>JAMPIV010002146.1:0-167500 GCA_024509875.1 Oreohelix idahoensis | reverse complement strand
TGTTAAATGGGTGGAGATTTGGGGGGGGTGGAATTTGGGGATGATATTAAGAGGTGGGGTGGGATTTTGGGGGGGTGGGTGGGAATTTTAAATTGATTTTATATTATTTTTTATGGAAATAGTTGTGTTTAGGGAGGTTAGGTTGGGTGGGGGGGGGTTTTATTTTGGGGGGGGTGGTGGGATTAATGGGGGAATGGTTATTAAGGGGGATGTGATTGGGGGGGGTGTATTATGTTGGGTAAGGGGTGTATAAAAAATTGTTTTGGGGGGTTGTTGGGGGGGGGGGGATGTGATAAGATTTTGGGAGTTTTTTTGGGTATTATTATGTATTTTTTGGGGGGGTTTGGGGTTGATTTTGGATTTAGTTGGGGGGGGGTGTGTTGGGGGGTGGTTTGGTTTGTTAAGTTGTGGTTTTTTTGGGGTTGGTTGGTAGTATGAGGGGGGTTTGGGGGGGGTGGGGTTAGGTTTTTATAAGGGGGTGGGGGTATGTGGGGGGGTGGGGGGGGTTGTGGGGGGGGGGGGGGGTATGATATGGGGGGGTTTGGGGGGGGGTATGGAGTGGATTTGTGTTTGATGGGGGGGGTTTTTGGGGGGAGTATGGGGGGGGGGTTAGTGGGGGGGGGAGTTGAATTTTAGGGGGGGGGGGGTGGGTATTTTTTTTTTGTAAATTATGGGTGATTGTGGGGAAAAATGGGGGGGGGTGGTTTTTTTTGGGTGTAATGTGGGGGGTGAACTTATTTATATGTGTGGGGTTTTTAAATGATGTTGAGTGTTGGGTGAGTTGGGGTGGGGTGGGGAGGGAGATGGAGGGGGTTGTATTTTATGGGGGGGTTGGGTGAGGGGGGGGTGTTGGGGGGGGGGGTGTGGGGGTGGGGGGGTAGGTTTACGATAGTGTGGGGTGAAAGTGTGTGGGGTTGTGGGGGGGGGAGGTATGGGGGTTTGAGGTGGTTGGGAGGGAGGTTGTTGTTGGGGGTTTTGTTTGGTATTTTTTGGGGGTTGGGGTGGTTGTTTGGGGGGGGGGGGGGGGGTGATTGGGGGGGGTTTGGGTTATTTGGTTTTATTGGTTTAGGGGTGGATATGGGGGGGGGGGGGTTTTTTTGGTTAAGGGGGGGGTGGGGTTGTTTTTGATGTTTTAGAAGGGGGGGTTTTGGGTATAGGGGGTGGGGTTGGTTGGGAGGTGGTAGGGAGGGGGGGTGGGTGGGTTTGGGGATTGGGGTGTATGTTGTGGGATGGGGGGGGTGGTTGGGGGGGGTGGTGGGGGGGGGGGGTGGGGGGGGGGGTTTTTTTGAGGTAAGGTATTTTTATTTGTTATTTTTGGGGTTAGGGGTGGTGTGGGGGGGTGTTGTTAAGGTTTTTTGTTTTGGAATTGGGTAGTGGTGTGATGGGTTTTTGGGGGGGTTTATTTGTAAGAGGGGGGGGGGATGGTTGATGGTTGTTGGGGTGGGATGGGGATGGGTTGGGATAAGGTGTAGGGGGTGGGGGGTAGGGGTATGTTTTAGGTTACGAGGAAGTTTGGGGATTGGATTGGTGGGGGGTTTTTGGGGTAGGTTTTTTTATGGTTTAGGATTGTGGGTGGGGTTTTTTGGGGTTGGGGGAAGGGGGGATTTTTTGGGGTTTTTTTGGGGGTGGTTTTGGGGGGGGGGGGTTGAGGGAGGGTATTAGTGAGTTTTGGGTGGGGGGGGGGGGTTAAGGGGGGGTGATTTTTTGTCAGGTGATTGTTTTTCAACTTTTTTTTAGTTTTTTTGGGAGGTTTGATTGGGGGTTTGGGGGTTTTTTTTGGATAGGGGTTTTGGTTTTTTGGGTTGGGGGTGGTTTGTGGGGGTGTTTTGGAATTTTTTTTGATTTTTTTGGGGGGGGGGGGTGAGATTGAATGGTATGAAGATTTATTTAAGGGTGTTAAAATAGGATTATTGGAGTGATTATTTTTTTTTGTTTTTAGGTGGGGGTATAATTTGTTTAGGGTTGTTTTTTTGTTGGGGGTTGGGGTTTATTTTGAGATTTATTTTTGGAAAAGGGGGTGGTTGGTTTGGTGGTTGGCGTTCGCAGATGGTGTTTTAGGGTTTTTTTTTTGGTGTTGTTGGGGTAGGGGTTGAATTTTTTATGGTTATTTTGAAGTGGGTTTTTTGTTTGTTATTGGGGGGGGTTGGTGGAATTTTTACGTTTTTTTTTTTGGTTTTGGATTTTGGGACATGGAAGGGAGATTTGGATTGGTTCGTTTTTTTTGGTGGTTACTGGGTTTTATTATGGGGGTGTTTGGGGGGAAATTCGTTGGGAAGGTTATTTTTGGTGTGGGTGGGTGGGGTTTTTTTTTTTTTGTTTTTTTTTTTTTTTGAGATGATGAATAGTTTGTGGGGTTACCAGTGGTTTTGTTGGTTTGTTGGGGGTTTGGGAAGGTGGTTGGTTGATGTTTGGGGGGAAAGGATGTTTCAGGGGATGTTGGTTTTTTTAATGAAGTGGGGAGATTTTTTTTTTTGGATTTTTGGTATTTTTTTGGTTTGTTTTTTTGTTGGGCAGTTGGGGTATAGAGGTTTTTTGGGTATTTTTTGGTTTTTATAGGAAGTTTTTTGGGGTTGTTTGTTTTTTATTTTATTTTTTTTTTTTTGATGGGGATTAAAAGGGGAAGATTTTTATTTAGAAATGGAAAGTGATTTTTTTTTTAACAGTTGGGGGAATTTTATTATTATGGTTGAGTGATTTTTTTAAATTTTTGATTTTTGGGAAGATGATTTGGGCGGGCGTTTTTTTGTTTTAATTTTTTTGGGTTTTTTAAATTTAGAAAGTGGATTTTTGGGGGTTTGTTATGTGGGGGGCCGGGTAGTGAAGTTGGGGTATTGTTTTTTTTTGGGGGGGGGGATTTGTTGGTGGGAGGGGGATAGTTATTGGGGGGAGATTGAATGGGGGAGTGGGGATGGTCTGGGAAATGTAGGTAGATGTTGATAAGATGGGGTTGTTGGGGAGTTGTATTTGTGAGTGGATTGTATATGGTTACGAAATATCGTTGCCCGAATGATATGGTGGAAAATTACATTGAAATTGGAGTGTTTGGGGGGTATTAAGGTTGGTTTTGGGATATAACGGGGTAATTTGGTGGGTGGAGGGGAAGGGGTTTGAATAAGGTGACTTAATTGGATGAATGAATTATGGGTATATCAACCCTGGGAGAGTAGGTTGTTAGTGAGTGGTTGTATCGTTAGTGGATTGGGTGGGATTGTGGTGTCTATTAGATCTGTGAGAACCGTAATATTTTGAGTTGTGGGAGGCTCAGTTTGGAAGGGAGGGAGTTGTGGGGGTAGGGTGGGGGGAGTTGGAGTTGTTTTTGGGGGGGTGTTGGGGTTTGATATATGTGATGGTGGTGAGTGGTTGTGGCCCCCTTGGTTATTGGATCAGAAGGTTATGGGGATAGGTGGGGTATAGCCCCTCCTTGGGGTGGTTGATGTGAGGGTTGGTGGATGGGGGGTCGGGAAGAGTTTTTTTGGAAGGTAAGAGTGGGCTGGTTGGTTGGTAAAGAGTGGGGGAATGGGTGTGTGGGATTTATGGGGGGTGTTTAGGTTGGGTGAAGAAGTTTGGTTATAATTTAAGGTGGTGTCAGTGGGTGGTTTGGGGAGTAATAGTAGGGTAAGGGTGTCGGGGGTCGTTTTGGGGTTTGGGCAAGATGTGGCGTGGGGGTGGGGGCTGTTTTTGCGTGGTGGGTTTGGTTAAATGATGATTGTGGTGATTTTGTGGGTTTGGCTGGTTTGGATTTTATGATGGGGTTTTATATTATGTAAGTGGGGTTGTGATACAATCACAGATACAATACAAAATATATACCACACGACATGAAGACATCAGTCTTTATAACATTGCCCAAAAAACCTAACGCAACAGAATGTTTAGACTTCAGAACAATCAGCCTGATGAGTCATGCAATTAAGATACTGCTCAAAATCATACAGGAAAGAATAAAAAGTAAGGTAGACAGCGAAATCCAAGAACAGTTTGGTTTTAGACGGAACAGCGGAACAAGAGGGAATATTTTGCCTAAGAATATTAGCAGAAAAATATACAGAGGTCCAAAAAAGTATGTACATGTGCTTCATTGACTATAAGAAGGCTTTTGGCAGAGTACATCATGAGAAAATAATTAAATGCCTCGAAGACATAGGTATTGATGGAAAAGATTTAAGAATACTCAGTAACCTTTATTGGGAGCAAACTGCCACTATAAGATCTGGAAGGAATTATTCACCATACATAGACATAAAAAGAGGTGTCAGACAAGGTTGTGTGCTGTTCCCCTGCCTATTTAATCTATACACCGAAAAATTTTTCAAACAGATGCAGGAAATACCAGGACTGAAACATCAGTGGAAGGTCAATAAACAACCTTAGATATGCAGATGATACCGTGTTGTTAGCTGAAAGCGAACAGGAGTTACAAGAACTAGTAAAGCAAGTGAACAGTATAAATCATGAATATGGATGGGACATTAATATTGAGAAAACAAAAACTATAATAATTAGCAAAACAGACGATAAGCCCACATTAAAGATAAGCATAAATGGGAAAATCCTGGAACAAGACAAGAGCTACGTATATCTTGGTCATATAATAACAGAAGATGGCAGATGTGAAACAGAATTCAAGAAGAGAATAGGAATGGCCAAAGCTACAATCAACAACATGAAACATATACTTTCATCTAAACGGTTATCTCACAAATTAAAACTGAGAATCATAAAGTGTTATTATATTCTGCATTTCTGTATGGTGCAGAAACATGGACGATGAATAAGCAATTGGAAGAAAGAATTGAGGCTCTTGAAATGTTGATACATAGAAGAATGGGGCGTATCTCATGGAAAGAGAAGAAAACAAATAAGAAGGTCCTAGAAAATCTAGGTATGAAAAGAGAACTAATGAGGGAGATCAAAGTTCGGCAGCTAAAATACTTTGGCCACATAAAAAGGCATAACACTTTGCAGAAGACCATAATAGAATGGAGATTTGAAGGCAAACGTGCAAGGGGAAGACGGCTGATGATGATGATGAGTCCTATTCTTTATTTGCTGCCTCAGCAACTACACAGGGCGACACTTCCTCATCTGAGTCGCTATCTTCTTCTGCTTATTGAATACGCCCTTGATTTCTGTTTAACATCTGCCATCTTCTGTTATTATATGACCAAGATATGAGAAATGAACTCTCATGTGTCATACATGTCTGATCTTTCTTTCCTGTTCTGTCTGTAGCTGTCGAAGGTTAATCCCTAAACGCTCCATGTTTCTGTTGTACTTTTAATATCTAATACTTACTCCAACACCATTTTTTTTTTAAAATTAATATAATCTACAGCTTTACTTTGCAAAAACGTTTGTGGTCTTCACTGTCTAGAGACAAGACAGTGCTCCTTACAGACTCGTTATCAGGCATTACTGATCTCTAGAACAATAAAAACAATGAATTAGACAACCTGGCAGAAGCACTAATAAAACAAGCTGTGAATTCACACAAGTAAAAGTACAGTGGATCCCAGCCCGCTACAAGATATATGGAAATGAGAAGGCAGATAAACTTGCCAAAGAAGGAGGAAGGAAAACCAAAATAGAAGACAATATAAAGAGATCAAAGTAATAATCATAAATAACTATAGAGGAAAATGGCAGAATGATCATCCAGAATCCGATAATGCAGAACCGTCTTATACCTCGTATTACATTACCGACTTCCCCCGAGGAAGAAGAAGATTGGTAAAGTGGAGTTATTTTCAGTGAGTAAACATGAGCATTACTCGCTATGGGCGACTTGGTAATTGTGAGGGTGGTGACAACGGTTCCGAAAAATTAATATTCAGTAATTGACTTCGAATCCAAATTGTGAACGATATGACGATTTGCTGATTAATGATAACTGTACTTTCACTTTTATTGTATGCCATAGGAGCATAGTCCTTCGGCAATACTTACGCCAAGACTTCCTGTCACGTGCGCGCATGAACAGCTCAAGGTCTTTCTATGTGTTCTTCAACCTTTTCATTTCTGTCTCCATGTCTCTTTTCTCTCTCTCTCTCTCTCTCTCTCTCTCTCTCTCTCTCTCTCTCTCTCTCTCTCTCTCTCTCTCTCTCTCTCTCTGCTTCTTTTACCTTGGAAATTCCAGATCAAGAACTGCATTGTAATGCTGTCAAAAGGTTTCCTCAAGGTGTGTCATATCCATCATCAATTTCTTCTTGTCATTTATCGTTTCAGGCATTTATCTGGTTCTTGTCATCAGTTCCACATTAGTGATCTTATCATACCACCTCACTCCGTCCAGTCTTCGCAAGCACCCATTTATGAAAGTCTGTAGCTTTTGTGCTAGTTATTTTTAGTTGTTCTCCATGTTTCAGAGCCTTACAATATGACTGACTTGGCGCTAATAGATTGTACGAAAAATTCATTTTATGTGTATTAGTTCATTTTGGTAACAATAATAAAACTCAGTCCCTAAAACGTTTTTTTTTCCCCTGAACTAGTTAGCTATAAACAACAGTGTCAAATATATTTCTCTTCTGTCATCTTCTAGCCATTGTCTGCCGGAGATTGGTTGCAGCTTATATCTCTTCTCACGGATCGTGCGTCGTTGCAGGCTCTGGACGGTAAGCGAAGTCCTAGCGCTGATAAACTAAGAAAGATTCTTCAGGCTACACAACAGTGAACTTGGACTTCAGTACTGTGAAACACTCAATACAGCTTCAGTCACCCCAGAACTACCGTTGTCTTTTTATGGCACAATATTAGTGTTACTTAGTTTCGTGTAACATTATGTAATATTGTATCTATTTAAACATATTATGTATGTACATGTTCAATCATTGATTGATTGACATGTTCAATCATTGATTGATTGACATGTTCAATCAATACCTTTTAGCTCCCCAAGGAGTACAGGCTTTCAACAAACACATGCCAAGTCCTCCTGTCACGTGCTAACAGCTCGAGTTCTTTCCATGTTTTCCTCATCCTTTTCACCTCTGTATACAGTTCTCTTCTCCATGTGTTTTTGGTCTACCTCTGCCTCTCTTTCTCTTGAGATTCCGGAACAAAGACTGCCTTGTAATGCTATCAGCAGGTTTCCTCAATGTGTGTCCTATCCATCGCCAGCGTCTTCTTCTCAACTTTTGTTCCATTGGCACTTGTCTGGTTCTTGTCATCAGTTCCACATTGGTGACTTTGTCATACCATTTCAATCCTTCTATTCTACGCAAGCACTCATTTATGAAAGTCTATAGCTTTGTCGTTTTTGTTGTTCTCCATGTCTCAGAGCCATACAATAGGACTGACTTGACATTTGAGTTGAAGATTTTTATTTTCGTGATGGACTTGATTTCTCATGTTCTCCATTTGTTTCCCAATGCAATGAAAGCTCCTCTTGCTGTTTTGTATTCTTATTTTGATATAATTGAATGTACATGTTCAGTTTTATGAATTTTTCTGCTTGCGTGATTATGGGCATACACGAAATAGTACTGGCTGCGTGCCTGTATTATGATTCTTTGACTGTGGGAATCACGCACATGGACACGGACATGTATATATATATATATATATATATATATATATATATATATATATATATATATATATATATATATATATATATATATATATATATATATATATATATATATATATATATATATATATATATATATATATATATATATATATATATATATATATATATATATATTTACACTGATTCAGAAAGCGCAGTTACGATGGACCGGACATCTGGTTCGTATGCCAAATGAACGCCTCCCAAAGAGGCTGCTGTATGGCGAGTTCAGGGAGGGAAAGCGTACTAGAGGACGACCAAAGAAGCGCTTCAAAGACAGCCTGAGGAAGTCACTGAAGAGTTGTCAGATTTAATACAGCCACCTGGGAGCAACTGGCACAGGATCGCACAGCCTGGAGAGGCGCTATCAAAATGGGTGTTACAGTCAGCGAGGGTAGCCCATAAAAAACGTGCAGCCCGAAAGTCAAGCGTGGATGTGTAGCATGTACTGTCTTCGGGCCTTGTATGTCGGTCATGCAACAGAACTTTTCTTGACCGCATTGGCTTGATTAGCCATATGCGCACCCACTTAACATCATACAAGGAACTGTATTACGAGAGATGTCGATGGTCCTCATCGAATACGATGGACAAATATACATATATACTAGCTGTCATACCCGGCCCAGCCCGGGTCCTTGTCGGAATGGGTGCATACTTAAACATAAAAATTAAGGAGAAAAGTACCAAATAAAATAAATTATTTCATTCAAATAATGTTTTGCGCATCTTCAATTATATTTTTTTTTGGTTTGTTTAGGAAGAAACCAGAAGTGGAAGAAACCTTGAAGGAATTTTAAAGGAAGACGTTAATATGAAAATTAGGAAGAGATTTGTTTGAAAAGGAGAGTTGGAAAATACTGCCAAAACAGGAAAACCTGTTTCTTTGGGGTTTTTTTAAAACTTTTATTTGCATTTCTTTTGCTATTTACAAAATCATGTACATTTTACAAAATGAAATACATGGGAAGTACATTTTAAATTACATATAACCTTTCACTCTTCTAACTACAAAACCATTTGCAGAATAAAATATAAAAGATGCGCGCAATTCCCGTGACACATTTAAAAATTAAAAACTGTTCAGGAATCCGGTTTAGAAAATTTGCATAACAGAAAGCAACGCATTTGTAAATTTCAGTAACAGCTCTACATAGCTGAGTTTTATTCAAACTGTCCTTGTCAGTAGTCCTGGTTTAGAAAACTTGCATAACAGAAAGAAACCCACTTTTTGTAAATAAAACGTAAATGGATTAAATTTATGAGTTATACAGTGTGTACGGTAGGGGCGTTAACCCAAGAAACAGAATAGTTTTTATGTTCCTTGTCCCTTGAGATAAGAATGAATGGAGTGAAGAAAAATTCACTGCTTAGCCTCCTGCTGTAGCACTATGATGTTATGATATTTAGCTTAAAACTTTCCCAGTGAAATGTCCAAAATGCTGGAGAAAACCACATCAAAATTGGTTCAGGCGTTTTCGGGCTATGAGCTGATAGACAGACAGACACAGAGACAGGGTGCAAGTCGGGTTTGGTGCGATCCGTTTTATGAATGTTCAAATTGTTTTGTGGTTGTAATTGTGCTATTGCATTGAGGTGTGCTTCTAACGCAAAAAAATTTAAGTAAGAGCTTCTTGGTAGACGACATCGGAAGTACAGTCACTTGGTGACAAAACGTATAACTGTTCCGGTGTGCTAACTCGGTTAAATGCCACATACAGTTGGCCATGTGAGAAGCACTCATCGCTCAAGTCGACGCCGGCCACGTGAAGCGTTTGACCTTACGCTTTATTAATGGTCTTTGAAAAACAGACTTTCATAGGCAATTGGAGTTTCTTAAAATGGAAGGTGCAGATCGGAGGGAATCATCGGGATTCTTGGAATACAGACTCTCTCCCCGCTACCACAACCTGTCAGAATGGTAACCTCTACAATGTAGTTCTTCAAAGATGTTATTTGGAGTCTATTTATTATGTAGGTAGGCAACTAATATTCCCCAGCAGAATAGTAACTAAAAAAATAAATAAATAAATAACCTAAAGCTACTTGCCTCTTCTCCATTTCCAAATGAATCGCTAACCAATTATTATGTCAGAACATACACCAATGTTCTAGAACATACAGAAATCTTCTACCACAAATAATTTAAAAGAAGGCATCTGTGTACAGGAAATTGTAACAACTTTACACAGCTAAGAATTAATGAAACCTCCCTTGTCAAGAATCCTGATTTACAAAATTTACACAACAGTTGCAACACAGTGTAAATTTAAGTAACAGCTTTACATAGCTGAGAATTATTCAAAGTTTCGTTGTCAAAAAATCGTTGCTTAGAAAACTTACATAACAGAAAGCAACGTACTTTTTAATTTAACGAAAAATTGATACAATTTATGAATTATAATGTTTGTAAGCAAAAGGCGTTAACTGAAGAAGCAGTAAAATGTTTTGTCCCTTGTCCCATAAGATAAGAATGAATGAAGTGAAGAAAAATTCACTGCTCAGCCTCTTGACGTCGAACCATGATCATATATAGCTTAAAACCTTTCCAGAGACATGTCCAATACGCTGGAGAAAACTGTATCAAAATCCGTTCAGCCGGTCTCAAGTTATGAGGTAACAGACAAAAACACATTATATATATATATATAGGTAGTAATGATAATCGTCACACAGAGGGAGTAGCCATCCTAATGACACAGAAAGCAGCAGCATCGCTTATCAGCTGGGTACCTATCAATGAGAGGCTAATATTAGCTAGATTTCAGACACGATTTTTCAAGCTCTCAATTGTACAATGTTATGCACCAACTAACGACGCTCTTGATACCACAAAAGATGACTTCTATGAAGCACTTCTAAGTACCATCAACACAATACCCAAGCATGACATAATAGCAGTCATGGGTGATTTTAACGCCAAAGTAGGTGACAACAACGATGGAGTACAAAGATATCTCGGTACTCATGGCATAGGCTGTATGAATCAAAATGGCGAAAGACTTCTAGAACTTTGTGAAATATCAAACCTCGTTGTGGCAGACACCATCTTTCCACATAAGAATATCCACAAGATAACATGGAATTCACCTGATGGCAGAACTAAGAACCAGATAGATCACTTCTGCATAAGCGCTAAATTTCGCTCATCAGTTCAAGACGTCAGAGCATACAGAGGTGCAGAGATCGGAAGCGATCATAACCTCTGCATAGCTAAAATGAGAATTAAACTGAGAAGTTATACCAACCGAATAAAAATAGAAGAATAGATGTACACAGACTGCAATCAAATGATATAAAGAAGGAATATAATGTCAAAATGAACAACTATTTCGATGCTTTAGGCAAAATTGACAACGATATCACCACCAAGACAATCGATACTAAATGGGAACAACTGAGAACAGCAATGACAGAAGCAGCTGTAGCGACCACCGGATACCTAGTACATAAAAAGAAAAAATGGATGAGAGAAGATACTTGGGATAAAATACAAGAAAGGAAAACAGCAAAACTTAAACTACTAGCGGCAAGTACACATAATGCAGTTGAATCTTGCAAACTAACTTATAACTTGTTAAATAAAGAAGTGAACTGGCCGTAGAAGCTGAAAATGCTGCAAGAAACTGGTAATAGTAATCAAATTACAAAACAACTATGTCACCAGCCTACTGCTATGGAAACACCTGTTAAAGGTAAATTAGGGAATTCAATACCAACAGAAAAAGAACAAATGAAGAGATGGGCTGAGCACTTCATGGAGGTGCTAAACAGACCACCACCAACAGTAACACCTGATTTTAATAATGAAACATCCACAACCACTTTGCCAATAACTTGCGATGAATTCACGCTGGACGAGATCAAACAAGCCGTTAAAAGATTAAAAAATTTTTAAAGCTGCTGGAGTTGACGAAATTTCAGGAAATGATTTAAAGCAGTTAATGACAACAACCTCTTGAGAATTTTAGATATTATAAATGAAGTATGGAGAGAAGAACAACCACCACAACAATGGAAAGACAGTATTATTGTAAAGTTACCGAAGAAAGGTGATCTATCAGACTGTAATAACTGGCGTGGTATATCTCTATTATCAGTACCTGGAAAATTATTATGTTGCATGATGTTAGAAAGACTTCAATTGCATGCTGACGAAAAGATCAGAGAAGAACAAGCGGGTTTCAGGCCGAAACGATCATGTATTGATCAAATATTCACACTAAGAACAATTATAGAAGAATCAGTGGAAAGGCAATCGCCACTTATTATCACCTTCGTCGATTTTCAAAAAGCCTTTGATAGTCTACACCGCCCATCATTGTGGAAGATACTTACAATCTATGGTTTTTCCAACAAAATATGTGAATATAATCAAAGCGCTATATGACAATGCAAGATGTTGTGTTAGAACAAATAAAGGGAATACAGAATGGTTTACAGTTAGAAACAGGGGTGAAACAAGGCTGTATTATGTCACCACTACTTTTTGGAATAGCTATTGATTGGGTTATGAGAAACTATACCCACAATGAACAATTGGGTATAAAATGGACAAATGGAAAATTCCTGGGGGACCTGGATTTCGCAGATGATGTAGCATTCTTAAGTTCAACACCAAGACAATCCCAAGAAGCAATAAATAATTTGTGTCATCTCTCGGTTAAAATTGGTCTCCAAATAAATGCCTCTAAAACTAAAGCTATGAACTTTTCTAACGAGACCTTTGATATCATCTTGAACGGGGAAAAACTACAGAAAGTTGAAAGTTTCAATTATTTAGGCAGTAAAATGACTCAGGATGGTGACACAACAAGAGAAATCCATACTAGAATTGCTTTGGCAGCTAGCGCCTTCAATAGATTATCTAACATTTGGAAATTACGATCATTGAATATACATACCAAGCTTCGTCTGTTTAATTCAAATGTTATCTCAGTGTTAACATACGGCTGTGAGAGTTGGAAAATAACAAAATCATTGGAGAACAAGCTGAATACATTCGAGAACAAATGTCTTAGAAAACTCATGAACATCAGTTGGAAAGAATTCAAGACTAATAGACAAATAAGAGAAGACTCTAGGCAGAAATATGTCTCCGACTATATAAGGAAAAGACGATGGTCATATATCGGTCATGTCTTACGAATGCAAAACAACAGAATACCACTACAGGCGATCACTTGGGTTCCTGAGGGTAAGCGGAAAAAAGGAAGACCAAAAGAAACACTCAGAAGAACAATAATAAGAGAAGGAAGAACGTTGGGCCTAAATAATGTGCAAGAGCTAAGAGGAGTGGCGTCACAACGAACAACCTGGAGAGCACTGGTTTCTGCCTTATGCGCCGTGTTTGGCGCTTAAAGAATTTATTATTATTATTATATATATATATATATATATATATATATATATATATATATATATATATATATATATATATATATATATATATATATATATATATATATATATATATATATATATATTTATTTATTTATTTATTTATTTATTTATTTATTTATTTATTTATTTATTTATTTATTTATTTATTTATATATACAGGGTGTCCATAAAGTCTCTTTACAATTTAACAAATTTATTACAAAGGCAATTGATGAGATATCTTAATCAGATTTGTTCTGTGTACTCAGTGGTTATCAAAGTTTTTAATCACATACCATACTGTGAGAATCTGGGGATCAGAACACCCCCATGTGACTAGGGAACTTCACCGAGATAGTCCAAAGGTGAATGTGTGGTGTGGGATCATGTGCAATCGAATCATTGGTCCATTTTTCTTCAACGAGACATCAATTACTGCAAATGTTTACCTTGATCTTTTGACTGAATATGTGGCACCACAACTAGATGACCTTCAACCAACCATCATTTTCCAGCAAGATGGTGCACCACCACATTGGGGACTGCATGTTCGTGGGTTCCTAAATCAAACATTTCCAGACCAATGGATTGGAAGGGACGGCCCAATTCCCTGGCCACCTCGTTCACCAGATATCACTCCCCTGGACTTCTTTCTATGGGATTATGTTAAAGATATCGTGTATCGAACAAAGATACGGGACATCACTGACCTAAAGCAAAAGATCACTGATACCATTGATAAGGCTATGCTACAGCGAACATGGCAAGAAATCGAGTACCATCTTGATGTGCTTCGTGCAACTAATGGTGCCCATATAGAGGTGTATTAAATGAGGCAAAAAAACTTCAATATCTACTTCTCATTTTGTAATAATTTCCACATATTTGTCTTTTCATTTGCCTTTGTAATAAATTTGTTAAATTGTAAAGAGACTTTATGGACACCCTGTATATATATACTGCATGCAGAAGGATCTCACTGTGGAACCAGTGATAGGCAGAGGAAGCTGAGAAGTGACTCTGTGCAGGACGTGACAATTCCTTGGGACAGCCTAGAACCAGAGTACAGTATTTTAGCTCTGCATAGTTGGAGAGCCCCCTTGGGTGGCGGGGAATGCACAGTATTCCACACACTTCTTACTCCTAGCTCGGGACCAGATGTGACGATCCTTTAAATGCAAGCCAAGCTGGAGAAACTGGAGCTCATGACTTCAACTCAACACTTTCGGAATGGCAGAAAAGCCACAGGAAAAGCCTAGATCTACAGTGTAGATAATACAAAGGAATCTTCAACTTGGTATTGGTTGCTAAAGAGCGAGAAGCTCAGCAGCCCTAGTTAAACCACAACAATAATACACATACGAATATACGTATTGTATATGTGTCTGGCTGTGTGCTCCTGTAGTTTCCTGGTGTTTCTGAGAAGGCAAAGCAACAAAAAGAACTACTATGAGTAAGTATTGAACTTCGAGAATGTCTCTAGCATATTTGCCCGAAGACCGTCTGTTTCTACTGCCATTGTTGTGAGTTGGGGTGTAACTAACCAAGTGTGATTTTGTGGTTAAGTGAGTTGACATCAGGTTTATGTAGGGGTGTGAACAGTGAGTTGTTTGGTAGACGATACAGTTGACTTATAGACGTTCTGAAGTAGAGAAGCAAGTTGTATGGTGTGGATTACGAGTCAGATTTGATGGACATCAAGGTTTGTGCACCTTTTGATAATTTGCCTGATGCTGTATTTTTTTCCAGATAAGATTACGACTAAAAAGGGACCTTGCAAGTTCATGCTTACGCACAAGCTAAAGCCGCCACTGGCTATTGATAGTAGTATTGAACAGGAGGTTAATTATTTTATTGTATCATTTGTATCACATTATCCATTTGATGTTATGATTTATTGATTGATGCATAAAATTATGATGGAGATTGACTCGATGGTAGTTATGGTGTCTCATTATTTCTTGTGAGTTAGTGTCTCATTGAAGTTGTTGATTATCTTCTTTCTTCTTTGATCCTTAACGGCCGACCGTCAAAGCAGTCAGTGGTCATCACGCCTAGTGGCGTCTTGTAGGGCAACAACAAATTGATTCCACTTTGCTCGTTCGGTGGCCATCCTTCGTACAGTGCCCCAACTCTGGTTCATTCTTTGCATCTCAGCTTCCACAGTCCTCCGCCAAGTTGTTTTTGGTCGGCCTCTCTTTCGTTTTCCTTCAGGAGTCCATAGCATAGCTGTTCTTGTGATGGTATCGGGGTCTCTTCTGAGGACATGGCCAACCCAGCTCCAGCGTCTGCCAGCTATGATGGTGTGCATGTCCTCTTGCTTGCTCCGAGTAAGCAGATCCTGGTTGGAGATGGTATTCGGCCAAAAGATTCGGTGAATTTTTCTTAGGCATGTTGTGTGACAAGAGGACAATTTCGACATTTCCTTCTCTGTAACTATCCAGCATTCCGCACCATAGAGAAGCACAGAAAGCACACAGCTCTGATATAATCTTAATCTTGTGCTGTATTGAGAAGACTTCCAGATGTTGTTTAGGTAAAAAGGCTGTTCTTGCTTTGTTCATTCTGTTGTTGATGTCTTTGCTTGCGCCGCCGTCTGGTGTTACTATGCATCTGATACCTGCATGGTAACTCCTGATACAAGTAAGTTGTAGAATGAGTCAACTCGAAACCGACACAGTGGTGGGTATACAGGTCACCTTGTCCCGAGAGTATTGGGGCTCTGACAAGGGGTAATGTTGACGTTGAGTGAGAGTGTAAATGTCAGGTGCGCGAATGCATGGACTGTTCTGTAAAGTTGACTAATAAATCAGGCACACACTCACTCATAGTTAAAAGTCACTGACGTATACTACTGTGGACGTTTTTGTTCATGGATTTAATGAGACACACACTGACATCACGGTTACGGTCACTGGAACAGGTTGACAACAACATCGTATACTTGAAAAATGGTCTGCAATATCAAATAGGCATTCGTGTCGAATATAGGTACAACTGGACTTTAGCAAACAAGCACTCATGGTCCTAGTTGTCTGGCATCTCAGGCCCTAACTGACTAATCGCATCAGTTAATGCTAGCAAAAGTGTTTATCATAAAAGGCTCCCTGGTAGGACCTCTTCTGGCTAAGTTTTACAGTTCGTAAATTAGCAAGTTGAATGACGACAATCTTCAACCATCAATTATAATAGGATTTATAATAGACAGATCTCTGTATCGTCCTTAGATAGTAAGGGTATTCCTGTTCTCCGGACGATAATCCGCTAGACCAAAAGCGGGGTCAAAAATGACTCCATCTTGCGTGAGCATCGCTCACACCGAAGGCGAATAATGAAACCTAATTGAAGGCTCTGTTCCTTATACAAATGTGCATATTGGGCTCTGCATGTCCGGTAATCAATACTGCTGCATATATCAAGCTTTTGTGCTGCTAGGTAACATGCCGTCTTTATATATATATATTCAACAAATCATATGGACGGACGATATCACGTCTGCCCACCTAGGCATAGAAAGAGACGACAACCACACTCATTCACACATGCGCAGAAGCGCGCTTGACCCCAGAGTTCAGCTCCAAAATAGGCCGACGTTAGACATTAAAAGATATAAAGATATAAGACTAAATCGCCTTAAATAGTCAAGGAATAAACATTAACTCGGGTTATAAACCTTTTTCAAGCAAGACCAATCTGTTCTGTTCAAACAAGGAACAAACCGACGTAAATCTAATTCATGCGCCAGAGAAGATAACGAATATAATAAAATATAACATCAAACCAATCAAGGGTTATTTCCCTTAGATTATCAAATAAGTACCTTTCATCAGACAGATAGATATTACTTTAAACATATATTGCCTACGAAGAATCTGTTGGTAACAGACTACCGCAACCCCCGGGGGAAAAAAATGAAATTTTTTTTTTCAAAATACATCAAGGAGCAAGATGCATCAAGCTCCTAACGCGTAAATGATGCGCAGATGCGAAATATCAGCAATTTATAACGCCAAATTGAGGCAAAGTCGAAGAGATCGACATGTGAGAATTTATCTTATCATCTCAGAGAAAGTATTTCTCTAAGTATAAATATTTCCAGGGGGGTGCCACCAACGTATTCTACAATGCTGGCAATGACACAATGCATACAAAAAATTCATACAATAATTCCATATTAGGTACTATGAGTTCAAGGAAGAAAAAAATCAAAAGCCCAGCGGTAAATATACATTAATGAACCGCTAAGTGGTGATACAATCAATATATCATATATTACAAATGTGTAAATATTTTGGTATAGAAAAGAACTGTTGTAGAGTTAGAAATATTAAGTAGTCCAAGACATAACAGTTAGGTGGAATCATGTGGGCATCTAGACAAAATGTCTGCCATCACATTTTCTGAGCCATGGATAGCTCGCACCGAAAAATGAAAAGGTTGAAGAGCAATTGCGTATCGAGTTGATCTCGAGCTCTTCAAATTTTTACTTTGAATAGCTGTAAGAGCTTTCTGGTCAGTTTCCACAATGAAATGCGCGCCAAGAAGGAATCTTTGAAGTTTGAGAATTGACCAAACCATAGCCAACAATTCACGGTCTAAAACCGAGTAATTCCTTTCTGCCGCATTAAGTTTTCGAGAGATATACATTACAGGATGCAGAGTATCTGAGTACTCTTGCATTAGTGCCGCTCCGATCCCAGTGGATGAAGCGTCACTACGAAGAACAAATGTCTTATCTGTAGTAGGTAACATTAAAATAGGTGGAGTTGAAAACATAGTTTTGATCTTATCCAGCAAGGATTGGCATTCCTGAGACCAGTGGACCATATTAGGAGACCCTTTCTTTAGTAACGAAGAAAGAGGTGCCATGATAGAGGATAGATTCGGAATGAATCGTCCATAAAATTGTATAAGACCTAAGAGACTTCTCACTTGCTTTTTAGTCTGAGGAATAGAGATGTTAAGTAGCTTAGTGGTATTATGGTCCTCTGTCTTTAGGAAACCATGACCGACTCGGTGGCCTAGGAAAGAAATTTCGCTAAAACCAATACAGGCTTTAGAGCGTTTCGCTGTCAACTTATGCTCGCGTAAAGTAGACAGTAATTCATATAACCCCAAATAGTGATCTTCCCAAGTGTCGCAGAGTGAAGATAATTTGCCTATTTGAAATTTTCTGTCCATCCTGTATATTGCTTTATTTTCTGTCTATCCTAAGTTTCTGGGAAAAAAACTGTTTCTCACGCACCTTAACTCAGGTGAAACTTCGGTCAACCCGTTCGTTAGGATTTTCCAGACTCGTCTGTGTAGAAATTTATGGCCTGTCTTCTTCCTCATTGTTAAAACTTCTGAGCTCGGAACCACCGCACGTACAAGTGACATTCAATATGTAAACTAATTTGCGGCGATACTTTTGGGCTATCGTGGGAACTTTAAAAAATGTAGCGGGTAAATCGAAATTAATTCTTTCTTTAAGAAACTAGTTTTTAGACTTCACTTGGTGATAAGCATACGGGAAGAGTAAGACGCATTTCTAAGTCTTGTAAAGTAAAACTGTGCATAGGGAGACTTGAGTTAAACACACAAAGTGCCCTCTAGTTTAACTTAACAGACTAAAATTCCGGAGCGGGTATGTATTTGCTTTTCCAGTATATAGGAAATTAGCTCAAATATATAGATATGAAATATATTATTATCATGGTGAAAGTCTAATGAAATATATTACTATCATGGTGAAAGTCTAAGTGTATTATATAAACGGGTTTCCTTTACCATGTATGTATCATAAATGCTTACGAAAATTCATTTATTTTCACTGCTTGTATTTTAAAGCGATGTTACGTTACAATGTTTGTATCATTCATAATTTCAATGATCATTTTACTTTTCAATGTTTGTAACATTAATGTATGAGCATATTATTATGAATGCGGAAAGGAATGAACGGTGGAAAGCACAGGAGGATTCTCTAGCGGACCCTCGTGTAACTTTGTCTGACAGGGGAGGAAGCCACAATCTTGTTATTGTGTATGTACCTGGACTGGCCAGCTAATTCATTCACAGCAGACAGGAATGTTTAAGAATGGACTGACCTATTTTAGGAACGAGACGCATGCATGGATATCAACATGCCGACGCTGGACACTGCTTAAATTGTTTCTGTAGTAATCTGCATGTTGCAGCAGAAGAGTAGTTACACATGTATTTTTGTTTTGTCTAACAGATTTATGCAGTGCAAAGTCTTGTCTCGTATTGCTGAAAAGAGGTTACCTTTGGCCAGTGGCCATATAGTCCTCGTCCACCAGTCACAATAATTCCCTTCAATTATTTCAATTACTTCAATTACTGCAATTATTGCAACGATTCTCAACACCAGATATTACCCTTAACAACCATCACCCGTACCATACTCCACCCATTTTAACCCTCCATCCCACCTTTGGAAGCAAATTCGTATCTTTGGATATCTCATCAACAGTGGATACGTTACCCCAAACTTGGATTTATAAAATCGTGTTCAGATTCTGTGCCCATTGTGGATACCTTATTCGAACAGTGAAGTTAATTTCAAAGTATTGGATTACGTGATATTTTTCCAAGAGAACACCAGGATATAAGTTGTTTCCAACATTCACACCAAAGGAACAAAGGAACAAACATTCATTTACACACAAACAGTATTTCACATATTTTCCAGCAAAAGCTTATCAGGCCTGCTGGGAACTTTACTAACACAATTCATTCATAATCCATTTTGTTCACTACTTGTGTAATAATTTTTTTCTTCTTTAAAATCATCAAAATTGTTGTGAGTTTGTTTTCTCGTGATAATCTTTATTATTATGTGCTGTAAAATCCTTATTGATTCATTTACATTTCTAAATTGAATAAAATTGAGTTAACCTCGATAGGATTGTTCTTTCAGTTCAGACTACCAAATCCTCAATCTAACTTTACTTCTTTACCCTACTATTTGTGAGTGACACAGTGTGTGCATAAGAGTAATATTGTCGGCAGTCTATTAGTCTATACTGTGGACTATAATTTTATAACGCCCTAGACAACGACACTTCTGGTAGTATCTGAACAGAACAATTATAATTTTAAAGTAACAGAACGTTGCTGTCACTAATTTAATTCAGGGTTATTTAATTACGTTAAATAGTTAACTAAGGTAATTAAGTGGTACATTTAACAGGCAGTAGAGTGTGTATGTGTGTGAGATATTGAAGGGAATTGTTTATACTTGAGTATTGCTCAAGTGATAAGACCTTAATTCAGCAGAAATAAGGAATTGTCAAAAAATCCAATTATACTAAACTTCCATTAATGAGTTACATTACTTCATAGAATTTATAGTACTCCCTGGGGCTTGGTAAATTGATTATCAGTTAGTTGTATTGGTTTGTTGTATTACAATACTTCATAGAAATATTAGTAATACCCAGAAACTAGTGTAACATACTGGGAGAGTTTAACAACCTGCACAGAAATATAGAAAATGACTGATTTACTAAAACTAAGGATGGGTCTTTTAAAATACACTAAAGAGGTTGGGATGAGTGAAGAAGAAGGTAATGCATTCATAGAGGCCGAAATAGAAAAAGAAAGAAAAGAAAACGAAAGGATACGGGCTCATGAGTTCCGGCTCAAAGAACTAGAGGTTCAAAATCGCCCGCTTCTCCCACCAACGCTTCATCACCTGACAACGCCTCTGCTGGTCTAGCACTCAACTCACCTGCAATGACTTTCCCAATGGAAAAATTTTGCGAGCGAAATGAACAAATTGATCTGTTCTTGGATAGATATGAGCGAACTGCTTCATCGTATGGCCTGCCCAAAAGCATGTGGAATCTTAAACTTTCTCAAGGATTAAGAGGGACGGCTTACGAAGTTTTTACAAAATTAACCCCAGCACAACAGAACGATTATGACGCTCTCAAGCAAGCACTGTTACGGCGTTTTCAGCTTACAGCCGACAATTACCGAAAGCGTTTTCGCCGATCTCACAAAGAAGGAGGAGAAACATTTGGCCAATTTGCTGCTAGAATTGAATCATATCTCGAAAAGTGGCGCGATTTGGGAAAATTTCCTAAGACTTACGAAGGATTACATGAACTCTTCCTGGTAGAGCAAATCAAGGAAACAATGTCACCAGAGATGAGAAAGTTCTTAGTGGAGCACGGGGCAGACCGACTCGAACCAATCCTTACGTTAGCAGAAAGGTTTCAAAATGCTATAGCAGAGACTCAAACCTTCAAACGGAAACCTGCTGAACTTCAACCTAAACCAATCACCCAGCCCACCCAAAATCAGCGATCACAGGTAAACGCTCCAACGCAGGATACAAGCAGAGAACGGTCAACTAACTCAAACACGAAAAATGCACAGGAAAACCAACCTCACTTCATGAGGAGGGAGAGGAAATATTGTCATCATTGTAAGCAGACCTCGCACAATACAAAAGAATGTAGAAATCGGCCCAACCCGCACTTAGCGGCGTGTTTACAAGCAGACGCACCAGAACAGCGTCAAGACAGAACAAAATGTGGTAAACCAGAACGGAATTCTGTAACGGATCAGATTATCGCAAACGGGAAATGTGTGCGCTGTCTTTATGACACAGGATTACAGTTTGACTGTATAATCGCTTCACATTTGGTCACACCTGAGCAGATAACCTCGGAGACAGTAGATCTGTGTGGAACCGTGAAAGGAGACACTCCTATGACATTGAAAATAGCAAACGTTTATATGGATTCAAAATTTGTTAAAGGACGGATTCGAGCTGCCATTATGGAGAATAAAATCTACGACGTAATTCTTGGATGTCGCTATGTGTTCTTGGGGGAACCAAGAAAACCTCTGATAGCTGCAGCAGTAACTACAAGAGGTCAGGCGAGGACAGAACAGGAACCAGGACCAGTGACAAACCTGCTACCACGGGAATTGAAGGATGCTCAACACAAGGATCCAACACTGGGACCATGTTTTAAGAAACTGCCACTTGCCAGTAACCCGTTGAAAAAGGGAAACTTTTATTCAAAATCGGGATTACTATACCGTAGGTCGGGCAACACTGGACAAGAACATAGCCAGTTGGTGGTTCCAACTACTTATAGGTCATAAATTTTGGAGATGGGGCACGCTCTTCCTTTTAGCGGCCACATGGGACAAAATGCTACCATGCAAAGAATAGCAGCGCACTATTACTGGCCTGGGATGAACATGGACATCATCCGATTTGTGAAATCATGTGCGCAGTGCCAAAGGGTGGCACCAAGACACTGGACACCCCCTGCTCCATTGGGGGAAATGCCTATTGTCGGTACGCCATTCGAAAGAGTAGCTGTAGATATAGTAGGCCCACTCTTAAGAACAAAGCGGAGAAATTGCTGTATTTTGACTCTAGTCGACACCTGTACTATGTGGTCAGAAGCAGTGGCGCTCCCTTCTTCTGATTCTGTGCATGTTGCAGAAGCGCTCGTGAGTATTTTCACAAGGCTCGGATTTCCACAGCAAATACTCACTGATAATGGATCGCAGTTTAGAGGACATCTGATGACAGAAGTCTTTAAGATCTTCCGTACTCAGCATATCCACACCTCACCCTATAATCCACAAGCAAACGGACAGGTAGAGAGATATAACGGGACCCTCATCACCATGCTGCGAAAATTAGCCCAAGAAAGACCCGAAAACTGGGACTTATTCTTGCCGGCTGCCTTATTTGCCTATAGGGAAGTGCCGCATGCCTCCACTGGTCTACCTCCTGCAACATTATTATTTGGACGGCCAATAAAGGGACCCCTGGAAGCATTGCTTAGGTCTTTAACCGACCAGAAAGCAGACGAATCTATTGTATCTGCATCAAAATATGTGCAAGAACTGAAGGAAAGGTTAAAGATAGGTTGGGAATTAGCCAACACTAACCTCCGACAAGCTCGTGCCAAGCATGCAAAACGGTACAATAAGACTGCGAAGGAAAGAGTACTACAACCTGGAGAGAAAGTACTGCTGTTACTCCCAACAGGGAATAACAAACTTCAGATAGGATGGCAGGGACCATTTGAAGTACTCGAGAAAATCTCTCGAACAAACTACAAAATCTCCATACGAGGGAAGGAAAAGATTTATCATGTTAACTTACTTAAAAAGTACATGGAACGCCTCACTGCTCCTCAAGCACATCTCCTGACCTTAGCGGTTGCAATGGAAGCGGATAATGACCCCCACGAATATGCTGAATACCCGCTAAAACAGGAAGAATCACACACGGATGTGAAGCTCTGTGAAACATTAACTGAATTGCAACAGCATGATGTCAAACAACTGTTAGCTGAATATTCAGAAGTGCTCACCGATAAACCGGGACTAACCCACCTCTTGGAGTTTGATATAAAAGTATTAGATCCTAAGCCTGTCAGGACTAAGATTTACCCAGTCCCTTACGCTAAAGCCAACGCTTTACGAGAAGAGATTGACAAGCTACTGCAAGATAACATAATCTCTGAATCGACATCCCCTTACAGTTCAAGTGTAGTGCTTCTACAGAAACCCAACGGGGAAACTCGGTTATGCATCAATTATAGGTTACTCAACACTGTAACAGAGTTCCAACCAGAACCATTACCGAGCCCTAATGAACTCTTTACAAAGCTGAGCAGAGCAACCATTGTCTCTAAAATAGACCTTAGTAAAGGCTATTACCAAATTCCGGTAAAGGAAGAGATTAGACCATTGCTCGCCTTTAGTACCAGTGACGGACATTACACGTTCAATGTAATGCCTTTTGGATTACATAACGCACCTGGAGCTTTTACCCGGATGATGAGAAAACTATTACACCCTTTACAAAGCAACACCATTCATAATTTTATGGATGATATTCTCGTCGCAACGGCTACATTTGAAGAACATAAAGAAGCGTTAGCCCTGCTCCTCAGGCGGCTCAAGGAAACTGGTTTAACAGCACTCCCAAGCAAGTGTCTGATTGGATTCAGAGAACTTGAATTTTTAGGACATATGATCACTCATGATTGCTTGTGGCCAGTAGAGAAAAACGTTGACAAAATCCGAAATGCAAAGCGACCCATAACGAAAAAGGACACTAGGTCGTTTTTGTCACTCTGTGGTTATTATCAACGGTTCATTGAGAACTTTAATAGTTTGACTGCACCATTGACTGACCTCACAAAGAAAGGTCAACCTGAAAAGGTAACATGGACGGCTCAATGTGAGAGCGCCTACACCACACTCAAAGAAAAGCTGACGACGAAGCCCATATTACGCCTCCCTGACCTCACAAAGACCTTTGTGCTAAGAGTAGATGCCAGTAATCTTGGAATAGGATCAACGTTGCTTCAAGCTGATGAAAACTACCCGGAAATGCTTTTTCCCGTGGCCTATGCTAGCCGAAAATTGAACGCTGCAGAACGCAACTATTCAACCATTGAAAAAGAATGCTTGGCTCTAGTGGCGGGAGTAAAAAGGCACCACGAATTTCTTTATGGAGTCTCATTCGTAGTGCAAACGGATCACGCACCCCTCACGTTTCTAGCAGCTTGTAAAAGTTAAAATGCAAAAGTAATGCGATGGGCTATTTTGCTAAGTGTCTATTCCTTCAGGGCCGAGTACATCCCAGGTCCTGAAAATGTAGGAGCCGATTTTTTAAGCAGACATTCAGTAGAGGAACTCGCTAGTAGTGCAGAAAATCATCTTTTAACGCCAGCAGATAAGAAACAATCTGAGGGAACCTCGGAACAAGGAACAGAGAAGGAACTAATGGACGACACCGGGAATGATACACACTAGCCAAATTATCATCTCTCTCTGATTTAGTTGGGCAACTAACTTAAGTTCGGGGTATCTGTCGCAGAGTGAAGATAATTTGCCCATTGTGGATACCTTATTCGAACAGTGAAGTTAATTTCAAAGTATTGGATTACGTGATATTTTTCCAAGAGAACACCAGGATATAAGTTGTTTCCAACATTCACACCAAATGAACAAAGGAACAAACATTCATTTACACACAAACAGTGTTTCACATATTTTCCAGCAAAAGCTTATCAGGCCTGCCGGGAACTTTACTAACACAATTCATTCATAATCCATTTTGTTCACTACTTGTGTAATAATTTTTTTCTTCTTTAAAATCATCAAAATTGTTGTGAGTTTGTTTTCTCGTGATAATCTTTATTATTATGTGCTGTAAAATCCTTATTGATTTATTTACATTTCTAAATTGAATAAAATTGAGTTAACCTCGATAGGATTGTTCTTTCAGTTCAGACTACCAAATCCTCAATCTAACTTTACTTCTTTACCCTACTATTTGTGAGTGACACAGTGTGTGCATAAGAGTAATATTGTCGGCAGAAAAAACAAGAAGAGCTGTGTGTGTGGTTTTCTTAGTGAAGAACTCACTGACTCAGCCTGTGCCTTCTGCCTATCTCTCTTGCGCATCACTATCACACTTCCGTGTGCACTATTGTCCATCACGCCTATACAGCTGTCAAGCTTTACCTACTATTAATTATATTTTCATGCGACACCAAGTATCACTGAAAAGACAGATGTCGTCTAGGTATGCAATGACATCTGAACGATAAGATAGGATTCGACGCATCATGCGTACGAATGTAGCTGGGGCGTTCATAAGGTCGAAAGGCATGAAATTCCATTGGAAAAGACCCCTAGGTGTAGAAAAAGCAGTAAGAGGTTTGGTGCGTTCAGATAAAGGAACTTGCCAATATCCTTTAGACAAGTCAAGTTTAGTGAAAAAATGAGATTTAGAAAGCCTAGTAAGTAGCTCTTCTAGTAAAGGCATAGGTTCAGCATTGAACTTCGTAACTTGATTCAATTTGCGATAATCAACGCAAAGACGTATGTTATTGTCTTTTTTTCGAACAATAACCATCGGCGAAGAATATGCTGAAGTGGATGGTTCAATTATTTTCAAATCTATCATCTCATCCAACTCTTTCTCAACTTGTGCTTGAAAATGTATAGGGATAGGATAAGGTCTGACCCTAATAGGATTATGGTCAGTTATAATAATGCCATGTTCAATGACATGAGTATGTCCAGGAATGTCAGTAAGGACATCCTGAAATGTTTGTAACATAGCAGAAACTTGTCGCTGTTCCCCTAGAGATAAATCAGGAGAGACAGTAACGTTTTTCCATGATTCACTCGAATGAAGTGGAATCATCGGAAGAGGAAGATTTACATCCGAGAAACTTGTTTCCTCATCCTGTATTACAGACAGTGATGAGTAATGACCATGCTGGACTGAAGGATCGTCCGTTGCCTGGAAAATAGGCTGTAAATAATCTGGACGTTCATGGAATTCCGTAAGCATGTTGATGTGGAAAGTTTTATGCTTCCCGTCAATATCGACAATATAGTCAACATCGGAAATTTTCGATATTATATCGTACGGACCTTTCCAAGAGATAAGAAGTCTGTTTTCCCTACAAGGTAGCAAAACAAATGCTTTGTCACCTGGACAAAGTTGTAAGCATATTTTCTTATTGGCAAATTGCCTTGCCTTCTGTTTAGCAAATTCAGAAGAAGAAGTTGCCAATTTGCATGCTTCGATAATCTTTTGTCTAAGCGCGATGACATATTCGTAAGAGGATTTTGTGTCATCGTTAATATTATCAGCGGTTATAAGATCATGAAGCAAAGACATAGGGCCGCGCGGTCGCGCGCCAAAGACAAGTTCAAAGGGAGAAAATCCTGTATGTTCATTGGGGACCTCTCTGTAAGCGAAGAGGGCCGCAGGTAAAACCCTGTCCCAATCTTGAGGATGATCCTCAGTTATCTTCCCAAGTATGTTTTTGAGTGTTCTATTTAGGCGTTCGACCATCCCATTAGACATTGGGTGATAGATACTACTCAAAGATCTTTCTATCTGCAGAGTAGACATTACTTGAGACATGGTATCCGATATCAGTTGGGTGCCATGGTCTGATAATATTTCTTCGGGGAATCCCAGACGAGAAAATATGAGCCAAAGAGCATCTGCAATATCAGCAGTAGTAATGCTCTTCAGAGGAATAGCCTCTGGCCAACGTGTGCACATGTCAACACACGTCAAGATAAACTGATGTCCTCTGGCAGACTTGATCTTAAACGGACCAATAATGTCAATTGCCATTTTCTGAAACGGCCGAATAGTGTTATCTGCAGCCTGAATATGTGCAGCATGGCGTGGACCTTTAGATTTGACTTCTTGACATACTTTGCAAGATCGACAATAAATCCGTATGTCTTTGTTTACGAAAGGCCAAAAGAAAGCCGCAAGAACTCTTGACTTAGTACGGGAAAAACCCATATGTCCAGCACACTGAGAGTCATGAGCGTGCTGCAAAATTTTAACTCTCATATTCTTGTGTACAAGAATCTGAGAATGAATGGACTTAGCGGAGTCCTGAACCATACGTACAAGTACGCCATTCTTCATTGTAATCCAAGATTTATGATTTGTATCTTTATTTGGATCACCTTTTGTTCAAGAGTGAAGAATTTCTTTAAAGAGGGATCATCTTCCTGTTGTTTTATAAATGAGTCACGAGAAATTACCAAGGGATCATCTTGGTTATGCGCTTCATTATCTTCAGTAAATGAGGTTTGAGGCATATTGAGAGCTTGAGCTCTAGTGACTACTGCATTAGCAGTTTGCAAATTTTGATGTTCCCAAACAGCAATTTGTTGCGGAGTGCATTCTTTGACTCCGTGAATACGACCGATGATAAGATCAGCGATCGGATTCGGCAGAAGACATGCGTGTACACTTCCTGTAAAGAAAGGAGTAGCAATCTTAATGATAGCAGTAGAGTACTTCTCCAAGGTGCCGCCGAATTTTACACATTTGACTACTTTGCCTGTGGCACGGGAAGGATCTACGAGTGACTGCCTAACACCAATGGTGGTGCATCGAGAATCAAAAAGAACTGAGACTGGATTGTCATTTACTAAACCTTTGTGTAAGACAAGAGAACCTCTTCCATCATGCGCGACTGACGCAGGAAGAGCGGGAAGAGGATGGCCACAACTTAAAGTAGACACCGTAGTTGGTTCAAATAATGTCTTGCATTGGGAGCACTGAGATGCTCTCCCAAAATCAAAAGCAGAACATGCCATATTATTAGAGTCTTTATTATTATTAGTCTGATTACAGGCTTCATGGGACTCTTGCTGTGCAGAGTTTGCCTGAAAATGTGATTTATGTCTTTTGTATTGTGATCTACCTCGATTATTATTGCCTCTGCAATTATTATTGTTTCCCCTATTGTAACCCCTATTTGGGTTTGAGTCATAGTTTTCATGGCTACAATTATCATGCTCATTATAATGAGAATCTCTGTAAGTTTGGTTCTGTTGTCTCCATGTTGGATAACTTGGATAGTTCCTATTATGACTTCCCCTGCGGAAATGTCTATAGTTTTGACAACCACTGTATCGAGGGCTGTCAGCCCGTCTCCAGTTCTTCGAAGAAGAACCTTAATATGATTGGTTACCTTGATTTTGATAACTATTGGAGTTAGCCTTTTTATCAAACCTATTTTGAGCTCCTTGAAACTTGTGTGAGTAATTAGGATTGTATGGTGTTGCTGAAGCAACTGGCATACTCTCCTTAATCTTAGTGTTGCCAATAGTTACGTCAGGATGTGCAGTGACATAATTGCAACAATATTCTTCCATTTTTTTAGTGTTTTGGGTTTACGCTCATGTAGGAATTCAAGGAATGGTTTATTTACACAAGACATGATCTTGTCTCTAAGCAACAAGTCCATAAGTGCTTCATATGTTTTTTCTGTTTTGGATAGCTCAATTCATCGTGTAAATGTAAGACGTGCTTTTGCAATGAATTCTGAGAATTCTACCTCTGTTTTAGGTACCATCGTCTTAAACAAAAGACGGTAACCTTCCTCCGTCAATTGATATTTTTTTTTATCAAGGCTGCTCTAATAACATCATAATTATCTTTATCAGCCTCTTCTACCAAGCTTAAACTAGTCAGAGAATCACCTTTCAAATTCTCTGATAACTGATTAGCATATTGTGATTTATCCACATTATGAGTTCGAGAAGAACGTTCAAATCTATCCAGCCAAAATGTTATATCGTCACTGGAAGGATTGAACGCTGGTAGCTTGACCTTATAAGTAGAAGGTTTACCATTATTACCAGATGACTGATTAACACTACCCATATTTGTCAATTTCAATTTCTCTATCTCAAGAGCTAATAGTTTCTGTTCATGTTCCATCTTTGCTTTTTCTCTTCTTTCTTCAGCTTCTATTCTTTTATTTTCAGCTTCTCTGTCTAGCTGCATTTGCATCTTTTTTTCTTCTGATTCTCTGTCTAGTCTTTTTTGTTCAGCCTCAGCTTCTCTTTCTAATCTTTTTTGTTCAGCCTCAGCTTCTCTGTCTAGTTGCATTTGCATCTTTTCAGCCTTTAGTGCCTTGGCAAACAAGTGCAAACTCTTCTAATTTCTCTTCAGTTTTGCCCAAGGCTATGCCTTGCTTGATAAAGTGTTCTAAAGTCGACATAATGTCTAATAATGTGAGACTAATTACTTGAAATAATAATGCAATCTATCTCAAAGTAAATAGAAACACGTTCTTAGTAAACTTGATTAATCAGCTCACTTTATCCCAATCTCTGTGGGAAACAAGCCTTTAATAAGGTCTTTTATAATCAACTGTATAATAATAATAATCCACTACCAGTTGATTTTATAACACAAGTGCACTACCTGCTAATAGTGCATGATCAAATATATCCATAAATAGCATATGTCAACCAATAACATAAACAAAGGACAATCATAAAAGACAATATGAAAACATTCGCAGGAATCAAATAAATCAAATAGGAAAATCAAAGAAAATTATCACAGAGCCTGTGATGATAACTGCGAGATAATAAACAACATAAATGACGTCACAGTGTATAAATATAAAAGGTGTATGAAATTAAATGAAAGGAAAGGGAAGACCTACAAATACAAACAAATCAAAACAAAACTGAAAAACAGAAAAATATCACAAAAACAACGATGAGAAGAACAACACGTCACAACTAACAAAAATAGCAACAAATTGTCGCTAGTAAATTTTCACTTAAGAAAATTTACAAGTACCTACAGAAAACGCTCTCAATAGAAAACCTCTGTCACGTGGTATATTTTATAGAGAGTCACCTGCCCAACCGACCCGCGGACAAATACACAACAATATCACATGTAAACAATTAAACATAAATACGTATAACATGTAATGGAATGTAATGTGTTGCAAATAAGGCTCAGTTATTATCATACAATAGTACTGACAATTAATTACTAATTTATCCTGGCCTTAACTATTACAATGTTCAACACAAAATAGATCAGTACAAGAAGATCCACCGCTGAAAGTAGGATTTCTCAGCTGTATAATGTAACTTTTGCTAACACATTCAAATATATGATTCGACACTGCTGTGTAACGATGTCTGTTCCATGTGAATAATGTCTGTTCCACAAGCGTTGACCTAGTTACTGCATCTGCTTGACAGGACAGGTCACGTGGCAAAATGTTGAGGCTGTCATCGACTTTAAACTTGTACTGCTGTATGGGTGTTGATGTGTGTCGTATGCGGCCACAGGAAACGATCTGGCATCAGTAGCTGACTTCTCAATAGTGTCCACTGTGACGGTTAGACCCAGAAAACTGGCCATCACTGATACCTGCATGGTCACTCCTGATACAAGTAAGTTGTAGAATGAGTCAACTCGAAACCGACACAGTGTTGGGTATACAGGTCACCTTGTCCAGAGAGTATTGGGGCTCTGACAAGGGGTAATGTTGACGTTGAGTGAGAGTGTAAATGTCAGGTGCGCGAATGCATGGACTGTTCTGTAAAGTTGACTAATAAATCAGGCACACACTCACTCATAGTTAAAAGTCACTGACGTATACTACTGTGGACGTTTTTGTTCATGGATTTAATGAGACACACACTGACATCACGGTTACGGTCACTGGAACAGGTTGACAACAACATCGTATACTTGAAAAATGGTCTGCAATATCAAATAGGCATTCGTGTCGAATATAGGTACAACTGGACTTTAGCAAACAAGCACTCATGGTCCTAGTTGTCTGGCATCTCAGGCCCTAACTGACTAATCGCATCAGTTAATGCTAGCAAAAGTGTTTATCATAAAAGGCTCCCTGGTAGGACCTCTTCTGGCTAAGTTTTACAGTTCGTAAATTAGCAAGTTGAATGACGACAATCTTCAACCATCAATAATAGGATTTATAATAGACAGATCTCTGTATCGTCCTTAGATAGTAAGGGCATTCCTGTTCTCCGGACGATAATCCGCTAGACCAAAAGCGGGGTCAAAAATGGCTCCATCTTGCGTGAGCATCGCTCACACCGAAGGTGAATAATGAAACCTAATTGAAGGCTCTGTTCCTTATACAAATGTGCATATTGGGCTCTGCATGTCCGGTAATCAATACTGCTGCATATATCAAGCTTTTGTGCTGCTAGGTAACATGCCGTCTTTATATATATATTCAACAAATCATATGGACGGACGATATCACGTCTGCCCACCTAGGCATAGAAAGAGTTCAGAAAAATGTCTTCGTTACCTTAGTCATAGAAAAACACACTAGCACATATCACACGCCATCACTTGGCGTAACGAATGAACACTGGGAAAACCACTGACATAATAGTCATACAGAGAAACAATCTCCTTCCCAGAATAAGGCCACAGAGACCAATCTTCGGACTTTCCTATCCGAACAGCGTTCAGCAGAACCGACATGACGGAAGCCTCGACGACAACCACACTCATTCACACATGCGCAGAAGCGCGCTTGACCCCAGAGTTCAGCTCCAAAATAGGCCGACGTTAGACATTAAAAGATATAAAGATATAAGACTAAATCGCCTTAAATAGTCAAGGAATAAACATTAACTCGGGTTATAAACCTTTCTCAAGCAAGACCAATCTGTTCGGTTCAAACAAGGAACAAACCGCGGTAAATCTAATTCATACGCCAGAGAAGATAACGAATATAATAAAATATAACATCAAACCAATCAAGGGTTATTTCCCTTAGATTATCAAATAAGTACCTTTCATCAGACAGATAGATATTACTTTAAACATATATTGCCTACGAAGAATCTGTTGGTAACAGCATCCTAGGTATGTGAAGGTGTCTGTCTGTACCAGTTGCTGATTCCTTACTGATATGGGCTCAGGGTTGCTCACATTGAGAGTCATGACCTCTGACTTCTTTAGATTGATGTTCAAGCCCACCTGCTGGCTATACTTATTAAGTCTATCCGTTTTTTCCTGGATGTGTTGATGTGAATGTGCTAGTAGTGCAATGTCATCTGCATATTCCAGATCTTCCAATGTAGAAAATACAGTCCATCTTATTCCTCTTGGACTGCCCTCTGTTGTCTGTCGCATCACCCAGTCTATGACTGTTAAAAATAGAGTGGTTAATAAGGGACATCCCTGTCGTACTCCTGTCTTCACCTCAAAGGTTAGGTTGCTTTGCCCAATGCTACGCGTAAAGTTGGCATAGAGGCTTTTTATGATTGACACTATGCAGCTTGGAATTCCATAAGCCCTCAGTATTTTCCATAAACTGTCCCTATGTATACTGTCAAAAACCTTTTCAAAATCAACGAAATTAATGTACAGCTGTCTTTGCCATTCTGAGCACTGCTCTATAATGTTCCTGAGGGTAAATATATGATCTACACATCTTCTGTTCTTTCTAAATCTTGCTTGTTCTTTCCTCAGTTTGTGGTCTCCTGCTTTTGAAATTCTCTGTATAATTATACTGCCTAGTATTTTGCTGGGAACTGAGAGAAGAGTGATTCCTCTCCAATTATTGCAGTCTGCAAGATCTCCCTTCTTGGGCAATTTGACGATTATTCCTTTGTTCCATTCTGTTGGTGTTGTCTTTGTTTTCCAGACTTGTGCAAATAGTGGTTCTAATAGTTCTGCTGCTAGCTCAGGGTCTGTTTTAAAAAGATCTGCATTTAAGTTATCATGGCCAGGAGCTTTTCCATTCTTTAACTCTTTGATTGCTGGGATGATTTCTTCTTTTCGTGAAGTGTCTGTATTAACATCTAGATCGTTTTCAGCCTCAGGAACATTCAATTGTGTCTCTGATGGTTCCTTGTTCAGAGTTTCTCTGAAATGCTCTGCCCATCTTGTTTCCTGTCCCTCTGCTGTCGTGATGAGATTTCCTTGCTTATATCTTACTAATGTAATATTGTTTGCACCTCGTTTTCCGCTGATGAATTTAGTTATATTGTATACTGTGCTTTGTTCATTTCTCAGTGCTGCCTCTTCTGCCTGTCTTGCAAGATCGTCTAGGAAATTCCTTTTGTTGGCTCGGGTTTGGCGTTTAACTTCCTTGTCCAGCTGACTGTACTGTTCGCTATATAGTTGCTTTAACCTGGGGGACTTCGCTTCTGTTTTCCTTCCTTTCATTTCCTTTCTCATCGTTATGGTGTTTAATGTTTCTGGTGTTATCCAGTCTTGCTTCTTCCTTTCCTGGAATCCCAAGCATGATTTGCTGCTTTCCTTATATATTGTTGAAATGGTGTTGAATTTCTGGTCTATATCATCTTTTCCTGACTTTTGGCAAGTTGATATCGTTTCTTTATGTCAGCCGCAAAAGCTTTTCTGGTAAGAGGGTCCTTCAATTTGCTGATGTCAAACCTTTTCTGTGTATTTACAGTTGGTCCAGCCCTTCTTAGTTTCACTTTCAATTTTGCTACTGCTAAATGGTGATCACTTCCCACATCTGCACCTCTTCTTACCTTCACATCATGTAATGTGTCACGTAGGTCTTTATATCATTAAATTGCCTACATCTTCTTCCTATTCTCTCACCCGCATCCTTTATTTTATTATCTTTCCTTACTTGTTTTTTCCTGTATTTTTCGCATCACTTGTTTTGCGAAAAATATTTTCTTCAGTATTCTCAAACTTTACCGGGGTTTTTTTTTCATACTGGGATACGTAATTTTATTACATAGATGTCAGTCAGACGTGAAGTGCGATTTAGTTGCAGTCCATCTCAGACATCGAGCCGACTTGGGTCTACACCTTCAGATGACACGACACTCCTGAGTTAGATTCTCGACGTAAACGCGTGAGAATGCTAGGAGAGAGCCGACATCCGTCTGCATTTTCACCGGTCGACAACGAGTTGCATCGGCTGAAACGCTTAAGTAGGAGCGAATATTTACACCTTATAGTCGCAGTTTCAGACAGGCTGTCTGGGATTTGAAACTGACACGCGTACATCTCGGTCAGTAGGTGGCAGTTACGACACGCGTTAAGCTGACGTAAATGTTGGGAGTAGGGGAGATAATTTCGCTTGGCGAAATAAGTTGGGGCCCTTTGTCTGATTTTAAGATATTGGCCCGAGTTTGAAACTTTATTTCATTTCACTCAGTAACTTCGCAGTAAAGACAGAACAACCTTCGTTCGATTTCTAAATAATCTCTGTTAATAGAGATGGCCTTTAGTTTGGTCGAAGTGGTTTAAGTTCTTAGTACTTCTGTGTTTGAGGTGAATACTTTATAGTAGTTCTCTAGAATTTTGTGAAGTGATTAAGTGTTAAATCGCCGATTTCATTTTAAACTAGTTCTTTTGAACAGAGTGCTTAATCTATATAGTCTGTATCATTTTCTAGTGACGCGTTTCAGTGGAAAGCAGAATAAATTATATTTCTAGCATTAAACCATAATGTAGCTATAATGAAGTTAATTTACTGCTAAATAATCAGTCGAGATCATATTTTTCTAAAACTAACTTATGGATGCTAGATGCGACATCAGTGAATATTGACGGAATACGCAAATATTCCTAATTCCTGATGATTGATTTTATATAACTTATTTCAAGGGAAGTTTTAAATATAAGTCAAGCTGTAGGCTTGCTATTAAAATGTAAGTTATATTGAGTACATAATATGTAAATGATTTATATGTGCTTTTCCTTTTATACAGTGAAATACTGGGGTGACCCGAACTTTACCAGCATTTAATAAGAGTTCATACTTGTGAAGAATTAGACAGTCCTTATTTTTAACCACGTGGGTTTCTCAAGTAACACTGATCTGACAGTGCATATGCAAACAGAGTTCGACAGAAATACTATATCCCACTAACGGGTTTTCAAAGACTGTAATGATCAATACTGGGCCTGTGAACCAGATCTTAATTTCTTCCATAAACTCTACGTAAATTTTCTGCCTGGAGGCGAGAATAATTACAATCAATAACATTAACTTTCCGACATTGTTGACAAGTGAGTGGGGAACTAAGATTTTTCTGTTTGAGAGAAGTTGTCCACCGGTCATCTTCCTAATTAAGGGAAACTTCGTGTTCTGACATTTTGTGCTCGTTTAAGCCTAATTCTTACCTCGTGAGTCAAGTGACATTAACTTTAGTCTGAAATAACTATCGCCTGAAGCAGACGCTCCCCAGATCCATTTTGATGAAACCAACAAACAAATCTGCAGAGCTGGGATCTGTTTCATTAAACGACAGTAACAGATAAAAAGTGTGAGTGTCCAAAATTTGCGCCAGCCGGCGAAACCACAACACGATTGTAAGTATATCCGGGCCCTGATGAAAGAACCGAGTGAAAGTGACGGAAGGATGTTCGTTGTATAATACACTCACTTGTTATATTTGCTTTTTCCTTAGGCGAGATTTGCTGCTTAAGTAACGTGTTCCTTTAGAATAGATACTGCTGTCAAAGTCAGTCTATACCTTCAAAGGGGAAAAATATTAGACCCTAACCACATGCATCTATAACTCTTTGGGCCATCATCTGTCATCCTAACGGGGCTGTGGGCTAAACCTAGAGTTAAGATCATAACGGGGCTATCATCCTTGTAGCATTTTCCTTGAATTTTATGACTATTTGTATATGTTTTTTTCCTTGATGTAATTTTTGGTGTTGTGAGAAGATTTTTTTTAGATGATAATAAAAAAATCTCTCTTGAACTAAATCAGTGCGTTGGTCAGCTCGTTCAAATAATATATATATTCATGGTTATAGATTTCCCACGTCTGTGTGTTTAACTGTCGTCACGTGTATGTGCGTGCCCGTGAGTAGATAGAAATATAGGTAATATGTATATGTGGTAGACTGTCTGACTGCTTAAAATCTGTCGTAGAAGATAGGTGAGAGAGAGAGAGAGAGAGAGAGAGAGAGAGAAGACTTTCTCGCATCTCAGAGACAGCCTCTATCACTATTCTATCATCTCACTCGTGGAATCTATTTCTTCGACGAACTCTCACACTGTGACTCTCACTCATTCCAATCTATTCAGAAGGGACCAACCCAAGACTTAATTCTCCTATCGAAAATCTACGACAAATGGTTGCTCGTTACCGGGAATTGAACCCAAAATCCTAAGGCGATACGACAAATGTGGTCTCGCCAGACGGATTTTTGAACCAAGAATAGGAAGACGAGTACGACAAATGTGGACTCGTCTATCTGGATTTTGAACTTAAGATTCTTTATTCTGTAATAGAGTAAGAGTTTGATGTCTTGTGAGTTGTTATATCTTTAATAATTTATCCCCTAGACTAACAATCTGTTTTCGGGCGTGCTGACCACACAAACTGATAAGTTTTATCCACAGCATTTGAATAATATACATTTGAGTTACAGGTGGATTTCGTCGGAATATATGTTATTGTTGATTTGTAATACTAAACGCTGGTAAAGTTTTGTGAGTGTATAACATTCACAAGGGTTCTGAAGCAGGTAGGTGTTTGAGCAAAGCTAAGGAGTGCGTTTCGGACTATTCGTCCAGATTAATTGCCTCCCTCACCCGAACTGTCTTCAGGGGTAAACTTGATAGTGGATTAAAAATTAAGGGGATTTTTTTTTCTTTCTCCATAATTTTTTTTTTTTTTTGCAATAATTATTTTTGCTTCCACTGTAGCAACTTATTTTTCAGAAGTAATCTTAACTACCATTTAGTTGGCGTAATCGTGTTTTGCATTAGGTGCTTTATTGCCGATTAATAGCAGCGATAGTTAGATTTTATTTTTGGAGGAGGTATCCCAGGGTGAAGTATATCATCTTTATTTTTGGAATTTTCTCGTAAGTGGTAGGAACCAGTGTATCCTTTTTCCTTTTTTTCTTTCTCGTCTACGTCTCAGCCACTGACTAAATATGGCCGAGAGGGCAAAACTGAGACAACTCCTCAGGGACGAAGCGAGAGAGGAGGGACTGGAAGGAGAGGAAGCGAAAGCGTTTGTCAGAGACGAACTTGAGAGATATGATGCGGAGAGGAAAGAAGAAGAACTAAGGAGGAAAGAAGAAGCAGCGGAGAGGAAAGAAGCGGAAGACCGTCTATTACAGCAGAAGAAGATTGAGGAAGAAATGGAAATTCGCAGGGCGAACGAACGAGAGAAGGAGAGACAGCATTTGGAAAGAGAAAATGAGCAACGACGACAGCACGAGTTGGCTCTTAAGGCTCTAGAAGTCCAAAGTCTTGGTGCTGCCTCTACCTCCAGCAATGGAGAGTCTTCTCCTCATTCTTCCTTAACTGATCCTTCTAACACTCAATCTACCCATCTCACTGCTATGTCTTTTCCGCTAGAATCTTTCCCTTGTCCAAATGAGAAGATTGACACTTGGCTAGAAAAATTTGAGAAAATTGCAACTCTGTACGGTTTAGAGAGGTCGCGTTGGAACATGAAGCTTTCTCAGGCGCTGAAAAGCAGTGCATATGATGTTTACGCCAAACTGGAAAGCAGCCAACAAGACAACTATGATCTGTTGAAGAAAGCGTTACTGGAGCGCTTTGAAATGAATGCTCGCAAATTTTTGCAACTGTTTCGCAACAGCAGGAAGGAGAGCTCTGAAACTTTTCAGCAGTTCTCATCTCGTCTAAAGGGATATCTAACAAAGTGCCTTGAGCTTTCACAGCTCCCCTCTACCTATGAAGGTCTTGAGGAATTTGTTTTAACGGAACAAATAAAGAACACTTTGTCTGCTGATACCCGGAGATTTCTAGCTGAGCAGGGGGCAGAAAAGCTTGACGACATCTTACAGAAGTCTGAGCGTTACCATAATGCGCTGGCTGAACTACCGGCCACAAAACGGAAACCGACAGAGGAGCATTTTCGAAAAAATAATCTAGAGCAATCTTCTCAGGCTTCCAACTCGAATAACCACAGAGAAACTGGACCTCAAAACCCCCCTCCTGAAAAATCCAAGTTCTACAAGAACAAGTACCCCAACCACCCCAAACAGTCTGATCAAACCGACCGCCCTATATGGCAGCGCAGCCAGAAAGGACAAGGTGGCAAAGGGAGAACCTCTGAGCACGGGACATATGATCAGACCGAGCATACCGAGCCTAAACGCATCGGATGCTTATTAACAGTCTCGCAAGGCGGAATTATTGACAGTGATTCCCAACCTGTTGGGGATAGACCCTCAACGCGAGGTACTGTTATTTTGAACGGTTCTCAAACTTCTTGCTTATTTGACACGGGGCTTTCTTACGATTGCATTGTTGCCAGAAACCTGGTTAAACCCGGTCAAGAGACAGGAGAGACCGTCAAACTTTGTGGAGTTCGTAAGAGTGATGCACCTACAGCGCTTCCCATCGCATTGGTGGAGATACACTCTGACTTTGTCAGAGGCGTGATCACAGCGGCTGTTATGGATGATCCCATCTACCCAGTCATACTTGGCGGGAGATACGTGTGTATTGGGAAACCGGAAGAGCCGATTGTGGCAGCAGTAACTACAAGAGGGCAAACCAAGAAGGAACGGGAGCCGGCGCCGAATTTGTTACCCATGGAACTTAAAGAAGCGCAATACAAGGACCCTACTTTGGCACCCTGCTTTAGGAAACTGCCCATGGCTAAGGAACCCAAACAGCACGGGGACATTTTTTCTAAGGATGGCGTACTTTATCGGAGAACGGGCAAGCCTGACCAAGGTTACAACCAGCTCCTAGTACCGAAACAGTACAGAAGCCAAATCCTAGAAATGGGGCACTCTCTTCCCATTTGCGGACATATGGGACAGAACGCCACAAACCAACGTATAACCACTCATTATTGGTGGCCAGGAGTAAATACTGATATTATCAGGTACGTCAAATCCTGTGCCCAGTGCCAACGTGTACCACCCAAGCAACGGACACCCCCAGTCCACATGGGTGAAATGCCAATAGTGGGAACACCATTCGAACGGGTTGTGATCGACATTTTAGGGCCTTTCGAAAGGACTAAAAGAAGGAACAGGTTTATCCTGACCTTAGTCGATACATGCACTTTATGGGCAGAAGCTATACCGCTAACATGCGCAGATGCCAAGCATATCGCAGAAGCCCTCGTGCAGATTTTCACTCGGTTGGGATTCCCTCAACAAGTGTTGACGGATAACGGATCTCCATACCGAAACCTGTTGATGGATGAGATCGTGAAGATCTTGAGGACCCAACACATCTACACAAAGCCATATACTCCGGCCGGAAATGGGCTCGTGGAACGTGTTAGTGGAAACCTCAACATGATGCTAAGTAAACTGGCACAAGTGAAACCTGAAGATTGGGATCTTTGTATTCCTGCAGCATTATTTGGCTACAGAGAATCTCCTCATACTTCCACAGGATTTCCGCCAGCTACGCTCTTATTCGGCAGACCCATTAAGGGCCCGCTTGAAGCCTTACTTTGGTCGCTGACAGACCAGAAGGCTGATGAGACTGTTGTCTCAGCCAGTAAATATGTGTCGGTTTTAAAGGAAAGGTTGAAACTAGGGTGGGACCTAGCAACGACTAACTTTAAGCGAGCACGCACAAAGCACGCTAACCGATACAGGAAAGTCGCGAAAGAAAGAGAACTGGAAGCAGGAGAGAAAGTTTTGGTGTTACTCTCTACCGAGAACAACCAACTGCGGATCGGATGGCAAGGGCCGTTTACCGTCCTGAAAAAGATTTCTAAGGCTAACTACCAGATCTCTATTCAAGGAAAGGAGAAGGTTTTCCATTTAAATCTGTTAAAGAGATACTTGGAAAGACCAGTTCCAACCTCCGACCATCTCCTGACGATCGCCAAAGCTGACGAAGATGATGATAGTGGCAGGGATATTCCACCGCAATCACACGAAATCTTTCAAAAATGTCAGAAGCGGCGACGCTCTTTCAAGCGCGCATGGGAGACATTCCAGAGGAAGGAGACTTTGGGGAGTAGACTGGAGTAGATATTGGGAGAGAGATGGAGGGGGAAGATGAGAGGGAAGAAGACAGACACCCCGAAGCTACGGTTATAGGAAATTTAATTCCATAACGTAGACATGGAGTGCTTCCATATCTTAAAGGGGGGACGTCCTGTCACGTAGGTCTTTATATCATTAAATTGCCTACATCTTCTTCCTATTCTCTCACCCGCATCCTTTATTTTATTATCTTTCCTTACTTGTTTTTTCCTGTATTTTTCGCATCACTTGTTTTGCGAAAAATATTTTCTTCAGTATTCTCAAACTTTACCGGGTTTTTTTTTCATACTGGGATACGTAATTTTATTACATAGATGTCAGTCAGACGTGAAGTGCGATTTAGTTGCAGTCCATCTCAGACATCGAGCCGACTTGGGTCTACACCTTCAGATGACACGACACTCCTGAGTTAGATTCTCGACGTAAACGCGTGAGAATGCTAGGAGAGAGCCGACATCCGTCTGCATTTTCACTGTGACTCTCACTCATTCCAATCTATTCAGAAGGGACCAACCCAAGTCTTAATTCTCCTATCGAAAATCTACGACATAATGCATGTCTCCATCTACCGTTAATCATGATGTGGTCTATCTGGTTTCTGTCCCGACCATTTGGTGATTCCCATGTTAATGCTTACAGAAACTTATTAAATTATCACCATTTTCGTTTGCTGTTCCGCTGCCGCATTTCCCCATTAGTTAGTTGCTTATCTTTTACAGGACGTGGCAATCAACCCGAGCTTTTATTGGCTGTTTGTGATTTTTCTAGGCAATTTTTTTCATTCAGTAGTTTACCATTGCTTTCTGAACGATACGGCGCTTATACCATTGTTAAAAATCCACACAAAGCGATCTGCTACCAAACCGCCTGCAGCAGATTTCGAACCTGATATATCTGGATTATGAAACTGCGTTCATATCCATTAGGCCACAGACGCCGACATTTCCCCATTACTCTTTCATTATATGTATTGTGTGTTCCAACTTTCGCATTGAGGTCTCCCAATACTATGATAAGATCATATCTAGGTGTGTCTTCCATTTCTTTCTGCAGTTGTTGATAGAATTCATCCTTGACCTCTTCATCGCTGTCATTCGTTGGTGCGTAGCATTGTATTATTGTAGTATTGGTAAATTTCCCTCTCAATCTTAATCTTATCAGTCTGTTGTTGATGGGTTTCCATTCCAGTAATGTCCTTTCTATTCCTTTCTGTAGAATAATGGCTACACCTTCATTGTGCTGTCCATCCTCTCTTCCAGAGCATAGTACTGTTTCTCCTGTTGCTGTTTTAACTTTTCCTGTCCCTGTCCATCTGCTCTCGCTTATCCCTAGAATGTGTAACCTATAGTTTCTCATTTCTCCCGTGACCTGTTTTAGTTTACCCGTCTCGTTCATTGTCCTGACATTCAAAAATCCTATTCCCGTTTCACGTTTTGCGGTCAGGACGTCCGTTTTCGTGTCAGTGGCTTTCTTTCGGCTTTCACCACTGACAGTCATACGAGCCTCAGACTCCGGATGTCCGTCCCGCAGCAAAGTTTGTTCATTTGTTGTCGTTTCCGTAACTTCATTTCTTTTGTACATAGACAGGGGTGTCAGCCCTATGCTAAAACCCCCAACCTGGAGGACCAGGGTGTCTGCTTTAGTCTGACCCCTGCCCGCGCAAACCTGTCCAGCTTGGTAGAACCTTGCAGGAGTAAAACTCCCGCTGGCGTAGCTCTGGGGGTAATCGGGTTACGCAAGCCGCCAAACCTTGACAAGGTATTGACACCGGTGATGGCAGGTTGTTGATTATAACTGTAGTTAACTCGCGGACAACACGTCTGACATTGCAATGTCTATTGTAACTGCTTTTGTATGGGTAAAGACATCTGTGTTCTGTATCACGTGTAAACAAGCCTGCAGTATGTGCACCATTATCATCATCACCATCATTATCACCACCACCATCATTATCATCGTCATCATTATCATCGTCATTATCATCAGCATCAGCATTATCATTATTATCATCATTATCAAGATTATCACCAACATCATTATCATCTTCATCATTATCATCATCATCTTTATTATCATCATCAGCCATTATGATCATCATCAGCCATTATCATCATTATCATCACCGTCATCATCATTATTATCATCATCATCATCACCCATTATCATCATTATTATCATAATTATCCATTATCTTCATTATTATCATCATCACTGTAACTGTCTTTTTCTCTTGTTGAGGTGATCACTGGCCCAAGACAGTATACATGTTGTTAGGTGTGTAGTGCGAGCGTATGATGAACTGAGTGTGGGTGCGAATGAAGGCGCGAATGTGTTTAGGCTCGTATATATGTAGACCCTGCAACCCATACACTCACATGCAGTAGTCAAGGATGCTTGGACACTGCAGGCACGTTTCAAAACATTTATTGACGAGAACACACATGGTATCAACAGGAACAGTCAGTGTAAACAAGGTCATGCTGACCGGAAATCGATAGGTATACATTAGGCATACAACAAGCTGGTAAACATTTGAATATTCGTGCATGGTCAATACAATGTTCTTCAATAATGACAGTTCGTGGCGTCGCCCTGATATCACTGACTAAACGCGTCAGATACCTTAATCACTTTGACACATAGGTGCAACTTGGCATTCCCCGCCAATTGCACTGTATTAGGCTGTAGTACATTAGCCGAAAACACAGTCCTCGTTCTGATAAGCAGGTTACCATCAACCCTGCAGTAATGCTTATTGTAGACATAAATACCGCCAATCTGCGGTTCCCACAATATATCTTCGTCACTGGATTTCTGGACAATATAAAGACTAATAGTCTTGGATGGCTACCTTGAGCACAAAATATAAGTTCTGAAATGGAGGATCGGTGAGCTGCAGTTCACAGACTAGGCAATCTTCTAACATGTTCTGCCACCGAAAGCATAGTAATGGAAAAAGTCGGTATTACCTGTAACCGAATCCACAGAACATAATAAGAAACTCTGCTGTCATTCCAACGCACAGAGATTCACTGGGGAAAACTGCCATCGCAGTCACTTCGAAGATTCTCCCCGAAAAACACAATGGACCCTTGGTCCCTTCAGAAAACCCAGGACACTTCACGGCTTGCCGGAAGTCTAACTCAACTCCCGCTTAAAAAACCCTGCCTATGGGCATACGCCAGAACTGTCTACCTTTGACCCTAAAGGTCAAACACAATGAATGAATAAACAAGGGAAGACAACCCCTAATCAACCTGACATCGCAGGTAAAGACACAATTATTCTTATGATAAAAACATAAGCAAATAACTTGACAGATGACTCCGTCAAAAATGACAGCAACAATCACCCATTATCGTCATCAATATAATCATCATCACCCATTATCGTCATCAATATAATCATCATCATCACCCATTATCATCATTATCATCATCATTATCATCATCATCACCCATTATCATCGTCATCATTGTTATCATCATCACCTTACAGCTCCCCAAAGAACATAACCTTCAACAAATATAAGTCAAGTCCTCCTGTCCCATCCCGCAGCTCAAGGTTTTTCTATATCTTGCTCATACTTAATGTAATAATATTCAGACATAAAGGTCTTTTATATTTGGAGATGCGCCCTAATTTAACCGACTAGGTTGAACGGGACGTGCCTCGCCAAAACGAGGCAAAACTTTTTTTTTCTTTTAATATCTTCCTCATTCCTTTCATTTCTGTCTCCAATTCTCTTCTCCATGTTTTTAGGTTTCCCTCCACCTCTTTTATCCTGGGGGGTTGGGGTTCCAGAACAAGGACAGCCTTGTAACACTATCTATAGGTTTCCTCAGTAGGTATCCTATCCATCGCCATTGTCTTCTTCTCATCTCTAATTGACTTGTCCCCAGTGTTGAAGTGGTTGTGGTAGTTGCACCATTCATTTATCATCATCATGTTCCTTTTTGCTCCATATGGATCATGGAACCACCACTGGAGCTGACCCCCAGGCAAGAAGCTTCACAAATCAATGACATACTCTTGCAGAAGTGGTTTCTGTAGCTACTAGTGTACAAGCCGTCATAAGACGGGAATTAAATACAAAAGCACCAATACCTAACGGCAATTTTACTTATTCAAAACAATTTAAAAAACCCACTGTGCATCACCACAGTACACGAACTACGTAGCAGCAGCGAGGATCCCAATGTGTATATACGGGATCACACATTCTATAAATATATTTTTGTGCACACCGTCATTTGCGCATTCTTCTTTGGTAAGTGTTACTATTTTCGGGAGAGTACATATAAGGGAAACAATACAGTTAATGTCTAACTTTCAACCAAAGTTGCATCCCTTAACGTAACGCACTGACAGAAAAAGCTGGGATTTTATATATAGGATATAGGATTCGTTTTACACGATAAGGCTGCTAACCCTGCACAACCTTTTATAAGTCGCCTTGTACGACATGCCCGAGGGAGCAGTCGTGATATTCTTTCTTTGTCTCACAGCAGACTCCTGGGAACTACACAGAGAGGCCCATTCCCCACTCTCCATAGTCGACTTGGTAGGTTGCAGGGTTACAGTTCTTTACCTTACACACACACACACACACACAGACACATATATATATATATAAGTAAAGGTAGTCCCATCGCAGATATGGGAGTTCACCATCATCCTGTTTGCCCCTTACAGAGCATAGAGCATCCACTGCAGATGCTCCCCTTCCAGGAAGCCTGCACTAAGCATTCATATGCTTTTACACGTTGCTGTTTCTGTAGCAATTAGTTTTGTATGATGAGGTTGCCACCTTCATGCACAACCTCATATTAGTTGCCTCCTACGACATGCCTGAGGATTCAGTAGTCCTGTTCTGTCTTAATCGCATGAGGTTACTACATAGAGCGTGTGTGTCTGTATGTATATATATGTGTAGTGAGAATCCATTTGATCCATCTAATTGAAACACTATACCATGAACAACAAGCAGCTGTTAGAGTAGAGGGGGAAACATCAGGATGGTTTGAGGTGAAAAGGGCAGTAAGACAGGGTTGCATCCTCTCTCCATACTCGTACATCTATGCAGAAAATATAATGAGAAATGTTCGGAGTGACCAAGAATGTGAACATTGCGATCCGTTCACAATTGGTGGAAATGCGATCCCAGAACTCAGGTACGCAGATGACACAGTTATTCTTTCAAACAGTGCCAAGGGACTAGAACAGTTAATCCTGTCTGTCAAAAGACACAATGAGAATCAGAATCTTTTTCTGAACACACAAAAAAACAAAGATAATATCCACAGACAAAACAAGATGCCAACCAAAAATTACCATCAATGATGAGGAAATTGAAAATGTCACAAATTTTGAATATCTTGGCTCCATAATTAACAACAATGGAGACTGCTCAAAAGAGGTCAGAAAGAGACTGGCTATAGCAATGCAGAGGTTAAATAAAATGAAGAACCTATGGCATAACACAAGTAAATTAATAAAAGTAAAACTTCTGAGAACGTGCATCTTTCCGGTAGCAACATATGGATGTGAATCATGGACCATTACTCAAACATTAAAGAAAAAAATCGAATCTTTCGAAGCAAAGTGTTACAGAAAAATTATCAGAATATCGTGGACCAAGAAAAAGAAAAATATAGACATCCTACACGACCTGAACATCGAGGAAAACTGGCTCATAAACAATATCATGTCCCGGAAACTGAAATATTTTGGCCACATTAAACGCCATAGTGGCTTAGAGAGAGAGAGCAGTGATGGAGGGTATGGTACCTGGAAGGCGAGGCAGGGGCCGACCAAGACGACGGTGGACACAGGACATTGAAGACACCTTAAACATGACAATGGAGGAGGCAGGAGGGCTGGCTAGAGATCGAGAGTCTTTCAGGCGGGCTGTGATGAGAGCGACGTTCTGCAAAGGACATGCTACATGATGATGATGATAGTAGTGAGAATAATTGTAACAAAGATTATTGATTTCCAATGATGAATACCCGAATAAGGCTAACAAAGACAGAGGCGTCACTAGGGTTCGTGTCACCCAGTGCGGTAACTCATGGTGTAACCCCGATGGACCTCATCCCATACCAGACCATACAGAATCTTTAGTGATGTTTTTTGTACTAATGTTACTCCTAAAGCGTTACCACTTAAATTATAACCACAAATTGTGGTTATAACTAACTACAGGGATATTTTTATAAAAAATAATAAATTTCTGCTGAAACACTCCACTCAAATTTTAAAGACAGTCATTTTGGTGTCAACAACTCTGATGGTGTCACCCGGTGCGGTCCGCACCCAGCACCCGCCTAGTGACGCCACTGGGCAAAGATAGAGATGACCTGTCATTGTCTCCACTTTTTTTTTCCACAAAAACTTTTGCCTCGTTTTGGTGAATCGCGCACCTTGTCAACCCTAGACACAGGGACAATCGGCTACATTACGGCGCACATGTCCAAATATACGAGGGGCGTTCAGAAAGTAATGCAGCACATCGTTTTTCTCAGCTAATGATGAAGATAGAAGCATGAAATTTTGCACACTTCAAATATGGCATGTGCCAATTGTGTGCACCAAATTGCACCGCAACCGGCCAAATAATACGGCTGCACTAAACCGTTGAAATGGAGCGTGTTAGCAACTTGCGTTATAAGCAGCGAATTGTGATAGAATTTCTCGTTGCAGAGTAGGAAACTGTTGTGAACATTCACAAGCGTCTATGTGATGTGTATGGAAGTTTTGCAGTCGACAGGAGTACAGTCAGTCGCTGGGTTCAGAGAATCAAAGAATCAGGAAGTGGAGATACGGAGCTGCTTGATCGGCCGCGCTGTGGACGTCCTGCCACAGCCACCAACGCAGAAATGTTGAAATGCGCTGAGGGCATTATTCTTACTCATAGGCGAATCACTATCAACAATTGGCCTTACAGCTGTCAGTCAGCATTGGTAGTGCAAATGCAGTTATAAAACCTCTCGGATTTTCTAAGGTTTGCGCAAGATGGGTTCCTCGAAGTCTCACAAATGACCACCGATTGCAAAGGAAAGCAATTTCTTCTGAATTGTTGGAGCGTTTCAATGCTGATGGAAAGAACTTTTTGGCTAAGATCGTTACAGGTGACGAAACCTGGGCACATCATTTTGAACCTGAGACAAAAAGACAGTCAATGGAGTGGCATCATCCGCAATCGCCATGAAGAAAGAAATTCAAGACAATTCCTTAATCTGGAAAGGTCATGATCACTGTCTTTTGGGACATTGAAGGTGTGATTCTTGTGGACGTTATGCCAAGAGGAGAGACAATCAATTCGCAAGCTTACATTAAGACATTGAAAAAACTCAATCAACGTTTTCGCAGAGTTCGGCCGCACAAGAATCCAACAGACCTGCTTCTCCTTCACGACAATGCGCGACCTCACACAAGTCTGGCAACACGGGAAGCAATCACCAAATTGAGTTGGACTGTACTACCCCATCCACCCTATAGTCCCGATTTGGTACCCTCTGATTTTCATCTATTTGGTCCACTTAAAGATGCACTCCGTGGGACAAGTTTTGAAGATGATGAAGGAGTGATTCATGCAGCGAAGAAATGGCTACATGATCAAGACAAAATCTGGTACGGGCTAGGAATACATGCACTTGTTTCGCGCTGACATAAAGCCGTACAAGTTGATGGGGATTATGTTGAATAATACCGATGTTTACATGACATATCCATGTATATTGTGTATAAATTTCATGCTTTTTGAATAAACAGCTCCTGAGTAAAACGATGTGGTGCATTACTTTCTAACTCCGCCTATGCCGGTCCCAAGCCCGGATGAAAAAGGAGGAGGGCGGCCTGCATGGAGGCCGTAAGGAGGCAGCCCCTCCACCATGCAAAGGCACAACAGGCCAATCACCTGTTTGCTTTAAACCACGATTACGAGTAACACAAGAGAGAAAACCGGACTGATTCTAAAGGCGACGAACTGGAACGGACTACGGACTACGACTTATGGAATATGGAACGCAAGAAGTATAAATGGGAAGGAAGAGGAGCTGGCGGAAGAGATGAGGAAAGCAAAACTAGAAATCCTGGCTATAACGGAAACAAAGAAAAAAGGACAAGGAGTCATGGATCTCAATGGCTCAAAGGACAGTGGATGACTGCCTAGATGAAGTTATCATGCTCGGAGACTTTAATGCCAGAGTTGGAAATGACCATGCTAGATGGGGTGGAGTTATCGGAAGATATGGAGAAGATACTCTCAATGACAATGGAAAGCGACTCCTTAGATTCTGCAGTGAGCAGAATCTGATCATTACAAACACAAAGTTCCCACATAAGCGCATACATGCATACACTAGATGTGAACCAACAAAGAATGAGAAGTCAGTGATCGACTATGCCATTGTTCGGAGAAGCTCATTCAAATATGTCCGAGATGCAAGAGTCTGGAGGGGGCCAGAGATTGGAAGTGATCACTACCTGCTAACAATCAAACGAACAACTGAAAGAGTTGCTCAGCCTAGGAACTGCTTAACATCACGCAAGAAACCAAGCAAACGAGCAGGAGAAATGAGCATTAGGACCTACAAGCTGAGAGAGCCAGAAATTAAGACCAGATATCAGGGGCTTATTCCTGCAGCGGTGAGCAACACAGAAGAACAACCTGATGACTTGGAAACCCTCTGGATTAAATTCAAGGATATCATAAAGACAGCTGCTGCAGAAGCATGTGGTGAAGTCCGACTTGTAAACCAGAGAAAGAGGACACCTTGGTGGACAGAGGAAGTCAAAGAGAAAATAAGAGAAAAGAAAATGGCATGGAAACAATACTTAGGAGCTAAAAACACAACAGGACAAATGGAAAAATATAGAGAATATGTGACACTCAGAACAGAAGTAAAAAACAAAGTGCTAGCAGCAAAACAGAAGTCCTGGGAAGAATTTGGAGAAAAGCTAGAAAAAGATGCACACGAAAACCAGAAATTGTTCTATAAGACCTTAAAGAACATGAGGAAGGAAAAACAATGCCCTCTCAAATTTATAAAGGACAAGCAAGGCAAATTGCTTACTGCCCCAAAGGAAGTAATGGAAAGATGGAAAGAATATTTCTCAGAACTCCTTGATGGTGAGCAAGGTCAAACATCAGAAATGATAACCACTAGCACAGAAGAGGAAACCAATGGTGATGAAGATGGCATAAAGATGGAAGAACTGAAGGCAGCACTGGAGAAAATCAAGATGGGCAAAGCAGCAGGGCATGATGGTATAACACCAGAAATGGTTAAGTACATGGGAGCAGCAGGCGACCTGTTACTCTTAAGAGTCCTACAGGCAGCATGGTGCAACAAGACCATACCAAAGGATTGGGAGATCGCCATCATAACACCAATTTTCAAAAAGGGTGACAATCGACAGTGTGGAAACCATAGAGGCATATCCCTTCTCAGTGTCCCTGGAAAAATCTACTCTAGAATCCTAGAGCAGAGACTCCGACGCATAGCTGAGCCACAATTGGATGAGGTCCAGTGCGGATTCCGAGCAAACCGAAGTACTCAAGACCTAATCTTCACACTCAGACAGCTGAGTGAAAAGGCCCTTGAGTATAAGAGTGAGATCCATCTTTGTTTCATAGATCTGAGAAGAAAGAAGACATCTTGATTAAGCTGCAGGTCAGCAGGTCGAGACTTTTTCAGGCCATAAATAGAGGATTCATCAGCAAGAGAGAGGTTGGTAAGAAAACGAAAATGGCTGTATACCGCTCCACCTATGTCCCAGTCTTGACATATGGATGCGAGTCATGGGCAATGACTACAACCCATAAAAGACAGATCCAAACCTCAGAAATGAGGTATCTGAGGAAGGTGGTTGAAGTAACAAGAAGAGACATGGTACGCAACCAGACGATACGTCAAGGCCTAAAATGCCACCCCCTACAGACCCAAGTAGAACAGTCCCAACTAAGATGGTTTGGCCATGTCTGCAGAATGGGAGAAGATCGGCTACCACGACAAGCATGGGAAACAAAGAGCCAAGGATCCAGACCCCGAGGACGACCCAGAGTCCGCTGGGAGGACAACTTTAGACAATCTTTGAAGGACCGAGGACTAGAATGGAACCAGGCCAGGAGGAAGACAGCCGATAGAATAGTCTGGCGCTCTCTCTTCCAAACCTCTACACCTCACGGTAGAAGGGGAACGACTAAGTAAGTAAGTAAGCATTACTTTCTGAACGCCCCTCGTAAAAGACCGTGTATTCTGGTTTTAAAAACAATTATAAAAGTTATTACCTGCACAAACCTCACTTTTGAATGAGAAGATACCGCCACCATTACCACTTGCTCAACAAACTAAAAATATGACAGATGTGTATCCATGTTGAGGCTGTTTCACTGGTTGCCTCCCCTTAGCTCTGCAGTAGTGGTCCAACAGTGGTCAAAACTCAAGAGTAACTGATATGGGTCTTCAAAGGTGTCTACCTTTGCACAAGATTACTCTTGGCAGAGTTGTAGGTAGAAGGATAATGATGCTTCTACCTCAAGGGAGTTTCACAAGATATTCAGACAGCGAAAACAATGCTGCATTGGCTGAGCACGTTAACTCTATTATCTGCCGTCAACTTTTGTGAAGGATTAGGTAATATAATTTTAGCTCGTACAAGCACCTAGCTGAGTTAATTCATCGAATTTCTTATTATTATTATTAATAGTTCTGTTTGAGTGTTTTTAAGAAATTGTCTGAGACATACGAATGTAGTACATTCAAAATGTACCGAGCAAAGTGGAATAAATTTGTTGTTGCCCTACAAAACGCCATAGGCGTGATGGTCACTGACTGCTTTGACGGTCGGCAACTAAGGATCAAAGAAGAAGAAGACATTCAAAATGATTAAATCAACTTTAGATTTGTCTTTATACAAGTAACAAATTTAGTAATCAATTAGGTCTTAACAGTTATAAAAATGAATAATTGTTTAGAAAAAAGTATTCATCACAGTGTGGTGTTATGGTTTTCGAAAATGGACAGTTCACTTGGCAGCTTTTCAGTTTTACTTAACTGCCAATAGTTGTTTCTGCTCCCGCTGATGTTTGGGTCTTTGCAGATAGATGATTGGATTACACGCGTCCCTGGTCAAGATTTAAGAGTTGCAGCACGTTCCAAGTAGAATCAGGGAGTAACTGCAAAGCTGGTCCCACGTCTCTAAGACCCTTCTGATGATGGTATCTAGCGTCTTCAGGCCACTTATAACCTCACTTGTTCCAGAGATAGTACCCTCAACTGGTATCACCAACTAGTATGGCGAAAGAATAGAAACGAATACCTCTGAGTACTGTTTTTCCCGACACATACTTATGTGCCCCCTCTTTTCATTTCACCATCCCATCTATCTCAGAACTTTTACCCTCAATGAGAATCAATCTTAATCCCAGTGGGCGAAAAACTATCTTTACATTTAACATGAATAGTTTTATATTTAACTTATTCGAAAATGTTAACAATATAGTTTGAATATGTTTACATTTACATCGGTTGAAAAGGTTGTAAGCTTACATTACAGTTAGAGTGAATATGTTTTATATTTACACTGGTTGAAAAGGTTGAAACTTTCAGTACATTTAGAGTCAATATGTTTTACATTTACACTGGTTGAAAAGGTTACTAATATAACAAGTATGTACATCATTTCTTTCATCATTCCCTCCCAGCTCCATATGGAACTTGGGACTACCGCTGCTTTTGGTTCTTTATAAGAAACTCGCAATAAAGCAGTCACCCGCTCTGGCAGTGGTGGTTCGTGAAATCCTCATTCTATATGCTGAGGTTGCCAGCCTCAAATGACTTGGACATCCACTAGCAATTTTCACATATTAATATTCACATGTCAATATAGACGTTTTAGTTCACATGCTAATAATTAAAAAAATATAGAATTCAAAATGTACAACTTTCGCCAATCTTTAGACTCACAGACTGCTGGCTCAGAGAAATAAAGGCACTTGTAGAGGCCTCTTACACTCGGTCTGGGGTGTTGTTACTTTAGCATTAAGTTCCCACTTTGACTCGTGTTTCAGATTCCTCAGATTCCGGTTTTCCGTGTTTAAATGGTAGCGGTTTCCTGGGCTCTAAGTCCTCAATATGCTCCAACAAAGTCCGATATGGTACTATTTTTAACTCTGGCAAGGTCTGGTTGTCTTCTTGGCGCGAGTGAATTTTCACAGTGCTTTCAACCGACTAAAGTGTCAGGTTATATTGCCTGTCTTCCCCCGCATTTGTTTATTACGATGTTAAGCAGAGCTCCAATCGGAAGGGGTGTTGTGCCTTTATTCCGAATGTCTGCAAATCGTTTCAAACATGCGTGTTTTTTGGGGTAATTCAAATTACTTCCACATTGAAATTTCTGCGTGTTACTGCAAAGGTCATGTCTCCCAAATTTGGAATAAAAACATCCGATCCTCTCTCGGCAATGTTTTCTCAAATACAACATCTTACTTTCATTAAAAGTAAGGTCTTTGTAACAAGGTGTACCGGAAACGATTAAGTCATTCTTGTCTGTCCAGAAATGTGTCGCGCAGACGAGTATTCTAACTACCCGTCGCTTGCGCAAACAAAATTCTTCGTTTACCCATCTGATCGAGGAAGGCACATCAGCCTTATCAGTGATTAAACTAATTCGCTGGGCGATTTTAGTGCTAATCCATAGCCTGATGTCGGGCACATCCGAAAATTTTCCATATGATTGTCGGTTAATATTATCTCATCCGTCTCCTTTTCCAGCAGGGATGAACGGGTAAACAAACAGACATGGCGACTTATTACTGAGAGGAGTGTAAGGTGATTTGAAAGTACTAAATATCTGCTTGATAGCAGGGAAAGAAAATGTGCCGACCACAGAAAAGCGCGTAATTTAGTCCACTCAAAAAATGTAACTAAATACTTCCGGAGATGAAAAGAGATCGAAACAATATTCTGTGACAGGCTGCTGAGTTGGGGAAGCCCTCTGGGTGTGCAAGATAGCACTGGAACTCACTGTCCAAATACAAATGGGTAAAGATTGAAAACTCAAATCCCTGAGGATCGATAGAAGAAGAAGAATATGCTGCCATAGGATTTATGGAAAATTAATTAATTAATTTTTAAAAAAATACATTTGGTAACTACATTAAACGTGGAACCATGAACACATTTTTTTTTTAAGTTTAGAGTGCGCCTTGTGTAGTTCCTGAGTGTCTCTTATCAGTTCCCCAGGTCTCTTATCAGTTTCCCCAGGTCTCTTATCAGTTTCCTGTGGTCTCTTATCAGTTCCCCAGGTCTATTCAGTTCCCCAGGGTCTCTTATCAGTTTCCCCAGGTCGCTTATCAGTTCCCTGTGGTCTCTTATCAGTTCCCTGTGGTCTCGTATCAGTTCCCTGTGGTCTCTTCTCAGTTTCCCCAGGTCTCTTATCAGTTACCCCAGGTCTCTTATCAGTTCCCTGTGGTCTCTTATCAGTTCCCTGTGGTCCCTTATCAGTTCCCTGTGGTCCCTTATCAGTTCCCTGTGGTCCCTTATCAGTTCCATGTGGTCCCTTATCAGTTCCCTATGGTCTCTTATCAGTTCGCCAGAGTCTTTTATCAGTTTCCCCAGGTCTCTTATCAGTTCCCTGTGGTCTCTGATCAGTTCCCTGTGGCCCCTTATCCGTTCCCTATGACCCCTTATCAGTTCCCTGGGGTCTCTTATCAGTTCCCTGGGGTCCCTTATCAGTTCCCTGGGGTCCCTTATCAGTTCCCTGAGGCCAACTTATTATTCTTAAAATAGAATATGACAACTGCTCCCTTATGCATGTCGTACAAGGCAACTAATATGAGCTAGTGTGAGAGGCTGCCAACCTCAATATGTCAAACACACCGCTACATAACCCACCACAGCAAGGGCTTGTGAATGCTGTGTGCAGGCTTCCTGTAAGTGGACCAGCTACAGTGTTGGCTTTATGTCTCATATGAGGGGAAAAGGAAGATGATGATGTTCAGAGTGACAACAGTGTTTCTGGCGGCATTTAGTGGGAGTTAAATCGGTTATGCACTGGACACGACAGATTTAGGTACCGTCAAGACCACAGGATACAGGATTGGTCCAACAGATCTCTGTACCTGTGGCACCAGCACTATGACAACCGAACACCTGCTGCAGTCCTGCCCGTCATACAAGCAATGAACGCAGTAGTATGGGGCAATTACCCACTTCTCTCCACGAAAAACTGTTTGGAGATGTCAGGAACCTTGGACTGACTACTACCTTTATTAGAGTCCTTGTGGTAGAAGTCTGAAGGCGAACAAAGAAGAAAACGAAAAAAAAAGGGGGGAGGGGTGCGTATTACTAAGACCAAAGAATAATAAGAACAAAGAATATTCCCTACGTTACAGTCACAAGGCCTTCGTCGGGCACAATCGAAATAAAACAGAAAGGAAAGCAAACAAGAACTAAGTGAGAAGCACGCGAAAAATAATAAAATCGTGACCGGAATCGTGTCGTGAATACGCAAAATAGAAGAATAAACCAATCAATAAATAAGTCAATAAATAGACGACTTGATAAGACTATGATTAAACAGATACAGACACATAAATAGGACGAGAAAGGGGTCAACATCCAAGCTGCAAACAATTATGAGAATGGGACGCAAGAAAATAGAAGGACCGTGCAGCGGACTAAGCGGTAGAAGGTAGAGTAAAAAATAATAAAAAAACAATAATATGTCTTACCGGGAGAAAATACAAGAAAAAACCTAGGTTGCGGCTATAAGGCCTTCGTCAGTGACAGATAAACAAATAACAGAAAGGAAAGAAAGTGAGAAATGAGTGGAAAACATAAAAATAAGAGCAAACACTTCCTGATATGTGTCTCATGTCTGAATCAAAATGTCTGTCCCCGCCCCCCCCCCCTTTCCTTCCCCCCCCCCCCCCCCTCCCAACACAAAACGGTAAAGACTGAAAACTCAAATCTCTGGGGATCGAAAGAAGAAAAAGAAGAAGAATGCATTGCAACATAATTTATGGACAATTTATTTTTTATTAATTAAAAAAAAAATTCGTAACAACGTAGGGAATATTCTTTGTTCTTTGTCTTAGTAAAATGCACCCCTTCCGCCCTTTTTTCATTTTCTTTTTCTTCTTTGTTCGCCTTCAGACTTCCATATTAATGACTAATAAAGTGGATCTATAAACCTTATGTTTGTTGTGTGCTTTTTAACAGCTGACTAAACAGCTTGATGATCTTGATTTTGCAGATGATTTGGCTCTTCTGTCCCATAACCATAATCGGATGCAACACAAAATCAAAATATTCATTGAGAAGTCACAACAAGTGGGTCTAAAAATACACAGTGAAAAGACAAAATAATGAGAATAAAAACAAGAAATGATAACAAGGTTGAACTTGAAGAAACGCCACTAACAGATGTAGAATCGTATACTTATCTTGGCAGCGATATAGACAAAGTTGGAGGGACAGACAATGATATCAAAATAAGAATACAAACAAGCAAGGAGCTTGAGGAGCTTTCATTGCATTGGAAAACATATGGAGATCAAGAGATATCAAGTCCAACACAAAAATAAGAATCTTCACCTCAAATGTCAAGTCAATCCTATTGTATGGTTCTGAAACATGGAGAACAGTAAAAACGACAACAAGAAAGGTACATATATTTATAACCATATAAGGAGGGGAAACCCGAGGCCTGTAAACAGTAAATAAATAAACAAACAACACACAAAGGTATGATCAGGCACTCAGTGGGAAAATAAAGAAGTAGAAGACCAGACAACAGAAAAACAACAGAAGTGATAAGCTTACCGGGATTGAACCAGGACCTTCCGAACGGCACCCACCGCCTAGCCACGGGAGCGAATCGTCACTATCCACTCTGTCACCGGATCTGTTCAATCTGTACAGTGAAAATATAATTAGATCTCTAGAGGAAAAGCCAGGAATATCATTCGGCGGACATAACAACTTGAGATACGCTGATGAAACAGTCTTAATAGCAAAAAGTGAGAAGGAGCTGCAGGAAATGGTTTTTACAATAGTGGTAGAAAGTGAAATAAAGGCCTTGCCTTAATAGCAAAAAAGACAGAAGTAATGGTCGTCTGAAAGAAAAGGGCTTAACCAGAATGCACTATCAAAGTAAATGGAACCGTTTTAAAACAAGTCAATAAATTCAAATACCAGGACACATTAATAACAACGGATGGAAGATGCATCTCAGAAGTGAAGAGCAGAATAGCTCAGGCAAAAGCAGCATTCTATAAAATTAAGAGTATTTTATGCAACAGTTCTTTGTCATTGGAAGTAAGAAAGAGAGTTCTTCATTGTTATATAGAACCAATCCTGACATATGGGAGTGAGTCATGGACAAATAGAGAAGGCACTAGAGGCAACAGAGATGTGGTTTTGCAGAAGAATGTTAAAAATACCATGGACAGCCAAAAAGAGTGATGAGGATGCTCTGATAGAGGCCAATGCGCAAAGGAAACTTATTTCACATGTTATCTCACTGCAACATACCTGGAAAGGAAGAGGCTGACAGATTGGCAAAGGAAGGGGGAAAGCTTCCTCAGCTTGACACAAACATAACTTATGAGGAGGCCAAGAGTTTTATCAAGCGCAAGTACAGGCACTAGTGGGAAGAAGAGCATTCAGGCCACACAAAAAATGATCCGTATTACCAGCTCAGCAGAAGTGAACAAGTGGTAATCTTCAGACTTCGCACAGGTCATAACAATTGAGATACCATCTATTCAACAAATTAAAGATAAGAACTACTGATGAGTGTGACTGTGGCAATGATAAAATGACTGCCGAACATCTGCTTCAAAGGTGCCCAACATATGAGGAACAGAGAAAATGCATATGGCCATCACCATTACCATTCCTGGAGAAAATCTACGGAGATATCAACAGCCTTAGGCTGACCACTGCTTTCTTTGAACTTATTCAAGTTGACATCTGAGGGTGAACGAAGAAGAAAAAGAAGATTTCACAAGTTAGAAAGAAGTGTCGTAGATTTTTTATAGGTAATTACGATCGATTCTGGTCCCGTCTGAATAGAACTGAAAAAGGTGGTACTCAGCAAGAGTTAAGGTAAAGAAATAGATTTCACGAGTGAAATGATGAAAGGTAGAGTCTGTCCCTGGATTTGAGAAGATACTCTAGTCCAGCCTATCGTTTACGACTGAAATTTGTCGATCAGACAGTATATCTCTCTGTATATATTAACATATACACTATAACCACTCACATACACACACACAGATAAGTGACGACAACTTGACGCACAAACGTGAAACTATATTAATGGAGTAGGGATATTGGGCCGAGCTGACCAACACAGAACGTTAAGTTTTATGTTAAGTTTATTTATCATAAAGAAAACTTCACAACATCTAGTATAAAAGATCAAATATAAAAATCATAGGTTATAGAATTAATAAAGAAATAGACACATAAGTGCAATCCCCTCTGTTGAGACAAGATCCCACAAGAAGAAGTTAATTAACCCCCGAAAGGTCAAAAGGTTAGCACTATGGTATAGAATTTGGCTATACTGTAAATAACAGAGTTCCTAATTGATCTATTCTGAAAATAACAGTATTAGCAAACAAAAGAAAGGCAAAACAAAGTGAGTATAATGATTATACAATAAAAGAATTATTCATTCCTTCTTTCTCTCGCTTCAGACAAACATGTGGCCACATTTCAATCGCGCTTACTTAATTTGTTGATTAACAACGTCTGGAACATATCTCCGTGATACAAACAGCAACTTCAGGGTTTGGGTATGTTTTGGCAAAATAAGCCCCAGTTTTCTCCAAGACTGATTAATCCTCTTATTGGGAAAACGCTTAATTTGTTACTGTTAATAGGATTCTGTATATGTCACATCAATTAGTCCAGGTAGGAAAATATTTGCGCGTTCTAGTGTTCACAGTGTCATTAGCTGGCAATTCCAATACTTAAGAAAAGAATGTCAGGGATGTAAATCTCTCGGGATAAAAATCCTCGTCACACCACAGTGATCGGTAGTTGGAAATGTTAAATTTAATAACTTTGCCACAGCGGGCTGAATGTACATAAAAATGGAAAAGAGAAATCTGGGTAGCTAAATGTCCAGTTATTGTTATTCTTAGTGTCATTGTCATATATATATATATATATATATATATATATATATATATATATATATATATATATATATATATATATATTGGTACGCTCTCTCTCTCTATCTCTCTCTATATATATATATATATATATATATCTCTCTCTCTCTGTAGGTGAAACAAGAGGCCAACCAGGTCAACCGTGAAGACCCGATATATTTTACATAAGAATGTTTTTTCTTGTATTTGTTTGACTAGACTTAGACCCTTTTTCAGGTTAAGGCCGCTGGTAGATTTAGGTTTGTGACCCGTACTGTATATAGGAAGAAAATACAAGCATGTAACACACATTACAGTATTCTATCCGAACCCGTGTAATGGTATGATTATTATTATCCACTCGGTTATTAACTTTAATTAGAAACCCCAAGTATATATCTTATTTTATCGTTTGTTTTTTTTTAAAGACCCGTGAAATAAGAGCTAGTCATTTATAAAATTACTCATAATGAATTAGAAATAAAGATATATTTCGTCAGTACTCATAATGAATAGTGCATTTACTAGTCGATTAAAATATCTCTTACTGGTTAATAGCTATTATTAAATCCACGCTACAGCCGGAGCAAGTTAGCTATAAATTATTTTAATTCGCCAGTCAACTAACACAGTAAGTCCTAGTGAAATATAAATGACGGATTCTTTTAACAATTAAATCACTCAACCCAGAAAATCTTAGTGAAATATACTGCCGGACTTAACAATTAAATCACTCAAAATTCTAGTATAATATTTACCGCAAACAGAATTAAAACTATCTCCAATCGAAAAAAACTAAGAAATTCCACTGGTATAATGGATCTAGAATTCGAAGCTAGACGTCTGAAAATTCTGTGGGTACTAGATAAACTGAGTTTGAAGAATGCGATATATATATATAATATATATATATATATATATATATATATATATATATATATATATATATATATATATATATATATATATATATATATATATATATATATATATATATATATATATATATATATATGAATTAGGTAGAAAATCGCTAACGAGTGCGAGAGATCACACCTTTGGGGAAATATGTGGTCAAATTCTGAATGAAAGCCAAATTTGCCACTTCTGCCGACCGCTAAACGTGGGCCCACGAGCAAATCGTCTTTTTGATCTCGTCTCGTCTGTAGCTTAATTACATTCCGAACAAATGGATGTGGGCGGTAACTATGATTATCTCTCCCTGACCAATGTAACTACAAAAAATGCGTCTTACTTATCGCCCTTGATTTTACCATTCGCTTAACTCCCCCTTTCCTATAGCTACGTGCATCATAGTCTGATCTGTCAATATTACCACGGTTTGATTGTAAACATTCCTAGTGCCTGTAAGACAATAGGCGTGGCTACATTATGAGTGAGACAGATATACAGAAGTACGAGGGTTCTGCGTTAACAAAACGTGCATAACTAATAAGGAAGCAAGGTGAAAAACAGTTGGAAGCAAAAACGTGTTGATATATGTAATTTATTTACATTACTCTCTGTCACAAGAAGCAATCCACTTTTTTGGGGGACATGTTATGAAAAGATGAAAGTTGGAATACATCGTAACAACAGGTAAGATTGAAGGACAAAGAGATAAGGGAAGACAAAGAGAGCAAATATTGGACAGTTTGACATCGTGGCATGGAAATAAGTCAACAGCACGATTGATAAATTGTACTGGAGATAGGGAGTTGTGGAGAGACATGATCCCCTACGCCACTAAACACGGTACTTGGAGAAGAAGAAGAAGTTTGCGTAGATTAGAATGATTGAGATAGTATGACAAGGTCATCAATGTGGAAGTGATTACAAGAACCAGACAAGTGCCAGTGGAGCAAGAGATGAGGACCCCACTCTGTGGGACGTCTTCCTCAATTGTTGTCTTTTTGCTAGTCTGTCCATGCACCTGTACTCTTGCTGTTCTGTTTGTTAGGTAGTGACTGATCCAGTTGTACATTTTCCCACAGACTCCATATTTAAGCATTTTAACTCCGAGTCCGCTTTTCCAACTTTATCAAATGCTTTTTCCATGTCAACTCAAACTGCTAATGTATGTTTTCCATCCTGGAAAGCATCTTCGATTTCCTAGCAATGTAGGTGATTTGATCCTCTGTGGACCTGTGTTCTGTGGACGTCTTAACAGTTAGCTCACAAATTCAAACTGAGAATAATAAAATGGTATACATATATTCTACACTGTTGTACGGTGTAGAAACATGGACAATGAGTAAGCAATTGGAATGACGAATTGAGACTCTTGAGATGTGGAAATATAGAAGAATGGGGCGCATCTCCTGGAAAGAGAAGAAAACAAATAACGATAGGATAGTCTGGCGCTCTCTCTTCCAAATCTCACACCTCATGGTAGAAAGGGAACGACTAAGTAAGTAAGTAAGAGAATTGGGATTAGTACTGCTTCTAAGTCAACTCTGCGCACCAGCCGTTGTGTGCGCACCACCATGTCAATTTATAAATCAATCCAATGAACACAAAAGCACGGCTAGTGAACGGTCCTTGACATTCAGCACAACAATGATGATCTTCGGGTGTCAAAGTCAAGGCACCGATAGAAATTAGTTTAGGGACACGGCCCAAGGCCTAGTGGTTAGGGATGACATTATAACAACTGCTGTAAACGATAGTGGAAAATTTAACATATTCTTCTGGAGAAAGTGTCGGAGCGAAACACTAAGTAACACGTTACAATCAAAAGATGGAGCGGTAAGTATTTGCAAAGAGAGATAATTCAGTATGGCTTAAACCGTTTCAGAATTACTTTTGACAATTTCCTGTGGATGAGTAAACATTTTTTTTCGCTTGCCTAGCAACATGTATATATAGAAACAAGTATATATCTTCAACATACGCATGCACAGAATGTATTAACATTACGTTCTTTCTTAATTCTGTCTTTGTTGCTAAGCCAGTAGAGAACTATGGGGATATTCCGTTATATTCATCCCCTTCGTCACGTTGGACAGCTTGTCTAATCATTAGACGTTTCTGTTCAAATTCATCTCTTCTTTCATTATAATCACCTGACACAGAAGGCTGGTATATTGATTGGTCCGGAGGCATTATAACCAGACGACTAAATGATTACATAATGTTTTCTATCTGTGAAGGATCCCAGTTTTTATTAGTATGATGGACGGGAATATCTTTAAAATGTGACTCAGTTTAAATACTTGGAGCACTAATCACAAAGGAAGAATCCAGAACTGAAGTAAGAAGAGCACAGATAGTGGTTGCTGTATCATCATCATCTATATATTGCATCTTTCCAAGGAGCTTAACACATAAACAGATGTGGTGTTTATACATAAATAATCAGTGATTTTTATTTCTGTGGTCTGGTGATATCTATGTTGCTTTATATATTCTTTTATGTAGAAACATTCTTCCTCCTGTAGCCAGTTGGTTTGAAGCACAGAAATCATGAATCATTGGCTTTCTCTGTGATGCATCATAAGTTCTTTAATAGAGAACCTTCTTCCATCTTGGATGACGGAGTAGAAATAACATTATTTACTTGTTGTTGTTGTTGTTATTATTGATCCAGGTGGAAAAAAGAAGTGTAAGAAAAGATATAAGTGCAGGAAAAATAAAGTTATTGATGACAGATTGTGAATGCTTGATTGGCTAAGTGGTTACAGTGCTTCCTTCTCACAGCACAGTTACTGGGTTCCCGGGATCAAAACCTGATAGTGTCACGCAACAGTCTACCCAGGTGTAAATGGGTACCTGACTGATCATGAGTTAGGGAAGGCAAAGATAGTGAGAAAGAAAACTGGTCACACACCTTGTAAAAAGGCTGGACCTAGTATTGTGAAGTCTCTAACACTTCACTTCCCTACGGTAGTTTGTTACTGGACTACCTTTAACTTATGACATTTCCAGAGAGTTTCACATGAATCACATCACAAATGAAAATAGACCACACATAATTTAGATTGAAACACAGTGAAGTAGACAGACTTGGCTATTCTCCCGAATGGCTATTGATATGGTGGGGTTTTGATTTACTAAATATCAGCAAGGGTTTCATAACAAATCGTTATGAATGTCCCAAGTGTAAGAGGATCATGAGTCTGGTTGAATGGGAACACATCAGCTGTATATAGATTTGTATATTTCATGAGCAGTAAGTTGGTATTTTCTTGTTTTTTAATGTAGAGCTCAGTGTTTGTCAGAGAAAGCTCAAAATGTGGGTAATGTTATGGTTAAGGTTAGAGATTGTAGTTGTTTTAATATATTCAAGTGACATATCGATAGACAGTTGGCCAGTGTGGCGGCATTTGTCTAATTTTCAACAGTAAAGAGATGAGTGCTAGCATGTTATGACTGAAATCAAAATCTTATTGGTTACCATAACTTTCCTTCTACGTGCAGCCTAACGAAACAGTGATAGCAGACAAAGAAAGAAATGGACTGATGTTGCCTCAGTCGCTTTCAATGAATGACGTATGCTATGTCGGTTTTGTGCATTTGAGCTCTTTTTCATCTGCAGTTGTAACTTGCAATACAACATTATAATTGCCAGGTTAGCGTAGCCAAAGTCAGTTTTGTGCATGCATGCTCTATTTCATCTGCAGTTAAACACAGGATACAGCACAACAATTATCACTTTGATGTTAGGATCCCCAATTAGTGTTTTTTCGTGTCAGTCATTGTTTATGGAAAAGCCCAACAGAAGATAAGGGTTACGGTTAAGATGAGCATTCGCCGTTATTGTTTTGAGATTTGTAGCCATTTATTATTTCTAAAAAAAAAGAAAACAAAATAATGCAAGCAGAGTTACGGTTAGCAGTTCAGCATTAGGATTTAGGATTAGGTGTAGGAACAGAGACAGAAAAATACTCGGTAACGCTAACCTTAATCCCAACCCTATTTCTATTTTGAACTTTTTAAAAACTAATAATATGCTGATAAGGTTGAAGCCACAAATTTTTAAAAAAATTATGTTTAAAAAAAATGAAAAAAAGTTCATTTACAAAAAAAAAATACCAACTTACTGCATCTCCTGATACTTATTTAAGGGTGTATCAACTTGGACAAATTAATTAGCCAACGAGTCATTTGGGTGAAATTAAAAATATTACCCCGTATTCTGGGATTCAGTTGTGGTGCATATGTCAATGACCACAAGTGGTGTGTATCGATGTTTCCATTTGCTGCATATTTCACTAAGAGAGGTCTTTGGCTAGTCTTCAGCCTTTGTTACTCACATATTATGAATATTATTGGAGAGACGGTGGTGGTACTGTTTTCTTCTTTCCTGACCAAAGTCTTTGCATGTGAGCCAAGCTAGCAAGATTGGTTAATAATTTGGATGGTAGAATGAAAAAAAATTACAAAAACCCCACAAAGAGAAAGGACAAGAAAAACCTACGTTGCGGCCACAAGGCCTTCGTCAGGGACAGACAAACAAGAGACAGGAGGGAAAGAAAGTCAGAATTAAGTGGAGAACATGAAACTATAAAAATAAGAGAAAAATACTCTCTTATGTCTTGTCATATGTTGGAGCAAAGATAATAATTTGGATGGTCTGGTGTTGTTTTTGTTTATTTTCTGATGATCTGGCCTTGAGAATGAGATGCCTCGGTACTCTTTGCAGTTTCTTATGTTTCATTTTGTTTTCCAGATTGGCACTGTTATTCATTGTCTTGTGTAGTCTCTGAGGATCTGTGAAAAGACAAAGAATAGGACTACTGCACCCTACAAGACAAACTAAAATAAGATTTGACGCAGGACTGGCTAACTTGGCAACCTCATCATGTGAAACAAATTGCCACAGAAACCAAGGCTGCAGTAGCATGAGAATGCTTGGTGCAGGCTTCCTGTAAGGAGGACAAGCTGCAGTGGTGGTTCCAGTCTAGTCCTGGGGTCCTTCAGGGATTGTGATGTTGTCCTCTCAGCAATCCATTGTCCTGAGGGTCTGGATGCCATGTGCATGCGCGCATATATATATATATATATATATATATATATATATATATATATATATATATATATATATATATATATATATATATATATATATATATATATATATGTACTTTTTTCATTTTAATTAGTAACTTATTTTTCAGTGTAGTTATTGAGGAATTTATGCAATTCAATGTGTTTCCAGTGAGTCAAAGGCAGATTCGTCAGGAGGCAAGTTTGGAAAGTTTCTTGCTGTTGGTATGGCAGTGGCTTTGGTATGTGTACCTCTTCTTCCTAATCTCTATTTTCATCTTCTTTGCCTCTGCTCTCATGTTCATTTTCATCATCATCTTTTTTTTCTGTTAAATTCTTCATGGGCCTCTTTTTTTTTCCTACTCCTGTTCTTCTTCATATTTCTGCTATCTTTTTCTGCTGCTACTTTTTCTTCTCTTTTAATTTCCTCTTCTTTCTCTGTTCCTTCTTTCCTCTTCTTTGTCTGCTCTTTTTTTCTGCTCATTCTTTTTCTTCATGTTTGTTTGCTTCTTATTCTTTTCTTTGCTTTACTTTGCTTTAAAATCCCCACAGGGTGTGAGTAACTAGACTCTTTTACCCTTGGCACGGGCAGCCTGGTATGGTGGTGGCACAGTCACCACCGCGCCTCTACACAAGTCTGTGTTGCAGCATGGCTGGGAAGCCACCCACCGTGCCTCCAGATGATGGCGCAGCCACCTGCTGTGCATCCACATGGTACCGGACGATTGGGGGTGTGTTTTGGGCTTTCTTTCAACCCCAGGGAGCATCCTAGACTCAGAAGCAGGTTACACCAGGCCCAATTTGGCGTGTGTGTACTGTCCCGAGGTTTGATAGCTCTCTACCCTGCAAAGGGGGTTATATCTCCGAGACAGTGGCGGCTGGCAGAGAGGCCAGTCACCAAGCGGCGGTGGGCTTTGTTGCAACCCCCAGAGAACCTCCCACCAATTGGTGTACATGCAGTGCCACTGGAAGGTTGGTTCCCTACCCTGCAAAGGGGGTTATATCTCAGAGACAAGCAATGGCGCCACCGCCGTGCCTCTACACAGTGTGCCGAAGGACGTCATCTAGACAGACACGCAGTTCTGCCCCATTTGAACTGGAAAGACCCGGCAACCGGGGCCACGCACAGTCTTATGTGGACAATGATCGACTGAAACGCACTTTTTCTTCTTATAATTCTTCTAATTTTTTTTTTTTCAATTTCTACCGCTTCGTATTTTCTTCATCTTATTCTTTATTTTCTTTTTCTTCATTTTGGGCTCCTTTTCCTTCTTTCTAACCTTCTAATTTTTGTTGTTGGATTCTCCATCTTTCCTTCCCTGTTCTTCCTCCCGGGTGAATCTGAAATCAAATTTGTAATGTGTTTTTAACTTCTCTTTCACATTACCACGGATAACATCATTGCCATTAATACCATAATGCACAGTGTAACTTTCTATGGTTGAAGCACAGTTTATGATACAGACGTTGCCATGTCACTCAACTCATGACTGATAAGTCACGAAAGTCGGTCTGTGCATGGGTGAGCCCAACTCATGACTTATAACTACCCTAATAAGTTTGCTGTGTCTATAATTTTTTATGAAAAACGTTCAACACAGGGTAAGGGTTGGGGTTAACATTAGCATTAGCAGTTATTGTTCTGAGATTTGTAGCCGTTAATGCTAACATTGCCACTAACCCTGTTTCTGCCTTTTTGAAAAAAAAATAAGGTGCAACAAATTAACGATAACACGAAAAGGCAAGACTGGCGTGCAATTTATGAGAAAAAAATAATTAATAATTGCAATAGAAGAAGCACACATGGCAGATTGACTTAGATGACTTTACGATCACAAGTTTAGCTACTTGTGTACCTTAATCTGTGATTCAACCACTTTCTGTTTTTCTCGGTTTACTTTAAACCTAAGATTTTTTTGCACCTTCATGAACATTACACTCAGCATTTCCTTTCTGCTCAAATAGTAATAGAAGCAGCATTACAATGTTAATTGCCATTTAGCAGCATCATTATTTTTTGTTTTGCCTACATAACAGTTTAGGCTATCTTATCAGCTTTTAGAATGTGCCCTCTGAGAATTTGAAAGCAAAGCTTCTGGAAAAATACTACAAGTAACTTGGGTGGACAGAGCAGAACATACACAGAAATAAAAAAAATCAAGGACATCAACCCTGAGATCAAAGAATGGAGATGTAGGGGGATTGATCTGGTGCTAAGCATTTGAGTAAAATACAGATAGCCAAGTCTAGAATTAACTGGAATCTCTTACAAGGGTACAAGGCGAGACGATTAATCCCTGATGCTGGATTCCAGGAAAGCAAGAAAGATGTAGTGAAAGATACAGTGAAGATTGACCTATGGCAAGTGATGAATGGATAGTTTTCTGTGATTTATTTTTGCTTTAGATTTTTATGACCAGCTGATATTTGCTTTTATTGTTTTATAATTTTTTTTTAAAGAATGTTATGCCACACATAAGTTAGTTATTGGTGAAGCCACACTGCTAACATCCAAACAAATAGTGAAGCCATAGAGAATGTACAGTTTTAGATAATAATTTAACAATCTTTGCCCTCCTTTCAACACATGTCTAGAGAAACCCCAAACTCACAATGAAGACAAAAGCTCTGGTATATAATGCCTGCGTCACAGCACACATCTGTATGGCAGCAAGATGTGGACAACCTATGTTAAGCAAGAAATAAGACTCATTATCTTCCATCTATGGCGTCTATGCCATATCCTTGATATGTAATGAAAGGACAAAGTGACAAATGTCAAAGTGCTGTCATATGCTGACCTTTAAAGAATCTATACACTGCTTAGACAGTGCAGATTACTCTGGCGTGGCCATGGCCCCCCCCCCCCCCATGGAAGATGGTCGCATCCCCAAAGGTATTTTATATGGACAACTGGCATAGAATAGACCCACTACGTGAACCAAACTGTAGGCACTGCCACCACCATGAGGAATCATTTGAACACATACTGTTACAGTGCCCAAGACTAACTGAACTGCGACACCAGCTACTCCCATCGCACCCAACCATCCACAATACACTCTATACATTATCACAACAACTGAGGAAGACTTGTACCTTTATCAGAGATGCAATGGGCTGTCAAGAGCTACCTGCTCACAGCTAAAGGGATTATATCATCATCATCATCATAGACAACTGGCACATGGCAAAAGAACAGCTGAGTGACCACAGCAAAGGTTCAGAGATGTGTGCAAGAGAGACATGAAGCCATTGGACATAAGTCCAGCAACCTTGGGGGAATGAAGCTGCAGATCACACCATGTGGAGACCCTGCCTACGGCACCACCCCAGATTGGGCAAAAAAGAAGCTCTTACACCAAGCAGAAGAGAAAAGAACATGCTGAAAAAAGCACCAGACCACAAACAAGCAAAAATTGAGGGCTGTCACCTCAAGGGCGCACCATACCCATAGTCTGGAGGAGGTTACTAGTACTACATAATAATTTCACAAGTATAAAGTGAGTTTCACAGAAATTCTAAAACAGAAGAAAATAGTTTATAAATGAGTAATGTATACCGAATAACAGCATAAACCTAATGTTACTTTTAACATTTATTCAAAATTGGACACTGAGCATCTGTGTGAAACCTGCTCAAATGTTACCAATTCATCTGGCATTAATAACATTGTTTCACTGTTCCTGTGAAACTGGAACATCTCTTCTAAATTATGCTATAACTACTGCCCACAACCAGTAAGCTACTTATAGGAATGTAATGGAGTCTGATTGTGGACAGTATTAACAAATCCAAAATCCTACGGATAATTTTTTAAAAATTCCAACAGTTTTCAGAGCTGCAACATAGATTTTTATTTTTTAACACATTAACTACCGAATTGAAAAACACACTGTGGCCGAATTAAATTTTTTTCCCATTTTCATCCTGTAGGTGTTTGCACAAAGTAAGCTGTAGTTTTCGTAATTGTTTACAGATTTTTATGAATTACACGTCATTTTAAAGATAAATGAATGTACTATTACAATAAGCACCATTTGTAACTCTAATAGAGGTTGTTGCTATTTAACGGCCCTCCAATGGCTGAGGACTTGCAATATTTTCACAATTATAACTGCTTGCGCCCCATCTCTATCAAAATCCCTATTTCAATCAATGTGCACACCGTTTTCACTCTTGTCCTCATCGCTAAATCTATCAGTCAATTGTTGAAACAAGTTTCTAGCCTATTCAGCCGTTAGACGAGATGTACAAGCATTTTTTGTGGTCCTATCACTGGTTGCCACAGTAAACAGTTTTACACGATTTGGTAACTAACCCAAAATGCTGAAAAACGTGAACATAATATCAATTTTCCAGTGTTCTACAACAACCTTACTTTGGTAATTTGTTCTCCGGTAGCAATTTAAAATTTCGAACTAGATCAGAAAGTGTTTCAGTACATTTTTCATTCGTTTTATTACTAAAATTAAATCGACGCTCTGAGCGGCTTGCGGTCCAATAGATAGGATTTCAAAAGCCGGTCCCGCCGGCTTGCGGTAGTTAATGTGTTAATGGTTGATTTAAAATAAAAATATTGTTTTCTGCTATTAAAAATGCAAAATGCAAAACATGAAAGTTCCAATAAATAGTACCCATTGGGAACATTACGTCGCCAAATGACATTTACATTGCATTATTGTGTTGGCTATATGGTCTCATTGCTAATGTGATGTCGTCAGGCCAATACTATTAATAGTTGAGTTAGCCTGGCTAGTTCTATGATGTTGTTCTAGTGCTTTTTAGATTTTCTCATCAGTCTTCAGCTCCCCAAGGAGCATTGGCCTTCAACAAACGTATGCCAAGTTTTATTTTCACATGCCATCAGGTTAAAAGGAAAACGGGTAAAGAATCCCGTTACACGCCCATTGAGGCATATTGGGATTATGGTGTTAGGCCCATATTTTATTGACCATTGGCACACTAGGGGTGATGTGGTCAGCATCACGCCGGCCGCCTTAACCTTTCCAGAGTTGCTGTGGTACCCATCAGCTTAAGGTCTTCCCATGTCTTCTTCGTGTCTGCTTCCAATTCTGTTCTCCGTGTATTCTTTGTTATCCCTCTACCACTCTTACCCTGGAATGCTTTGTAATGGCTTAACATGGTTTCCACAGTGTATGTCCTATCTTCCTCCAGCATCTTCATCTCATCTCTTATTTCACTGGTTCTTGTCTTATAATAGCATTTAGCTTTTTGGTTGTATTTTTTTTCTTTATTCTTCATGTTTCAGAGCTGTACAGTAAGACCGAATTGATATTTGAACTGAAGGTTCTGATTTTTATGTTGAACCTGATTTCTTTGCAATCGTTGTAAATGTGTTTTGCAACAATACTGTCCGTAAATACTCACGGATGTCCAAGGTGTTGAGGATTGCTTCATGTCTGCAGCATGGCGCATTCCTCAAATATATATTAATGATCGATGATGTTGGGAGTTGTTGCATGTGTGCAGGCATTTGGATTTGAGCTCGATCCGAATGGGTGCACCATGGAACACCGCAAATGAATATATTAACACATAGAATGCATATCTCTAGGTATTACGCGTGGGACTTAGTAACGTCATTCGAATCGTGGGTTTTGACCCTAACGGCAGTGTGTTTTCCAAGTGTGGCCTAGCCACTATGATATATGTGGTATAACCACTTAGGATTGTGTGGCATTGTCCACTGAAGTTATATGTGTGGCTGGAAAGCCTATTTAGCAGTGTGTTCTTGGATTAAACGTAAGTCGTATTGTTATTAACGCAGTTTGTAATTATGGCAGATTAGCCTGGCATTGGATGCCAAATGAACAATCGTAACTAGCAGCAGGAGTAATAATAATAATAATAATAGCCCCTTCAGTCATAACTGACTATGGGAATGCGCCCCTGAGGTGACAGCCCTCAGCTGCTTATTTTCCTGGTGCTCCTTTCGACATTTTCTCCTCACCTCTGCTTTTTGTGTGAGCCTCTCTTCGCCCAATCTGAGGTGGTGCCGTAAATAGCATCACCACTTAGTGCGAATGGCAGCTTCATCCTCCCATGTTGCTGGATCCATGTCCAGTGCCCTCATATCTCTCTTGCACACATCTTTGAACCTCAGCTGTGGTCGCCCAATTGTTCTCTTGCTATCTGCTAATTGTCCGTAGAAGATATCTTTTGGGATGCGACCATCTTCCATGCGGCGAACATGGCCAAGCCAGCAAAGTCTGCGCTGTCTAAGCAGCATATACATACTTTGAAGGCCAGCACGTGACAACACCTCGACATTTGTCACTTTATCTTTCCACGAGATGCCGAGGATGCGGCGTAGACACCGCAAATGGAAGGTATTGAGCCTTCTTTCTTGCTTAGCATAGGTCGTCCAGGTCTCGCTGCCATATAGGAGTGTGCTGGTGACGCAGGCATTATATACCGCAGCTTTGGTCTTCATTGTGAGTTTAGAGTTTCCCCAAACACGCGATGTGAGGCGGGCAAAGGTAGCTGCAGCTTTGCCAATTCATTCATAACCCTCCACTCCCAAAGGAGCATAGGCCTTCAACAAACACATGCCAAGTCCTCCTGTCACGTGCCATCATCTCAAGTTCTTTCCATGTTTTCCTCATCATTTTCACCTCTGTTTCCAACTCTCTTCTCCATGTACTTCTTGGTCTTCCTCTGCCTCTCTTGCCCTGGGGGTTCCAGAACAAGGACTGCCTTGTAATGCTATCAACAGGTTTCCTCAGTGTGTGTCCTATCCATCGCCATCGTCTTCTTCTCATTTCTTGTTCCACTGGCACTTGCCTAGTTCTTGTCATCAGTTCCACGTTGGTAACCTTGTCATACCATTTTAATCCCTCTATTCTACGCAAGCACCCATTTATGAAAGTCTGTAGCTTTTTGGTTGTTGTCTTTGTTGTTCTCCATGTCTCTGAGCCATACAATAGGACTGACTTCACATTTGAGTTGAAGATTCTTATTTTCGTGTTGGATCCTATTTCTCTTGATCTCCATATATTTCCCAATGCAATGAAAGCTCCTCTTGCCTTTTGTATTCTTATTTTGATATCGCTGTCTGTCCCTCCAACTTTGTCTATATTACTACCAAGATATGTGTATGATTCTACATCTTGTATTGGTGTTTCTTCAAGTTCAACCCTGTTATCATTACCTGAGCTTTGCCAATGCGGCTGTCGATTTCTGTATCCAGTGAGAGTTTGTCATTGATGGTAGACCCTAGGTATGTGAAGTGGTGCACCACTGCCAATTCATAGTTATCGATAGTGATAACTGGTGCAGCACCCACATCCTGACTCAGCACATTCGTTTTCTTTAGACTTATTGTGAGGCCAAAGTCCTTGCATGCTTTAGTGAAGCGATTCATCAAGCTCTGAAGCTCCTGTTGGCTTTGAATGACGACTGCAGCATCATCAGCGAACAACAAGTCTCTTATAGTGACCCTTCTGATTTTTGTTTTTGCCTTCAGCCTTGAAAGATTAAACAGACGGCCATCTGACCTAGTGTGAAGGCATATTCCTTCAGGTGCATCTCTGAATGCATGTTTCAAGAGTAAGGCAAAGAAGATTCCGAAGAGGGTCGGAGCCAGAACACAGCCTTGTTTAACGCCACTTCGTATATCAAAGGGCTGTGACGTGCTTCCAGCATATTGGACTGTTCCCTTCATGTCGTCATGGAATGACTTTATCATTTCCAGCATTTTAGAAGGGCAGCCTATTTTCAGGAGGATTTTAAAGAGTCCATCCCTACTAACCAGGTCAAATGCTTTTGTGAGGTCTATAAAGGCGATATATAATGATCTTTTCTGCTCTCTTGATTTTTCCTGAAGCTGGCGGAGAGAGAAGATCATGTCTGTTGTTGATCTGCCAGCTCGGAATCCACACTGTGCCTCTGGATATATGCGCTCAGCTAACTTGTGTAGTCGCATTAAGATGACTTTGGCAAAAACCTTACCAACAATACTAAGAAGAGAGATGCCTCTGTAGTTATTGCAATCACTTCTGTCTCCTTTATTTTTATACAGTGTTACAATCTTGGCATCTCGCATGTCTTGAGGAATAGTTGTCTCTTCCCAGCACTGGCACAGCATCCTATGCAGGGGATGTAATAGCGTGCTCTTACAGCATTTGATTAAATCAGGAGGAATCCCATCACTGCCTGGTGCTTTGCCAGAGGCCAAGCTATCAATGGCCTTACTGAGTTCCTCTAATGTTGGTTCGGCATTCAGCTCCTCCATAGTTGGCAGACTATTGACAGCATCAAGGGCTGCAGGCGTAACGGTATTGTCTCTAGCGTAAAGCTCAGAGTAGTGCTCGACCCACCTCTCCATCTGCTTACCCTTATCGGTTAGCTTCTCTCCGCTGATGGTTTTTAGCGGTGCCGTCTTACTTTTATGGGGGCCAAGTGCTTTCTTTATACCGTCATACATTTGTCTAATGTTGCCTGTTTGCGCTGCGATCTGGATGCTCTCACTGAGCTGGAGCCAATAGTCATTTGCACAGCGTCGAGCAGTTTGTTGAACTTTGCTTCTCGTAGCCCTCAGGATCTGTAGGGTTCTGGCACTCGGTGAACGTTTGTATTCATTCATAGCACTGCGCTTAGCTTCAATAACAGGTGCCATCACATCTGATGAAGCGTCAAACCAGTCATTTGACTTTGCTGTTTTCTTACCAAAGGTGGCAAGTGCAGTACTTTGAATGGTGTTCCGTAGATGCTCCCAGTTCTCTGTAATAGTATCACCATGCTGAGGGCTACTGAGCACTTTCTTGAAGGCCGCAGTGAATTGAGCGATCATGAAAGGGTCTGACATCTTGCTGGTATCAATGCGTGGTTTCCCTTCATGTCTGACACAATAGAGTTTTCTTGGTTGTGCTCTGATTTTGCAGCAAACCAAGGAGTGATCTGTGTCACAGTCTGCACTATGGTACGAGCGCGTGGAGAGCACAGACCTGAGGAGTGGCCTTCTGAGGAGAATCAGGTCAAGTTGGTGCCAGTGCTTGGATCGTGGGTGTCTACATGACACCTTATGCTGGGGTTTTGTCTGAAAGTAGGTGTTGGTCACGCAGAGATCATGGTGGACGCACAACTCTAAGAGCCGTTGTCCATTTTCATTCATCTTGCCAATACCAAACCTGCCCAGACATGAAGGCCATGAAACATTATCGGCACCCACTCTAGCGTTAAAGTCACCAAGGAGAACAAGCTGTTCTTGCCTAGGTATGCTTTTGATTACTGCTGCTAGATTCTCGTAGAACTCATCTTTAGCTTCTGAGGCAGAGTACAGAGTAGGAGCATACACACTGACAAGGGTGATGGGACCTGTGCTAGTTTGCAGGCGGAGCGTTAACAGGTGTTCTGATCCATTCTCGCCTGGTTCAACCATGTTAGTTAGCGATTTTTTGACCGCAAAACCTACTCCGTGTTCTCTAGCTTTATTAAGATCTTTCCCTTGCCAATAAAATGTGTAGTCCTTCTCGCTCACCGTTCCAGAGCCCGCCAGGCGCGTTTCCTGAAGTGCAGCTATATCCACCTGAAGTCGTTTAAGCTCATCATTAATTATGGCTGTCTTCCTTACAACATTTACATCCTGTAGGTTTTCGGATAGTCCAGTCAACATAGTCCGGACGTTCCAGCATCCCAATCTGAGAGTTTGCTTATTTCTATTTTTCGATAATTGCTTGGTGCAAAATTTTCTGTCCACAGTTCGGATTTGACCCTAATCCCCATGCACCCAATGGGGAAAGCAGACAGTGGCGGGACAACACCTTATTGACTGGGGGAGAACCTCTCCCACTGTCGGAAGTAGCCCCTGGCGCCATGCCCTACGCCAATTGGGCAAAATGCTTATAACCGGTAACTGCTACTTCCCGTGTTTTGCCGACACCTATAGGGTGAAGCTGGAGTGTCCTCTCCAGGGCGCGAGCTTGGGCACAGTTATATGGAGATCAAGCTGTTGCCCATGCAGCATGTTCCCCCTCTCCACACAGCCGGTAGATCCAAAGGAACGGCAGTAGCCGATACAGTTTGGTACCAGCCATGTCGCAGGAGTTGCCAGAATAATGTCGAATCAACATTAGACTGCCTTAGGGACTCCGACTCCGGATTTATCCTCAGGGTTTACTCCCGAAGCCAATTCCACAAATGGATATTCCCGCAAGGCAGCGGTGGTTTGAATTCAGAGTTCCTTCTCTTAGATAAGCTACCAACCAAGGATCACGAGCCCTATCTGCCCGAAGCTGCTGGTTTTAAGGCGCCAGTCGCTCACCTTTGCCCCTTCTCCCGTCAGTGGAAACAGTTCCGCCAGGCTCAAATTGAGCCACACGTGAAGGTCGGGAGCTGGACTTGGTTGTCAGAGGCTGTTTGAGGCGCGTGCCATAGAAGTATTTTATCTGCAGTGAGAGCTTATCCTCACTACAACTGCCGGCAATAACAACCTTTGGAACTTTGGAGCAGCAGGAGTAAGACTAGTGTAAAACGAATATTATATAGCTAGCGGCAGACGTAAGCCTAGTGTAACAAGGATATTAGATGACTAGCAGCAGATGTAAGCCTAGCGTAAGGAGGATATTTCAAAACTAGCAGTAGAAGTAAGTCTAGTGGAAAAAGGGCTATTATTAAACTAGCAACAGGAATAAGTCTAGTTAGCCTATGAATTTTATGCCACGGGATGTTGGCCAAAAGGAACTGACCGTTATACAGAACTAGATATTAGTGAACATATGCTTTAATGATGAATAAGAACTCATTCGACACGTACATGAACTGTGTTTTATGAACTATGTCTTTGAATAGTTGTGTCTGCCCATGAAATGAGAGTGTTAATTAAACATGTTTAAGTCGTCAAATACTGGTCTTATCAAATGCCATATTCTGAGTTGAATTCCATACTGTTTGATTCATTCATAATGACCAGTGACACTTAATTGCCTAAACACGCTGCATCTCACACTGCTGATATTTAATAAGGCAAGAATAGACAGGTCAGTCAATACTCATAAGTTTAATATGAAGCATGTTCCAGTATCAAGGCATCACACGGGTTACTAGAGACAATATCGATACCAACGTAGTGCCCAACGGAATCCTGTAAAATAGATAAATGAACCCGGCGGACTTTGACATTGTAAGATCAGAATACGCACACAACATCTTGGTCATCCTAAGCATTTAGAGCCTTACTCTAAACTGGTGTCAAAGGTTGTCAATTAGTCCGTAACACAAGGGTCTCGCCATTCTTTGGAAAATTCATGTCTTAAAAGTTTAGGGAGGCAGCTTTCTCAACAAGGCTTAAAACTAGCCAGAGCTGAACCTTAGTGGCAGAACTTTAACAAGAGATTATACTGACCGTAGAGCAAAGCCTGAGTCAGCTCTCAGTGGAGCATACCTAAGGTGCTGGATTTTTAAAAAAATGGTGGATTTTCTTGTACTTGGTTGTTTAGTAAAATATTTATCAGCTGATTGGGAAATAATTGAGATTCTATATGATATAAGCGTCATCAGCCTTTAGTTCCCCAAGGAGCATAGGCCTTCAGCAAACTCAATACCAAGTCTTCCTATCCCTTGCCATCAGCTCAAGGTCTTTCCCAGTAACTCAAACTCCTTTCAGCTTTCTCTATGTTCCATCATGCGTCTGCTTGCCAGAGGATCTTTTTTTTTTTATTTTCTTTAGTTGACCTGTCCATGCTCTTTGTTGGAGTTTTCAAAATTTCTGCAGGATGGGGTAACGAACCATGTACCCAACCCTCCTTAGTTGCCTTTTATGACATTCATGGTTGGTCGCAGTGGTACTATTCTTTTCTCACCTTTCAGGCCCCAGTAACAAACGGGTAATGATATATGCATAGTTACGATATTACTATTTCTTTTCATGTGAGGAGAGACAGAGGAGTAGGAGATGTTTGGATTTACGGCTAAATATTGGATGCGACAGCGAGATTGCAAAGTTACTTCTCTTTTCTCTGAAATCTTTATGTCAATATAGACATTGAAAATTGAATGCCTAACCCATTCTTAAAAAAAACTATCATCAATGAATTATTACCTTTTAGGCCCCTATAGAGCACAGGTCCCCAGCTTACACATGCCTTCCTGTCCTGTGCCATCCATTTAATATCTCCCCCGAGTTTTCTCCAACCCATTCACATCTGTCTCCAGTTCTCTTCCCTGTGTGTTTCCTGCTCTCCTTCCATTTCTCCTACCCTAGGAATTTCAGAACAGGCACCACCTTGTAATACTATGAACTGTATTTTGTGTGTGTCCTATTCAGTGCCAGCATCCCATCCTCTCTTCTCATTTGACTGATGTCCATCTGGCCCTTTCCATCGGTTCTTGCACCAGCAGTTTTAACACACCATATCAGTCCCTCCATTCTGCGCATGCACCCATCCATGAAAGCATGCATCTTTCTGGCTGTCACCTTTGCCACTGTCCATGCTGGAAGAGCCACACAATAGGACTGACACTTGAGCTGAGGACTTCCACTTTTGTACTAGACCAGACCTCCCTTGACCACCATATATTTCTCAGTGCAGTGAAAGCCCCTCTTGCCTCCTGTATTCCTACTTTGTTATCCCTAACAGCTTCTCCTACTTGGTGTAGGTCGCTGCCAAGACATGTACAACTAAGTTATACTTAGGAAATGTCATAAACATTTGAAAATTGTGAACTGTTGTTGTTGTTTTACTAAAGCTGCTGAGCTTCTCGCTCTTTTGCAGCCAATACCAAGTTGAAGACGCTTTGGTATTATCTACACTGTAGATCTAGGATTTTCCTGTGGCTTATCTGCCATTCAGAAATGTGCTAAGTTGAAGTCACGAGCTCCAGTTTCTCCAGCTTGTCTTGCCTTTAAAGGATCATCACATCTGGTCCCAAGCTAGGAGTAAGCAGCGCATGGCATACTATGCATTCTCCGCCATACAAGGGGGCTCTCAAACTATGCAGAGCTAAAATACTGTGCTCTGGTTCTGGGCTCTCCCAAGGAATTGTCATGTCCTGCACAGAGCCACTTCTCAGCTCCCCCTGCCTATCACTGGGTCCATAGTGAGATTCTCCAGTATGCAGTCAATGCCAAAGAATCACGTCTGGGGCTCAAGTGACTTCTCCAAGCTTAGTGCGCAATGCTGGGTTCTCGACATGTTTCACCACAGGGGGAATCTCTGGAAGTGTGTGGATGATTTCTAAAGTCAGTGAGGGTGTAATTAGCCTCACAGACAGAGGTTCACTTCCAGATATGTATATTGTAGTACTGTGCGTAGCTGGTGGTCATATAAAGATGACTATATATGCCTTCATGCATGAAAATTGGGAATAAATTATGCATATTAGCTTATTATTTATACATATGACATGACACATGACAGGAGGACTTGGCATGTGTTTGTTGAAGGACTATGCTCCGTGAGGAGCTAATAGGTATTGATGATGATGATATATGTAGGAGATTGCAGTTTTGAGTGTGCCAACTAATTCCTCACCTCAGAAAACATATGTATGCCTATTTTCATTTAGATAGCTTTAAAAGTCTACTTTTGCTGTTGTTTTGTTAAGAACTTTGACATATTTTTTTTCCAATTTTTAACACAGAAATTATCGAGAACATATTTTTTTTTTTTTTTGGAATGACCAGTTTTAAATTTCAACAATCCCATGTATGTTGTTTTAGTTGTCCTTGGCTGTTTAACTGTACTGATCAGTAAATTTAAATGTGTGTTATAAAAAAGGCTTTGGGAATTCTTATGTATGTGTGAGTGTATGTATATATGAATATATATCTTCTACGGACAACTGGCAGATGGCAGAAGAACAGTTGGGTGACCGCAGCTGAGGTTCAAAGATGGGTGCAAGAGAGACATGAGGACACTGGATATAAATCCAGCAACCTGGGAGGATGAAGCTGCTGATTGCACCAAGAGGCGATGCTCACTGTCTATGGCGCCACCTCAGATTGGGCAAAAAGAAGCTCACACAACAAACAGAAGAGAGGAGAAAACGTTGAAAGGAACACCAGGAAAATAAGCAGCTGAGGGTTGTCACCTCAGGGGCGCATTCCCATAGTCAGTTATGACTGAAGGGGCTATTATTATTATACAAGGGGATTGACAAAAGTCTTGGGCCTGACCATGAAGGACATGTCACAGAGAGCTGAAATTTTGTATACTGTTTATTCCTTTTCAATATAGCCACTGTCTGAATTGACACACTTCTGCCATCTCTGCTTGACCTTGAAAAGACCTTGGGAGTAGAACACCCTATTTTTCAAACTAAACCAGTCATCACATGCCAGTATAACCTCTTCATCGCTGTCAAAATGATTTCCTTTTAGCTGTTTTTTAAGATTTGGGAATAGAAAAAAGTCTGATGGAGCCAAATCTGGAGAATATGGTGGGTGTGGAAGAATTTCAATATTCAAATCGTTGGCTGCTAGCTGCACAAGCCGTGTTTTGTGAGAGGGCGCGTTGTCTTGAAGCAAAGGAAGATTTTGAGTGCGCTTTATCCCTCGTTTCCTGGTCACAACCTTTCTTAGTTTGGTGAGAAGATCTGCATAGTACTGTCCATTAACTGGGTTGCCACGAGGCAGATAATCTTTCAAAAGGACACCTTTGCCATCCCAAAAAACAGCATCACTTTTCCTGCAGATTTCTGCGCTCTCAGCTTGACAGGTGTTGGGGAGCCCGGGGGTTTCCATTGCATGCTGGCAATTTTGGATTCGGGGTCATAATGGTGTACCCAAATCTCATCTACTGTCACCATGGTCTCCAACAAATTTTTTGACTATCACTATTTGAGCAACTGTTGACAGCAATTTACCCTCGTTTGCTTCTGTTCACGTGTCAACAGTCGCGGAACCCAGCGTGCACACACTTTTCTCATGTTCAGTCTGTTGTGTAAAATTCTATAAACTGTTCTTTCATTTAGTTTTACTCTACTAGCTATCTCCACAATTGTCATTTTTCGATCCTGGTCAATGATTTTCTTCACTCTTGTTGCATTTTCATCGTTGCACTCTGAGGCTGGTCTACCAGATCTTGGCAGATCAGCAACATTTGAGCGGCCACACTTAAACTGTTGACACCAGTTTTTTACCGAAATATATGAAGGACAAGAATCACGAAACACTGATCCATCTTTTGTGTATTTCTGTAGGTGTTTTTCCCTGAAACATCAGAAATTTTATCACAGCTCTGGCCTCCTTCTTTTCCATTGTTTTGTCAAATCTTTGGAGCAGCAGATCCGGTCAACAGGATACATTGCGTCGTGCACCGTAGCGGGAAAACCCATTGAAGAAATAAACGCGTTCTTCACACATTCAGTGCAAATATGATGAACTTTAAATGTGCCAAGTTTCATCTTCCTCCTGTGACTCCTTCATGGTCAGGCCCAAGACTTATGTCAATCCCCTTGTATGTGTGTATGCCTGCACGTGTAATAACTTTTCTTTCAATTTGATTCGTTATGGAACAAGGGGTCACCACTGGTCCCTTTGCAGAAAGCCTGCACCAAAGCCTTGAGGGGCTGTTGTAGCAGTGTGTTCTGTAGCACTTTGTTTTACATGATGAGGCTGGCAGTCCCAGGCAAAACCATATGTTAAGTCACCTCGTACGACATGCCCGAGGGAACAGTAAAGCTAATCTTTATTGTGTCTCATCAGAGACATCCAGTAGCTACACAGGATATGTATATAATCTGCTGATATTCTGTCTATCCTTTTCACACTTTAGAAGTACATGAACATTTCTGGATCAGAATTTATGCTCCAGCTTGCTCACTTACTTTTGGGGAGGGGGGGTTGTAGTGGCTCATAGGTATAGCGTCCGCCTCTAATTCTAAGGTACCAGATTCGCTCCCAACACGGGGAATATAATTGATGGACATTTTTTTTCACAACCAGTGTATCCTAATGATGTCATACTCCCCCCTGATCTCCTGGGTAGTGATATTAGATGCATAGCCTTCTTGGTTAAGGGCAAAAAAATATCTCCCGTGTGCAAGTTGCACACATTAGAATCCCTCAGTAGTTGGAAATTGTGAGGAGTAGGACATATGGCCGCAGCCCTGGCAAAATTTAGAAACCTACCCACCACAAAAATATTTATAGAATGTGCGATTCCTGTATACACACATTGGGATCCTCGCTGGTGCTACGGAGCTCATGCACTGTGCTGAGATCCTCCTTGTGTGATCTAAGGGAGGAGATCTGAGCACGTATGGAATTGTCTGTGTGCAACGAAGATGGTCCTTAAAACCAAACCACTTTTATTTTTCTCTGCATTATTGGAAGTTGAACAAGACGTGATATCACATAGCTGATGTCCCAGGTTTGGCAGCAACAACACTGTGTATCCATGTTTGCTCCTTGTAGTTCAAGGAAAGGTCACTGATGAGACAAAGAAAGAATAGGAACACTGCACCCTCAGGTGTGTTTTAAACTGTGAGGTTATGTGTGGGCTGGCAACCTCACCATGTCAAACAGATAGCCACAGAAGCCACTACTGCAAGAGGCTTTTTCCAAGGGGATCAATTCTCCACAAGGAGTGAAATGATGATAGCCATGTTTTGTGTGGTAAGTGGTTGTGACTGAAAACAATTTTTTTTTTTTTTTCTGTAATGTTTCTTTTTTCTGTTTAATTATAGATCTGGGGCTTTCTCCTCCTGATATTTGGCATATACATGGGTTCAAAATTTGGAACGCTGGCAACACAGTTGCTGGGGGACGTTCGTGGTTCTATCAAAGTTGAATCTGCAATAAGTGAGAATGGACAAAATTTGGTTCCAGTCACAAAGACCATTAGTGATGATATTGATGTCGGGATCGGGTGAGCTCTGAAATAAATTATGCTGTAATTGTATTGTATGTGCATAAAATAAATTGTGCACTTATTGTGTTGAATGTACATCAAATAAACTGTGCTGTTATTGTGTTGTATATGCCTAAAATAAATTGTGCTTTTATTGTGTTGTATGTGCATAAAATAAATTGTGTTGTTATTATGTTGCATTTGCCTAAAATAAATTGTGCTGTTATTGTGTTGTATGTGCATGAAATAACTTGTGCTGTTATTGGATTTATGTGCATAAAATAAATTGTGTTGTATGTGCATAAAATAAATTATGTTGTTATTGTGTTGTATGTGCATAAAATAAATTGTGCTGTATGTGCATAAAATAAATTGTGCTGTTACAGTGTTGTACGTGCATATAGTAAATTGTGCTGTTATTGTATGGGCATAAAATAAATTATGTTGTTATTGCGTTTGATAAAGGTCTGGTACGGGGGTGGGTGATTGATTGAGACTCTTGGGGTTCTTCTGCTTATATATGATTATTACCTTCCCAAGTGTCGATAGGGGTATGCCCTTCAGTCCCCGAACACAGCCGTACTCTTCAACATCAATGACACAGTAAATGCCAGGTGGGACGATTCAAATATGTATTTAATGTACATTACGTAGCTCCAATACAGATATAAGTTTTTTTTTTCTTTTTTTTTTCCGTACGCCCGCTAATACTCGAGGCGAAATCTCAGGTTATTATTTATGTCTAACCTGACATTGATTTTACGTGAGTATCCCTTTATTTCTTGTACAGAGACAGGTGTCCCTCGCCATTCAGGCAAATACTCGCTGATTTCGGAGGTACCCATTGCAGCTGGGTCGGCTCAGGAGCCGCCAGTCCCTGGTCGACGACACTCCTTCAAATGTCCTCGCCAGGTCTCGAGTTAATCCAGTCCAAATCCCGGTCGACGAAAAATCCTCAAATGCCATCTCCCGGGTTTGATCCTGTATCACCCGGTCGCCAGAGCGGTGTTGTAACCACTACGCTAGCGCGGCTCCTACAGATATAAGTAATCTGCATCATATGTTATAGTATCAACTCAACAGTCTCTAGCATCGCAGTACAGTCTGCTAATGAAACGATGTCCTCGACATTTTCATGCAGATATATTTCAAGTTCACAACTCACGTGCATAATATTCAGAATTCCTTTTTTACAATAATCTAACATCGACCCACGGAGGTGTATGGGTGATGTAGAGGTCGAACACTTCAGGAATCTGTAGAAAGTAAAACAAATAGGAGCTCGGCACACATGCATCCATCCACCTTGAGATACACACAGAAAAGGCCCAGAAAGATCCTTCACTTCTGCTCACATTAGACCGTAGACTTTTGCTACTGCGCCCAAAAGGCAATGACGTACTTCCTGTAACCAATAGTCATCGGTCCTAACAAATATGACTGCCTGTCGAACAGATTTGATATCGACAGACATGTTATGAATTTTACTCATAACAGTGTTGTATGTGCATAAAATACATTATGTTGTTATTGTGTTGTATGTGCATAAAATAAATTGTGCTGTTATTGTGTTGTATATATCATATATAAAATATAATGTGCTGTTGTGTTGTACATGCATAAAATTAATTGTGCTGTTATTGTGTTGTATATGCATAAAATAAATTGTGCTGTTATTATGTTGTATATATCATATATAAAATACGAGGGATGGTCAAAAAGTAATGCCTCCTATTTTTTATGTATGTAAATACTGCATCGGTGTGCAATTTGTAAATTTAGCAGGATTCCTCAAACACTCTTCTGCACTGTATAGCATTACCAACCTGTTTCAGTAACAGGTGGCTGTTGCGTGCATATTTTGACGCACATATTACAAAAATCGATATGGCTATTTAATATGGGAAAAATATAGACATTCATTCATTTGTGTATGAAAATGCTGTCTATGGGGAAAGCGAGATAATCCATGTTTGATTCACACTTTTGATTATAGGAGTAATCGTTTTTGATATTGATCCGGCGCAAGGATATTGCTCTTATATTTGTACTTATTTTTAGGGCCAGAAAATAGATTAATTTGCTTATTATGTTTATGGCCTGAATTCATATGTATTACATATTATTAGTACAAGTAGAATCAGTCCTATATTGTATATTTTGGATGGGTAGGCGGGACTAGATTCTTGTTATTCCGGTCTAGCGGAAGTATGAGTTGTCTTGACAAGTCGTGATGAGTTCCGATGTACCGTGATAATGGCGGGTACGCACTTTTCAAAGGGCTGGTAGATTCTTAAGGAAATATGATTCATGAAGTGGTTTTCTTCTAAAGGAGATGGTATCTCTACTATAGTTTATGTTAGAGACTCTCCTAAGGTACGGTACAATGTATAATTCGGACTCCATGTATTGCCAGACCCTATTTTGATGATCTCATGTCGATTCGACCTAGATGGAACATTGTGCTTCGTATCGCTAGGGTCGTGTTTTGTATCGACAAAGATGACAGACTTTCCTACAGCGGTTATGGCTACGTGAATTAACCTGATCACCGTAGAGCTGTATGGGAACATTTATGAAATCATTTATATACCCATTATAAATTAACTCTGGCTTATATTCTCCTTCCTATGAATGAGTGAACGACAACTCAGGGAGGCGGCCATGTTAGATTTCGGTCATCGTATGTTTTGATCACTGCCAAGAGAACAGATTATTTATCCTATTATCGGACAGTGACAGGGAGATCTCAATCTTGCTAGAAACCCCCTCTTTCGTGGTTTCATAATATATACTACAAACTATGGACGTCAAGTAACTTTAGTTATTTACCGATCTGCCTTCACTGACGCGTTTAGTCAGATAGGGGGATGCGGCCATAATATATCATGACAATTGAACTTTTGATGTACTGCCCATTATTTCTGAATGTGTCATGACTTCAGATCTGCTATGTATACCTACAAATTGATATGTCAACATACCATGATGTACTCGTATGTCCCAGTGTGTACGTCTGAATAAATTGAGTAAACAAAGATTCCAGCAGTCTGCATTGGTGCCTTGTAGACATAAGTGTATGAGTGGTTATATTGGTCAGCACACGAACAGTACACCATTCGCGGTAATCACACTCTACACTTCTACTTCATACATACACCATCCTGCGTCGGTTGGAGTGACCAAGTTTAGGGCCTGCTTCCCCTGGAGCCTTTGCCTTCCCTAACTCAGGACTAGGGTGAGTTACCCATTTACAGCTGGGTAGACTGGAGCATGCCTGATCTCAACAACACACCACTCTTCCTTACAGAGCATACAGACTGACACTTTACAGAGTGGAAATAAAGAAGAAAGAAACTTTACAGTGGCGAGCCAGATTCCTGGGTCCAGCTTACGCAGTTTTGTGTTGAGAATCACAGTTTACAGCTGAAAGAACATTTGTTTGAACACATCAACACCAGTAGGACAGCTATACAGTCGATGTCAGCTTGACCTGTATTACCGATAGGATGCTGTATCTAGGTCAGCGCTTGTTGACAGTTTTTCGCTGTACAGACAGTATTACACAGGACAGTGGTATCAAGTGTAGAAAATATCTGGAGCAGTATTGTTGACATTTCTCAACGTACAGAAGAATCACAGTGTTGTTGAACATAAAGTGCATAGTTCATCGTTGGATCTTCATATGCTCAACAGAGAAAAATTGACAGTGTAATAGTTTAAAATTAAATCTATTACTGAATAAAGTGGCAAGTTATTATTATTTAAATAAACTGTGCCTGCTTTACAACACTATACCTGCAACACATTCCATTCATGACATAAATTATATTGTATGCTATATGCTATTTATGCTTACATGTTATTTGTTATGTATTAAATTAGTTTATGTTCTGTGTGACTAGTACAAGGTATGCCGAGTGACATTGGTCTGGTACTAGTATTCTATAGGTACACATTTTCTTAATTGGAAATTTGTTAGCAACAATTTGCTGCTATTTCTGTTAGTTGTGATGAGGTGTTCTTTTCTTCGTTGTTTTTGTTAATAATTTTGTGTTCCTTAGTTTTGTTTGATTTGTTTGTATAATTGTAGGTCTCATCTTTTCTTTCATTTCAGTTTTTTACACCCTTATGTTTATACACTGTGGCGTTATTTGTCTTGTTATCTTATTGCAGTTATCATCACGGTTTCTGTGATCATTTTTTCATTTCTCCTATTTAATTTAATTTGATCTCTGCAAATGTGTTCATATTGTCTTTTCTTGTTTGTCCTTTGTAATGTCTTTAGTTGACATATGACACAGGAGTTATAGTGGTATACACTGATAGTATAGTACAGATCAGTACTTTATGATTATTTTCCACAGGTACCCAAGTGATCTTTGATTACATTGAGGTATACAAGACCTTTGTAAGGCTTGTCTCCCACAGTATTTGAGATACAGTTATTGTTGTCCACAGGTACTCAAGTTATCATTGGTTATTATAAACCATACAAGTTTGGACTAAGACTAAGTCTATGGTATAGACTTGTCTCCCATTAAAGTGAAAGAGGGTAATTTATTTACTTTTTCAGGTTTCTGATTTAAGAAGACAATATGTCTACATTAGATTATTTTATTGCACAAGGAAAATCTCTTGATAAGACTGGAAAAGACTTAGAACAATGGGCTGTTGCTCAATATGACAAAGCATTAGCTGCAGAAGAGAAAAAAATTGCTGCTGCTGAAGAAAAAAAAGCTGCTGCTGAAGAAAAAAAATTAGAAAGAGAAGCTGCTGCTGAAGAAAAAAAAGCTGCTGCTGAAGAAAAAAAAGCTCTGGCTGAAGAAAAAAGATTAGAAAAAGAAGCTGCTGCTGAAGAAAAAAAAGCTCTGGCTGAAGAAAAAAGATTAGAAAAAGAAGCTGATACTGCTGCTGAACTAAAGAAATTGCAGATGCAAGTGGAGGAAAGGAGATTTGATGCAGAACAGAAGAAATTAGAAGCTGCTGCAGAACAGAAAAAATTAGAAGCTGCTGCAGAACAGAAAAAATTAGAAGTTGCTGCTGCTGCAGAACAGAAAAAATTAGAAGCTGCTGCAGAACAGAAAAAATTAGATAGAGAAGCTGAAGAGAGAAAAGCAATAAGAGAACATGAGTTTGAATTAGAGAAATTAAAATTGACATGTATGAGTAATGTTAATCAGGCATCTGGTGGTAATGGTAAACCCTTTGTGTACAAGGTCAAGGTACCAGCGTTTAACCCTACCAGTGATGACATAACATTTTGGCTTTCTAGATTTGAACGGGCTTGTCGATCTCATAATGTTGACAAATCACAGTATGTGAATCAGTTGTCTGAAAATCTAAAAGGGGAGTCTCTGAGTAAGTTATATTTTGTTGAAGAGGCCGACAAAGATAATTATGATGCTGTTAGGGCAGCTTTGATAAAGAGATATCAGCTGTCTGAGGAAGGTTACCGTCTTTTGTTTAAAACAATGAGACCTGAGGTAGGTGTAGAATTCTCAGATTTCATCTCAAAAGCACGAATTACACTTTCACGATGGATTGAATTATCCAAAACAGAGAAAACATTTGATGGTCTTACGGATTTATTGCTAAGAGACAAGGTCATGTCTTCTGTAAATAAATCATTCCTAGAGTTCTTACATGAGCGTAAACCTGGTACAATAAAGCAAATGGAAGAATATTGTGACCAGTATGCCACGGCACACCCTGACATGATTCTTAGTAACTCTAACATTAAAGAGAGTATGCCAGTTGCTTCGGCAACAGAATATAATCAGAATTACTCACACAAATTCCAAGGAGCTAAAAATAAATTTGATAAAAAGGTTAATTGGAATAAGTATCAAAACCAAGATAACCACTCAAATCAGGGTTCTTCTTCGAAGAACTGGAATCGGGCTGATAGTCCTCGACACGCGAGGGGTACCCATAATGTTAGAAATTCTCGGAAAGGGAGTAGCTATAGGGACTGCGCAAGTGCTTCATGGAGACAAAAGAAACAATAGTACAGGGATACTCAATATAATGAGCATGATGATTATGATCATGAATATTATGATTCAAACCCAAATAGGGGTTATAACAGAGGCAATAATAATTATAGAGACAATTATAACCGAGGTAGATCACAACACAAAAGACATGGTAAATCTTATTACCAGGCTAACTCTGCACAACAGGAGTTCCACGACACCGATAATCAGAATAATGATAAAAAAGACTCCAACAGTGTAGCAAATTCCGCTTTCGATTTTGCTAGAGCATCTGAGTGTTCGCAATGCAAAACATTATTCGATCCAACCACAGTTTCTACTTTAAGCTGCGGTCACCCGCTTCCCGCTCTCCATGCGTCAATTGCGCATAATGGAAGGGGTGCTCTTGTCTTTAATAGGGGCCTAATAGATGGTACTCCGGTATCAATTCTTTTCGATTCGGGGTGCACTACCATTGGAGTGAGGCAATCACTCGTAAATCCTTCTCGAGCTACAGGCAATATAGTCAAATGTGTAACATTTGGTGGCACATTGGAGAAGTACTCCACTGCCATTATCAATATTGCTACGCCTTTCTTTACAGGAGAGGTGCAAGCATGTCTCTTGCCGAATCCGATCGCTGATCTTATCATCGGTCGCATTCATGGAGTGAAAGAATGCACTCCACAGCAAATTTCTAATTGGGAAAATGTTAATATGCAATCTGCTAATGCAGTAATCACTAGGGCTCAAGCTCTTAATATGCCACAATCTTCACATTCTGAAGATAATGATGCGCAGATCCAAGATGATCCCTTGGAGATTTCCCACGATTCCTTTATCAAACAGCAGGAAGATGATCCTACTCTAAAGAAATTCTTTACTCTGGCAACAAAAGGTGATCCGAATAAGGATACAAATCGTAAATCTTGGATTACGATGAAGAATGGCGTACTTGTACGTATGGTACAAGACTCCGCTAAGTCCATTCATTCTCAAATCCTTGTGCCTAAAAATATGAGAGTTAAAATCTTACAGCACGCTCATGATTCGCAGTGTGCTGGACATATGGGTTTTTCCCGTACTAAAGCTAGAGTTCTTCAATCTTTCTTTTGGCCTGCTGTGAATAAGGACATACGAATCTATTGTCGATCTTGTAAAGTATGTCAAGAGATTAAATCCAGAGGTCCACGCCATGATGCACCTATTCAGGCTGCAGACATTCCCATTCGGCCATTTCAAAAAATGGCGATAGACATCATTGGTCCATTTAAGATAAAGTCTGCTAGAGGACACCAATTTATTTTGACGTGTGTTGATATGTGCACACGTTGGCCGGAGGCTGTTCCTCTAAAGAGCATAACTACTGCTGATGTCGCAGATGCTCTTTGGTTAATATTTTCTCGTCTGGGGTTTCCAGCAGAAATATTATCCGACCATGGTACCCAACTCATATCGGATACCATGTCTCAAGTAATGTCGACTCTGAAGATAGAGAGATCGCTGAGTAGTATTTATCATCCTATGTCCAATGGGATGGTGGAACGTTTGAATAGAACTCTGAAAAACCTACTAGGTAAGATAACAGAAGATCATCCTCAGGATTGGGATAGGGTTTTACCCGCGGCTCTCTTTGCATATAGAGAGGTCGCCAACGAACATACAGGATTTTCTCCCTTTGAACTTGTCTTTGGCGCGAAACCGCGAGGTCCTATGTCCTTACTTCATGATCTTATAACTGCTGATAATATTGTCGATGACACAAAATCCTCTTATGAATATGTCATCGCACTTAGACACAAGATTATTGAAGCATGCAAATTGGCAACTGCTTCTTCTGAATTTGCGAAACAGAAGGCAAGGGAATTTGCCAATAAAAAGAGATGTTTGCGACAACTTTGTCCAGGTGACAAAGCATTTGTCTTGCTACCTTGTAGGGAAAATAGACTTCTCATTTCTTGGAAAGGTCCGTACGATATAATATCAAAAGTTTCCGATGTTGACTATATCGTCGATATTGACGGGAAGCGTAAAACCTTCCACATCAACATGCTCACGGAATTCCATGAACGTCCTGATTATTTACAACCTGTTTTCCAGGCAACGGACGATTTTCCAGTCCAACATGGACAGTACTCATCTCTGTCAGTAATACAGGATGAGGAAACGAGTTTCTCGGATGTAAATTTACCTTTTCCAATGATTCCTCTTCACTCTAATGAATCATGGAAAGATGTTGCAATTTCTCCAGAATTATCTCCAGGAGAGCAGAAACAAGTTTCTACTATGTTAGAACAATTTCAGGATGTCCTTACTGACATTCCTGGTCAAACTGATGTCATTCAACATGACATTATTCTTACTGACCATAGTCCTATAAGAGTCAGACCGTATCCTATCCCGATACATTTTCAAGCACAGGTAGAGAAAGAGTTAGATGAGATGATAGAGTTAAAAATTATTGAACCATCCACATCAGCATATTCTTCGCCGATGGTTATAGTACGGAAAAAAGACAATAACATACGTCTTTGCGTGGATTATCGCAAATTGAATCAAGTGACTAAATTCGATGCTGAACCTATGCCTTTACTAGAAGAGCTACTTACGAGACTATCGAATTCTCACTTCTTTACTAAACTCGATTTGTCTAAGGGATATTGGCAAGTTCCACTATCCGAACACGCCAAACCGTTTACTGCTTTTTCGACGCCTAGGGGTCTATTCCAATGGAATTTCATGCCTTTCGGTCTTATGAACGCCCCTGCTACATTTGTACGCATGATGCGTCGAATCCTATCTCATCGCTCAGATGTCATTGCGTATCTTGATGACATCTGTCTTTTCAGTGATACTTGGAACGATCACTATAATGGTATAAATGAACTATTGTCTATCTTACGCGAGCATAACCTGACAGCGAAACCATCGAAAGCATGTATTGGTTTTAGCGAAATATCTTTCTTAGGACACCGTGTTGGTCATGGGTTCCTAAAAACAGAAGACCATAATACAAGTAAGATACTTAACATTTCTATTCCTAAGACTAAAAAGCAAGTACGAAGTCTCTTAGGTCTAATACAATTTTATGGACGATTCATCCCGAATCTGTCCTCCATTATGTCACCTCTTTCTTCCTTGCTAAAGAAAGGGTCTCCTAATGTAGTCCATTGGACTCAAGAATGTCAATCCTCTTTGGATAAGGTTAAAACTATGTTTTCTACTTCACCTATCCTAGTATTGCCTTCTAAGGATAAGACATTTATTCTTCGTAGTGACGCTTCATCCACCGGGATTGGAGCTGCACTAATGCAAGAGTACTCTGGAACTCTGCATCCTGTGATGTATATTTCTCGGAAATTAAATGCCGCAGAGAAGAATTACTCGGTCCTAGACCGTGAATTATTGGCTATGGTTTGGTCAATCCTTAAACTGCAAAGATTTCTTCTGGGCGCGCATTTCATTGTGGAAACTGACCAGAAAGCTCTTACGGCTATTCAGAGTAAAAATCTGAAGAGCGCGAGATCAACGCGATACGCGATTGCTCTACAGCCATTTCATTTTTCGGTGCGAGCTATCCGTGGGTCAGAAAATGTGATGGCAGATATTTTGTCTAGATGCCCACATGATTCATAACTGTTATACAACTTTGATACAGTTGTTTCTATGTTGAAATGTGTACACATATGTAATATATCATATATTGATTGTAACACTACTTAGCGGTTCATTGATATTTATTCACCGCTGATCTTTCAATGTTTTTCGTCTTTGATGATCATGATGTTAAGATATCTTAGATGAAATTTATGTATAAACTAATGTGGAAATTGTGTCATTGCTAATATTGTAGTATGCGTTGGTGACACCTCTCTGGAAATATTTATACTTAGAGAAGTACTTTCTCTAAGGTCATAAAACTTATGCTTATCATCTGCGCATTGTTATTGGTGCGTTGTGAGCCTATTGTATGTTGCTCCTAGATGTATTTCAAAAAAAAAATGTACCATTTTTTTTTCCCGAGGGGTGTGGTAATCTGTTGCGTGCATATTTTGACGCACATATTACAAAAATCGATATGGCTATTTAATATGGGAAAAATATAGACATTCATTCATTTGTGTATGAAAATGCTGTCTATGGTAAAAGCGAGATAATCCATGTTTGATTCACACTTTTGATTATAGGAGTAATCGTTCTTGATATTGATCCGGCGCAAGGATATTGCTCTTACGTTTGTACTTATTTTTTAGGGCCAGAAAATATATTAATTTGCTTATTATGTTTATGGCCTGAATTCATATGTATTACATATTATTAGTACAAGTAGAATCAGTCCTATATTGTATATTTTGGATGGGTAGGCGGGACTAGATTCTTGTTATTCCGGTCTAGCGGAAGTATGAGTTGTCTTGACAAGTCGTGATGAGTTCCGATGTACCGTGATAATGGCGGGTACGCACTTTTCAAAGGGCTGGTAGATTCTTAAGGAAATATGATTCATGAAGTGGTTTTCTTCTAAAGGAGATGGTATCTCTACTATAGTTTATGTTAGAGACTCTCCTAAGGTACGGTACAATGTATAATTCGGACTCCATGTATTGCCAGACCCTATTTTGATGATCTCATGTCGATTCGACCTAGATGGAACATTGTGCTTCGTATCGCTAGGGTCGTGTTTTGTATCGACAAAGATGACAGACTTTCCTACAGCGGTTATGGCTACGTGAATTAACCTGATCACCGTAGAGCTGTATGGGAACATTTATGAAATCATTTATATACCCATTATAAATTAACTCTGGCTTATATTCTCCTTCCTATGAATGAGTGAACGACAACTCAGGGAGGCGGCCATGTTAGATTTCGGTCATCATATGTTTTGATCACTGCCAAGAGAACAGATTATTTATCCTATTATCGGACAGTGACAGGGAGATCTCAATCTTGCTAGAAACCCCCTCTTTCGTGGTTTCATAATATATACTACAAACTATGGACGTCAAGTAACTTTAGTTATTTACCGATCTGCCTTCACTGACGCGTTTAGTCAGATAGGGGGATGCGGCCATAATGTATCATGACAATTGAACTTTTGATGTACTGCCCATTATTTCTGAATGTGTCATGACTTCAGATCTGCTATGTATACCTACAAATTGATATGTCAACATACCATGATGTACTCGTATGTCCCAGTGTGTACGTCTGAATAAATTGAGTAAACAAAGATTCCAGCAGTCTGCATTGGTGCCTTGTAGACACAAGTGTATGAGTGGTTATATTGGTCAGCACACGAACAGTACACCATTCGCGGTAATCACACTCTACACTTCTACTTCATACATACACCATCCTGCGTCGGTTGGAGTGACCAAGTTTAGGGCCTGCTTCCCCTGGAGCCTTTGCCTTCCCTAACTCAGGACTAGGGTGAGTTACCCATTTACAGCTGGGTAGACTGGGGGCATGCCTGATCTCAACAACACACCACTCTTCCTTACAGAGCATACAGACTGACACTTTACAGAGTGGGAAATAAACAAATAAAGAAGAAAGAAACTTTACAGTGGCACCACTGTAACAGTTTAAAAATGGCTGCCAAAGACGTTCGGTTAAAACAACGTTATGTCATAGAATTCCTCAATGCTGAAGGCGAGACCCCAATTCGCATCCACGAACGTTTGAAGAATGTTTATGGAGATTCAGCAGTGGATGTTAGCACTGTCCAACGTTGGGTGCATCGTTGTGACGAAGCTGAAGTAGGTCAATCCTCAATGGCTGATGCTAAGTGGACTGGCCGTCCGTCTACCGCAGTGACTCCACACAACATTCATCGAGTTGATGGCATCATTCGTGGTGACCGTCGGGTAACACTGGATGAACTTTCTTCCATGTTGTCCATTAGTAAAGGCAGTGTCCAGAACATCATTAAAGACCTGGGTTATTCAAAAGTTTGTGCACGGCGGGTACCCAGAATGTTGACAGACAGACATAAAGAAACAAGGAAAACCATAGCCATCAACCTCCTGCACCGTTACGAAACTGAAGGAGAAGAGTTTTTATCGAATACTGTGACAGGTGATGAGACTTGGGTTCATTTTTTTGAACCAGAATCCAAGAGGCAGTCAGTGGAATGGCATCACACAACATCGCCGACAAGAAAGAAGTTCAAAAGTTCACCGTCTGTAGGGAAAGTTATGGCCTCCGTGTTTTGGGATGAGAAGGGTGTGATTCTTCTCGACTTCTTGGAACAGGGAAACATGGTGAATGCAGACCGTTACATTGAAACTTTGAAGAAACTTAGAGGTTGTCTTCGGCAACTTTATCCATTAAAAGATCAGAGAACTGCACTACTGTTGCACGATAATGCCACGCCACACACCGCTAAACACACCATTGATGCGATTGCAGAATTTGGCTGGACATTATTACCACATCCCCCTTACAGTCCCGATCTTGTACCTTCTGACTTCCATCTGTTTGGACCACTGAAAGAAGATCTTCGCGGACATCACTTTGAGGACACCGAGACCCTTAAACGTGCCGTACGCCAGTGGTTTAGAAAAAATGACACAAATTTTTACCGTGCAGCGATACATGCCCTTGTGAGAAGATGGACAAAAACTGTAACAAATAACGGAGACTACATTGAGAAATAAATTTTTGAAGTTCAGACTTGGGGCTACATTTCAATGTGAATTTTATCTGTTTTCTTGCCTATTGAATGAAATCAAAAATTACGAGGCATTACTTTTTGACCGTCCCTCGTATAATGTGCTGTTGTGTTGTACATGCATAAAATTAATTGTGCTGTTATTGGGCTGCACATACATCTCTGTCTCTGACATTTCTTTGACTAATAGATATTATACTGAAGTGTATTAAAAACGCATCAATATCAACATGGTCTGATCTCGACCAGCGGGTAAAAAACTGGGGGCATGGAATATCCCAGTGTTTCCTGTGAGGTTGAGAATGAGGTGCTGCCAGCAAAGAAACTGAATGTTGAAGCCAACTGCAAATTGTGCTGACCAATGGAAGTGGCACGCGCAGCACAGTTTCCAACAATTTGCCCCAGACAATGTGGACGGGTTCGGCAGTATACCTGGTATAAGTAAGCAGTTGAGTTAGAACACCGAGTACTTGTGCTTGAAATGCCATTACTGACTGAAACCGACTGCCAACGAGCAGTTTGTATGGCAGAGGCCAGAATGTGCTTGTAGGACATTGCCAGGAGGATGCATTGCCAGCACAGCAATATCGTATGTCTCATTGAATGTTACTGAACAACTGGCAGTACGCGGTTGTTGGGGGGGGTTTGAGTATTGGTCTTTTGTCTTTGCTTATGCCCTTTTAGTATAATATAATAGTTTAGCAATGGTGCTGATTGTTCGTATTTTGCAAATGTGGGTGTCCTAAGAATAATCTTCAACTTGATGGACTTGACAATGCTCTTCTTGGTTGAGTCCATGAACATTCATATTTATTTACGGAAGACGTCAATACATGCATAGTAGAAATTCAAGTAATACATCCGTGCAGTCTCCTAGATTCAAATACGTATCGTCAAACATCTTCGACCTATATACTAGCGATGCCGACTGGCGGAACAATGAAGTAGCGATAACACTGGTATACACACATTTTGGTGCCTTAAATTTTATAGCTGTTCTTGTGTAATTTTGGGTTGCTGATTCCAAAAATGTAATCAGATTTTTTCTATCAGCTCTAGTTTTTGAGATAACTAAGAATGACCATATTAGTAGGGCAATTGTTATGTACAATCCTAGAGTTAGGTGCTATCAGTGGCATTTTGACTTTAGTCTGCATTCATATTATATGTAATTACTGTGCATATTTTACCAAAAATGTAATAAAACTTTATCACTAGCACTTGTTTAGTCAACACGCAAAAAGGATCTTTTCGAGGACTTCCTGGAATGTGATATGCCCGGACAGTCACGCTTAAGGGTCCAACAGTAATCTGCCATCATGTGGGCATCCCAAAGTCCCTGGTATCTCTCTTCCATTGTTTTTATATCTTGGTGAAATCTTTCACCTTGCTCCTCACTAAAGTCACCAAGATTCTCCGGAAATAAATGTAAATGGTTATGGAGGTAGTGCAATTTTATGCTCATGTTGCATCCAAGTTCACAAAAACTCGACAGCATGTTTCCAACTAATTCAGAATAATTGTCTGCTTTAAAGTTACCCAGAAAGTTTTGCACAACTAAAACAAACGATGACCAGGCTGTGGACTCTGTTTTGTTCATGGAATCAATAAAATTTGGATCGTTTATTAACTTTCTAATTTGAGGTCCATCAAAAATTCCAGCTTTAAGTTTGTCTATGCTCAATTCTGGAAACTTTCTGCATAAGTAATTAAAACAGGTACCATCTTTATTCAGTGCCTTAACAAATTGCTTCATCAAGCCAAGCTTTATATGTAATAGTGGCAGTAGAACTCTTTTTCGATCAATGAGAGGCTTATTGACAATATTTTTTTCTCCAACTTTAAATTCATCCCTCAACTCCCACTGTTTCTTTGTCCAGTGCATATCTTTTGCCCTGCTATCCCACAAACATATAAAGCATGGATATTTGGTGAATCCCATTTGCTGGCCAAGCAAGAAGTTCATCATTTTAAGATCTACACAAACCATCCAGTTATGTTCTAAATACTTCAATTTTTCCAGAACTGTGCTTATTGTAGCATACTCCTCCTTCATTGTAGTAGAATGAGCGATTGGAATTGAGCCATATTTGTTACCATTGTGTAAGAGAACACCCTTCAAACTTCTTTTAGAGCTGTCAATGAAAAGTCGCCACTCATCTGGTGTATAACTTACACCCATTTTGTTAACAAGACCTCCTACATTAGTACAAAACACAAGGTTGTTTTCTTTACAAAAGAATGGAATAAAACCTTGCTCTCTGCTGCGATAAAATGTAAACTTTGTTTCAGCAGTAAGTAATTTTGTTTCTTTCACTCTTGACGCCAAAAGTTCTGAAGATTCCTTGGAGAGATATAGATCTCGGATTAGATCATTTAGTTCAAGCTGGTCGAAGCGTTGAGCATCTGAAAAATCATCTTCGAAATCACTATCACTGTCACTTGTCGTTCCACATGCCACTGCTGTCTCATCTTCTAGCAGGGAATCCAAAATCTTACTGAAAGTTGGAATTGGTATGTCATCTCCGTGTGGAACAGGTCGCCTAGCAAAATCTAAATCTGGATATTTCCACTTTTTGTGATTTTTTTCCATTAATTCCCTTAATATTCACAACACAGAAATAACAGTCATCATAGTGGTTCTTGGGCTCTCTCCAAACCATTGGAATTCCAAATTTTAAACATTTTCTTTTCCCACAAGTCCACTGTCGGAGGTGTTCAACACATGTTTTGCAAACTTCTTCTTCTTCTTCTTCTGCGTTCGGTTTGTAGTCATGCTAAATCTGCAGGCCTGTCGCCAGGACAAAGTCCACAGTCTTTTCCAGGTCGGCGCGGCAGCCCCATAGCTTCTGCTGGAGCTCATCACCTTTTGGCCAGGTCACACGTCGCAATTTATCATGGGTTGGACAGTTCTAGAGAATGTGTTCTGGAGTCTGGATATCAGTTCCACATGGGCATTCATTCGTGTGGGATATCTTAAGGCGATAGAGATGTCCAAGTAATCTGCAGTGACCAGTTCTCAGGCGGAAAATTTCGTCTGTTGGTGTCTGTTTAGGTGGTGGATTGGGTCATCTCTGCTGTATATATCCCCTTCCTCCTTCCACTGATTTTTGTACTTGTTGTGGATGATGGTTTTTGCTTCCCGATAGGGCGATGGGTGGCTGTATTGTTCCATTTTACTGCCACTTCTTGATAGAGCATCTGCTTTCTCATTACCAGCGATTCCACAATGGGCAGGTAACCACTGAAGGGCAATGGTTGATGACCTTTGGATGATGTTAAGCTCAGATCTGATCTCATTCATCATGTTATCATTTCTGGTGTTTTGTATTGATTCAAGTAATGATCTGCAGTCAGTGAAGATTACTATCTTAGCTTGTGGCTGCTGTTCAGGTCTGGTGAGGATCTTCAGGGCTTGCAGTAGTGCCATAGCTTCTGCCCTAAAATTGGAGGAGATCTTTCCAGTTGGGAAGGCCTCTCGGATGATCTTTCCATTTAGGAATCTTATAAAAATGCCTCCTCCACCGTTCTTTACTGCCCCCTCAGCAGATCCATCTGTGTATGCATGTGTCCACTCCTTCGGGTTGTACTTTTCTTCAATCATTTCTTGAGCCAAAGTTTTTAGTTGTTGAGGGGTCAGGTGGCCTTTCTTTTTTATTTCAGGGACTTCTGTGATGATAGATATATTTCCATGGCAGTCGTCTGGCTCCTCGTAATCAATTAACATTTCAATCTCAGTAGATCGATTTGTGAGGAGGTCTTCATGGCATCGATGCAGATGTTTGGAGATGTTTAGGAAGTTGGTTCTTTTCAGCCTGTTCTTTGTCACACTATGGAGTTTGGCATGCATTGGATGACTTGGCATTCGTAGAAGCTTCTCACTGTGAGTGAATACCTTTTCCTCACGTCTGTCATCAAGAGAGCGGATGTTGGTGTATCGCTCCATTGCCTGGATTGGAGAAGTCTTCATCCCTCCAGTGATTAGTCTAAGGCCTGAATTTTGCACTTTCCCTAGACATTCTGTGTTTGTTTTAGATGCTGTGGCCCAGGCTGACATGCCATATTCAAGTACAGGTCTGACTGTGCCTGTATAGACTTTTTTAAGTATGTTGGTATTTGCCCCCCAACTTGTGCCAGCCAGTTTCTTCATAATAGAGAGCTTTCTTATTGCTCTCTGTTCTACTGCTTTTATGTGCGGCTTCCAGGTGAGTCTCTTATCCAACTTGACTCCTAGGTATGTTGGGTTTTCCTCGATTGGAAGTTCACTTCCATTTAGCTGCAGTTTGATCATTTCTCAGCGATTTGACAGAGAGAAGCAGGTTGCTACTGTCTTGGAGAGGTTTATCTGTACTCCCCAATCTGATGCCCATTTACCGATGGTATTTAGCGCTGCTTGCATCCTGAACTTCGCAGTAGGCAAATGTTCAGCAGCACACCAGGCAGCAAAATCGTCAGCATGAAGAGCCCTGGAGATATGCCCGGACAGTTTCTCTGCAATATCATTTATATATATGATAAAAAGTGTGGGGGAGATAACTCCTCCTTGTGGCACACCCTGTTGTAGAGTGACGCGATGGCTCAGTTTCCCGTCAAGTTTTACTCTTGCTGTGCGGTATCGAAGAAAGTCCCGTATCCAGTTGAACATTCTCCCTTCAATTTTGCTGTTGAGCATCTTAAGGAGGAGTCCTTCTTTCCATACCTTATCAAAGGCTTTTGTCAAGTCTACAAAAACCGCCAGTACTTTCTTTTTCTCCTGAAAGGCATTTTCTACTTCCTGGGCTAGATATACTAGTTGGTCTTCGGTGCTGCGATTTTTCCTAAATGCTGACTGTGTGTTATCAAGCAGATGGTTTTTTTCCAGATGTTTCAGTAATCTTGAGTTCACCATTCTTTCCATTACCTTACCCAGACAGCTCAGTAGGCTAACTGGTCGGTAGCTGGACTTGCTTGTTTTCTCCTTTTGTTTCTTTCTGATGGGAACAATGATTGCTTCTCGCCATTGATCTGGAAATTTTCCAGTACTCCATGACTGATTGAAGATTAGGAGGAGCTTGTGCCTGGCTACAGGTCCAAGGTTCTTGATCATATCATTTGTGATGCCATCTTTTCCTGGAGCTTTTCTGTTCTTTAGTTTTGTTATGGCAGCACTGAGTTCTCTCATAGTAAGGGGTGACTTCATGCAGATATCTGGGTTTTGGTGCTTCAGTTTTTTTTTTTACTTCCTTACGTACTTCTTGGATCCGTGCATGTGAAAGTGATGTGGTGCTTTCTTCCTTGTAGAAATCTGCCAGGATGTTTGCTGCCATCTTTCCTGTGTGGTATTTTTCATTTTCCTTGATGACAGTCTTACAGTAGCTGGTTGTTGTTTCTTCATTTAGCACTCTTGTCAGATTCCATAGCTTGCTTGAGTCCTTTTCCATGTTGAGACTGCTGGTCTTCTGGTGCCAGCTCCTTTGGATTTCCGCTTTCTTTTGTTCATTGAAAGCTTGTTTTATGTGTTGTGCCTCTGTGTGTTCTCTAATGTGGGATTTTGCTCCATAGTTTCCCGTGCTTTATTTAATTCACTATGGAGTTTTCCCAGGTTGTCACTCCAGTATGGTTTGTAGTCTCGTCGTTTACCTCGTGGAATTGACTTCTTTGCTGCTTGGATGATTGCCTCACTGATGATGGAGATGTTTTTATTGATGTTATTTGAGTGGGCAATGTTCTGACAGAAATTGTCGGCTTGTTCTTTAAAAAATCCCCAGTTTGCTTTTTTGAAATTCCAGCTAGGAGACATATTGATTTCTCCTGCACTTCTTATCTCAGATATCTGTAATGTGAGTGGTACATGGTCACTTCCCCCAAGTTGAGTATTTACTGTTCTGGTGGTGAGTTGATGTATGTCATCTGTAGCCATAGCAAGATCTGGTGTGCTCGTTGTTTTCCATACTCTGGAATAGAAGGTGGGCTTATCCTCTGGTTGGTTTATTAGAATTAGTTTATTCTCTACCATCCAATCTTCCACCTCTTCTCCTCTTGGATCTGTTGCGTCATAGCCCCAGCTGGGTGAGTGGCTATTGAAGTCACCCATAATGAGGTATCTCGATGCTGCAAGCTTCACTTTGTGTAGCTCCAGAGTTGTGGTTGGAGGGCTGTAGCAGTTTGTGATCATTAAATCTCCACTGGGCAGCAGTAGTTGGACTGTTATGTATTCAAGTTTGTCCTCACCAGATCTGTGTGTCTCTACTGCTGGGATTGAGGTTTTAATCAGTGTGAGGATTCCTCCCTTAGTTCTTTTTGCCCTGTCTTGGCGGAAGGATTGGTATCCACGTACAAAGAATCGTTGGGTATCTTTTAGGTGAGTTTCTTGGATGCAGATTATATCAATGTTATTTTCCCTGAGGAATTCTTGTAACTCCGGTTTCTTGTTCCTCACTCCTTCTGCATTCCATTGAGCCACTGTAAGATAGTGGGTTGGTTGGTCAGTTGCTCTACTTTGCCTTCCCCCGACCATTTGGTTGGCAAAGGCACCGGTTGCTTGGGTGGGCCCTTTCGAGGCTAGGGGCCTGGCTCCGCTCCTCCCCGGTTGTAGCTGATAGGAGCGACGCCATGACGTAAGTCGAGATTGTCGCATGACTCCATACCGCAAAAGCGTGTGTGTCCTAATTTTTCCCGGTGTCTGCGCCGTAGCTAACACACTCCGTCTTCGGCAGGCCGGGTTGTGTTTGTTATTCAGGGTTGTCTCCCATAGTCTTTCCATCTCCCGGTGGTAGCTGCAAGGCAGCAGATTGGTTTGTTTACCGAGGTTTACCTTCCCCGTGACTAGAGCTTATAGCGGCTCTTACTCGCTTGATGCACCCCTCGTAGGACATGTGGGGGATTTCAGTGGGGGTATCAGTGCCACCTGTTACCCCTCCCCGTCCTGCTGGGAGGACATCGCCGTTTGGTCCGCGACTGCTTATTCGTCCAGCAATGCTGACTTAATTCGCAGCTGACACACCATATCTGGAGGTCGTTCCACTATCCGCCACCCGTGGACGCGCCTGGTTGGGGTCGGTCGCCCCTTTGCCAGGGTTTTGCAAACAATATGAGGAGCCCAAGACTTGTCCTGGTCACCTAGTTTTACTTTAAAGTAAGCAAAGTATGCCTTTTTCACAAAAACAGTAATATGCTTCCTATGTTCTTCTTTGAAAGTGTACTCTCCACAAATATAACAAAATAAATGCGGTGAAAGAAAACATGCTCTTCTTGAAGATGATGCCATTCTCTGTTAGAAGTGTAATAAAATAATTAGCATACTAACATGCATGCAGTGGCTTAAAATCTAAAAAAGGCAATTCTGAGAAGATTCTTGGAAAACTGAAACTGAGAGTAAACAAGCGGTTTTCTTTTGTAAAGGACTAGACAGCAATAGTTTTTTTTACATAGTCTTATATAGAAAATATTGTAATAATACAGGGTGACCCAAAAATAAACGGACCCGCCCGCGCACTGTTTGTGCGCGCGCGGGCCCGTTTTTTTTTTTTTTTGGGGGTCACCCTGTATTAATGAAATACAAAAATGTCTGTATCTCAAAAACTAGAGCTGCTACAGACAAGTAAATGTGATATTTGGATTGAGCAGGCCTCATTTATGTACAATCAAGAGTAAAATGTTTGGCACCAAAAAAAATTTTCTTTTTTTGTAGGGCTGTGTAATCGAAGGCTGGCTATATAATTAAATATAATTAATGTACTCCATGCATTCCTTTCCCACAGGAATAAATTACTCAACAAGATACTATGCTCAGTCCTAGCATCAGTAAATTAGAAGATGACGACCCTTGATTAAACAGTTAAGGAGAAATCTGCACACTAATATCTTGGGAGTACTAAAAGTCACGTCTTGCTTAGACGGAAATAATCATCAAAAGGGTCCAGAAAGACCGTTGTTATGCATTAGCATAACACCCTACAACGTCATCACTATTCATTGACGTCTACGCATAATCGCGTTCATTAATAAAAGACTATTGTGCAAAGCACCTCATGTTGGAATCAGATAAATATGCCAGCGCGTAAATTTAACTGGTGACAAATTTAAGTGGGGCCAACATGATACATACATAATAACATCGTAACAATTCCCCCGACCGACCGGGTTTAAAAAATTAATTATATTAATTTTTTTTATCATAATATTCGTTGAATATATCAATGTAATTATAATCTATTTAAAATTTTGAATACTCCCGAAAAATTTCCGACATACGGCCAGAGATGTTTAGAGTTAAACAGTGTCTAAGGTCGATGTCACTATCATAAAATGTCATACAATGAAATATAAATAATAGTAACTAACTTAACTAACAAAGAGAATCATCAACAGTCAAGAAAGTAAAGCCTAATGTAATATAAGTAACTAAGAGTGTTTAAAACAACAAAAAAATTTACAAAGAAATACTTAATTAATTACTCGAAGTAAGGATGTATATATGTGATGTAAGTATGTGTGCTTAATGGGAACTAAATAAGCGCGGTAATTAAAGTACTAAACTATCATCTTAATGTGATGGGGCCGAAAAGGAGACGCCCGCCCCCTACCTGTTTCTAGGCAGATTATTTTCGATGTGCGCGAAGCATTCTGGGTTGTGAAAAGTCTGAAGTAGAAGATATGTAATGAGGCCACAATAAAGCCTACATATAGTTGTGGTGTAGAGTTGTGAATCATATTTGATACTCGTGTGTTATATTAAATAGCTGTAGGTTTTATTTGTGTTTTCGCTATTCCTAAAGCGATAATCGCGTGTGATATTTAAGTAGCCAAGATTAATACGCCCAGCGCGCAGTAACTTGAGTGAGTAGGCTAGGGCTTATAAAAGAGAAAGCGGCCGGCAAGCGGGCCTATGTTGCCACAGCCGCCCAGAGAGAACAGACGAAGTTAGACAGACAGAGCCAAGCTGTAAATGCCTTGAGCACGTGAGTTAATTTAAATTAGCTTTAGTATTCTGTAGTTTTATTATTAGTATTCAGCATGTCTGTTCTAATGTTTAAATGAAAAAGTGAATGTGTTTCCAGGACCTGATAATTTAGTCTTGAAATATAATTGAGGGGAAATAATGTGTGGATATATTTCACTAGTGTTAAGACCAAATCACGTATGTAAGAGTTTAGTATCAAGTATTTCATCCATCAGACCGGGCAAATTTAGTAGGAGAGTGTTTTATACATGAAACTGGACAGAGAAGCGATTTTTTACTTGAATTTAGATGATATTGACTGTTATCAGGATGGCAACCACGTGGTCATGAAAGGCGGCGCGTCACCATGTGTGATTGTATAAAGAAGACGCCAGTTTTATATTGTGTGAATTGACACGTAGGTGGGAAGCAGATTAAGATAATTTTCCCCAGTAAAGGAAAGAGATAGCTTTCGTGTTAATGCCAGTTTTGTTAAAGTCAAGAGTAATTATTTTATTTCTTTAATGTTAAAGTAATTGAGTGTATTTCACGATAGCCTACTTATCATAATTCTACTGTATATTTAATGGGTTACTGTGAGGTGAGAATACGTATTTAGATTTCTGGAGAGCGCGAGGCCACTCCTTTGTTGAGACATGTGTTTCTCTGGTTGCTTCCGGCGGAGCATGGAAACACCAATGTGGCTGGTGTCTATCACAAGCCGACAAGAAGCATTTTTATGCTATTGCAGTGGTTGTTTCGGTAACGATGTGTTTCATGTGATGAGATTCCCAGTCGCACCAGTGGTCATATACGACACGCTTGTTGCCAGGCGCCCCAGTCGTCACATACGACATGCTTCAGAATGCAGTAACGAATACTGATGTGGATCGGTTACGAGGTAGTAGCTTATTCTCATTACTGAGAGTATTTGTTGTACATATAGTTGAATATTATTTTATGTCCATTTTATGATTATTTAATTATGGTTATGTGAGGAATGGTTGTGAGAGCACGTGGGCTCACTTCAAGATATATATTTCTCTTCTCCGCACCTGAGGGAGCATGGGGCCAACAGTGTGGTTTGCCTCCATATTAAGTATTCATATGCTAGGGCAGTAGTGTTTCAGTAGCAATCTGTGTTATATGGTGAGATTGCCAGCCCCACGCACAACAATTACTAGTCTCATTGGACGACATGCATGAGTGTGTGTGTGTGTGTGTGATAGCTGAGTGTGTGCTCTTGCAGTAGTGGTTTCCGTAGCAACCTGTGTTACATGGTGAGATTGCCAGCCCCACGCACAACACCTTACTAGTCGCATTGGATGACACACATGAGTGTGTGTGTGTGTGTGATAGTTGAGTGTGTCAGGTGGCGGCGTAGGACAGTTTGACGGGTGAGAGCGTGGTGTTTCTCATTCAGTATTATATTATGATTTTAACTATTCTGTGCTTTGTTTGCTTCTTCAGATTAGCATCGGGCACTGTTGGGTGTTTTGTTTTGTTTTGTTTAGTTTAGTTTTGTTTTGTTATGTTCGCTAGTTTATTTGTTTAATGTTTGCTTTGTCACTGAATGGGTTATAAAAATAAATATAGCCCCTGCCTCTAGAATCAAGAGTTTTATTGTTGTTCGGGTCGGTGCGAGTGTAAGCAGGAGAGTGATCACACATCACAACATAATCATCATCTCGCCGACCCTACCACAATTGGCGTCGTCGGCAGGATAAGGCAGACAGTGACACTGAGCAAACAGCAAGCGAACAAATATTGTAAACACCCAGCCGTGCAGTCGTGCAGCAAGATGGCTAATGCGCATATGAAGGTACTGTACGTGGAGGAGCCAGAGATAAGGTTATTTAGTGGAGAGGGGAGCCCCACTTGGCAAGAGTTTGTGGAGAATGTAGAAGCCGCGTGGAAGGTGGCGCCTTTTTGTGCAGAAGACAAGTTAGACATGATATGGAACAACGTTACACCATGGGTATCTAGAGAATTACGGATACATGGTGGAGCCAAGGCCAACCCTGAGAAGTTACTGGAAATTGTCAAAGAAGCCTACTGCAAGCAACAACCAGTCAGTGAGGTGAACAGGAATTTCCCTTGGGAATATGCTGTTTATGGTGAAAGTAAAAAGCCGGAGACACGGGTCCAGATAGCAAGTGCAGAAGTTCAGAAGGAGAAGGAGGCACTTAGAGCAGAATTATCCTTCCTAAAGTCCCTGATAGCACAGATGTCAGAGGCCAGTTCGCCAGCACAAGAGGAGGTGCAGAGAAAGAGAGCACCATGCCAGCCGCGGGAACAGCCAACGCAAGACGAGGAGGTGTGTCCGCGGGAACAGCCAACGCAAGACGAGGAGGTGTGTCCGCAGGAACCGCAACTAGCCCTTCTTGTATGTGAGAGTCAGGCTGTCGTCAAGGAAAGCTGTGAGCTGACAGCACCGATAAACGCAGTGGCACCGACAAGGCAAAAAGGAGTTTGCAAGTGGTATAGTGTCCACCGGGGATGGGGATTCATCACGCCAGATGATGGAGGTATTGATGTATTTGTACATCAGACCAAGATCTTCAGAAAGGGATTCCGGAGTCTGGCGAGAAATGAGAGAGTGGAATTTGACAGCAAACCATCTGTCCAGGGCATGGAAGCAATCTATGTGTGCGGCATTGGCGGTCAAGAATGCAAAGGCAGCAGGAAGCGACCCATGGCACAGAGGAAGCCCAGAAAGATAAGATGCTACAATTGTGGAGACCTGTCAGACCACATGGCAGCCAAGTGCCCTCAAGGCCCGCTTCCGAAGAGATGTTTTCGATGCAAGTCAACTGAACATTTGATAGCCGCCTGTCCCTCAAAGAGCTCTTTCCCGAGACATGCTACCACAACCAGGTTTCCTTCCAGGTGCAAGCCAAGAGATGACCGTGACAACTGTCACCCTAAGGGCGCCGAGAAGATTGGTAGTCGGTTAGGGGAGGAAACTCGTCTTAAGCAGAGAGGAGGGAGTGCAAGTCAAGGTTCAGAGGAGGAGACACATCAAAAGCAGATAGTGGGGAATGTTGGCCACCGTCCACGCAAAACGAGTGTCAAGCACGTCAGGAGCAATCCCCCTACAGATTCGACAGCTACAAGCACTGACAGGCAGACGTCACGGGCAGGCAGCGATGCGGCACAGGTGTGCGAGTCTTCTAGACCACAGCAACTGCCAGCCCGACAACGTACAACTGGGGACATAACGACCAAGAGGGTCCCCAGCCGAGTTGTACCGAATACAGAATCTGAGCCCAAAACATCGCCGCTGAGAAATAATCAAACGCAGCACCAACGATCTAAGAGATTTCGACAGAAGTGCCTGAGGTAGTGATGTTGTCGGGACGACAACAAAATCAGGAGGGAGATATGTGATGGGGCCGAAAAGGAGACGCCCGCCCCCTACCTGTTTCTAGGCAGATTATTTTCGATGTGCGCGAAGCATTCTGGGTTGTGAAAAGTCTGAAGTAGAAGATATGTAATGAGGCCACAATAAAGCCTACATATAGTTGTGGTGTAGAGTTGTGAATCATATTTGATACTTGTGTGTTATATTAAATAGCTGTAGGTTTTATTTGTGTTTTCGCTATTCCTAAAGCGATAATCGCGTGTGATATTTAAGTAGCCAAGATTAATACGCCCAGCGCGCAGTAACTTGAGTGAGTAGGCTAGGGCTTATAAAAGAGAAAGCGGCCGGCAAGCGGGCCTATGTTGCCACAGCCGCCCAGAGAGAACAGACGAAGTTAGACAGACAGAGCCAAGCTGTAAATGCCTTGAGCACGTGAGTTAATTTAAATTAGCTTTAGTATTCTGTAGTTTTATTATTAGTATTCAGCGTGTCTGTTCTAATGTTTAAATGAAAAAGTGAATGTGTTTCCAGGACCTGATAATTTAGTCTTGAAATATAATTGAGGGGAAATAATGTGTGGATATATTTCACTAGTGTTAAGACCAAATCACGTATGTAAGAGTTTAGTATCAAGTATTTCATCCATCAGACCGGGCAAATTTAGTAGGAGAGTGTTTTATACATGAAACTGGACAGAGAAGCGATTTTTTACTTGAATTTAGATGATATTGACTGTTATCAGGATGGCAACCACGTGGTCATGAAAGGCGGCGCGTCACCATGTGTGATTGTATAAAGAAGACGCCAGTTTTATATTGTGTGAATTGACACGTAGGTGGGAAGCAGATTAAGATAATTTTCCCCAGTAAAGGAAAGAGATAGCTTTCGTGTTAATGCCAGTTTTGTTAAAGTCAAGAGTAATTATTTTATTTCTTTAATGTTAAAGTAATTGAGTGTATTTCACGATAGCCTACTTATCATAATTCTACTGTATATTTAATGGGTTACTGTGAGGTGAGAATATGTATTTAGATTTCTGAGAGCGCGAGGCCACTCCTGTGTTGAGACATGTGTTTCTCTGGTTGCTCCCGGCGGAGCATGGAAACACCAATGTGGCTGGTGTCTATCACAAGCCGACAAGAAGCATTTTTATGCTATTGCAGTGGTTGTTTCGGTAACGATGTGTTTCATGTGATGAGATTCCCAGTCGCACCAGTGGTCATATACGACACGCTTGTTGCCAGGCGCCCCAGTCGTCACATACGACATGCTTCAGAATGCAGTAACGAATACTGATGTGGATCGGTTACGAGGTAGTAGCTTATTCTCATTACTGAGAGTATTTGTTGTACATATAGTTGAATATTATTTTATGTCCATTTTATGATTATTTAATTATGGTTATGTGAGGAATGGTTGTGAGAGCACGTGGGCTCACTTCAAGATATATATTTCTCTTCTCCGCACCTGAGGGAGCATGGGGCCAACAGTGTGGTTTGCCTCCATATTAAGTATTCATATGCTAGGGCAGTAGTGTTTCGGTAGCAATCTGTGTTACATGGTGAGATTGCCAGCCCCACGCACAACACCTTACTAGTCTCATTGGACGACATGCATGAGTGTGTGTGTGTGTGTGTGTGATAGCTGAGTGTGTGCTCTTGCAGTAGTGGTTTCCGTAGCAACCTGTGTTACATGGTGAGATTGCCAGCCCCACGCACAACACCTTACTAGTCGCATTGGATGACACACATGAGTGTGTGTGTGTGTGTGATAGTTGAGTGTGTCAGGTGGCGGCGTAGGACAGTTTGACAGGTGAGAGCGTGGTGTTTCTCATTCAGTATTATATTATGATTTTAACTATTCTGTGCTTTGTTTGCTTCTTCAGATTAGCATCGGGCACTGTTGGGTGTTTTGTTTTGTTTTGTTTAGTTTAGTTTTGTTTTGTTATGTTCGCTAGTTTATTTGTTTAATGTTTGCTTTGTCACTGAATGGTTATAAAAATAAATATAGCCCCTGCCTCTAGAATCAAGAGTTTTATTGTTGTTCGGGTCGGTGCGAGTGTAAGCAGGAGAGTGATCACACATCACAACATAATCATCATCATCATCTCGCCGACCCTACCACATTAACAAAGAAAAGGATTGATTAAAAATATAAGAGAAAACAAATGTAGAAGTAAAGAAATAGCATGGATGAAGAGCCTAAGCTATAATTAATATATAACTAACTAAGAACTTATCCTAAACTATTTCGTAAACTATAATTATGGAGAAAAAACAATTATTATCCAACAATTAAAATAAGACCTAAACTATATACAAGTAATGAAACTAATCAAAAGGTTAATAATATTAATCAAAGTCACAATATTGTAACTAAAATAAATAATTTTCAGTTATATGTAATCACTGAGAAATGTCTTGTAGAATAATCTTGTGAAGATATAGTTCCGTTTACAATAAATATCCCGTTTTTTCCGTGAATTTGAAGAAATGTTTATGATATCTCAATAGCATCAACTGTTTATTCCGTTGAAGTAGATCATAAGTGTTCAAGTGACATCATGGAAGTGTACGTAACGAATAGTCTATTAAAAGTGCGATAAGATAGTGTGGGTAGATTGCACTATATCGATTGGTAGATATATATCTGGACACAAACCATAGTCCATCACCAAGAAATGAAACACCAACAATGGGCATCAAATTAAATTGACGAAATCTTCAGCAACTCTGTACGAATTATGAAGAGATGATTGAGTCGATAGGCAATCACATACCAATAGTCATGAGGTACGAACAATAAAATTGATCAATGTCAAATCGTACCATTGGACAGTACGAGGTGTAACGAATATATTCATAGAAGAAGGTATACTGTACCTTTGGGTATGTGAATCGTGAATCATCCCTTAGTGGAGATAACAAAAGTTTCTGGATGTGAAACTAATTTGGGATTACTAACTGTAGACGTCTCTGTCATACTAGTTTACGCAGTGCAAAGTTAGTGACTTGACTTGCACTGAATTAAAGACAAAACGTTTATCGATAAGGAGTAGATGATTCATGAAGTACGTTTGGATATGCGATAATGTCATCGGGTGAAGTCAGTACTAATATGTACAGCTGGAAGTATGAATACCAATTGCTATACAGAAATGTCCATATGTCCATAGTTAAAAGATGTACTTCAATCCGTCTTTATTAGCCAAGGTGCAACAACATAACGTGGAAGATTGGATCCGTCAATCATGATGGATGATTATTTGATCATCAAAGATGAGTAAATTGATATGAGTATTTATTGAGGTAAGCAGTAGTGATGTCATATTAAATCACTAACAAACTGGAACGCTGAGATCATCGGAATTATCCATCAAGTGTTCGACATAAAAAACAGTACGTTCGTGAAGTATCCACATATACTCAATTTAGTTGAATTGCATCATCATTTTACATCTGATGTGGATGACGGGTGACGAGACAACGAGTCGGCCACTACATTCTCAGAACCTGGAATTGATTGAATAGTAAATTCGTATGGCTGTAGTAAAATAGAGAATCTCGCCAGCTTTGGACTTTTATGGTTGGCTCGTCGGAGAGCAGCCACTGACTTCTGGTCGGTCTGTACGATGAACAATAAAAATTTCTCTAGTTTTTGGATCACCCATACAACTGCTAGCAGCTCTTTGTCAAACACGGAATATTTCTTTTCTGCCTCTGTGAGCTTTCTTGATATATACAACGTTGGGTACAGAACGCCATCATGATCCTGGAGGAGACTGGTGCCCAAGCCTAAGTTGCTCGCATCTGTACGGAGAATATAGATCTTTGTAATATCTGGCAAGCGTAAAATTGGAGGCCGAGAAAACATAGCAATGATTTTATTAAAAATTGTATTACATTCTTCAGTCCATTTTATTTTCACAGGCATGCCTTTCTGTAAGAGTGAAGACAATACAGCTGTGATGGACGACAAATTTGGGATAAAACGACTGTAGTATTGAACTAACCCTAGCAAATTTCTAACTTGCTTCTTTGTAGTAGGGATAGATAAATTTAAAATTTTAGAAACATTCTAGTTTGAATACGACCATTCCCAATGATATGACCCAGGAACGTAATTTCCTGGAATGCAATTTGGACCTTCGTAGGTCTAGCAGTCAATGAGTGTAGTCGTAAAGTATCTAATAGCGAGCCCAGTCCTACAAAATGTTCTTCGAATGATGAACTAAATAAACAGATATCATCAATGTACGTAATAACATCTGTCCTGTGTGACAATATTTTCCGCATCATGCGAATAAAAGTTGCTGGTGTGTTCATGAGCCCAAAAAGGCATGACGTTCCACTGGTATAAGCCATGTGGAGTCGAAAACGCAGTAAGATGTTTGGCTTGATCCGTTAAGGGAATCTGCCAATATCCCTTAGTTAAATCTAATTTAGTGAAAAATCTAGCTGTAGACAGACGGGTAAGTAAATCGTCAAGAAGTGGATGTGGTTCACTATCAGAGACTGTCTTAGCATTTAATTTCCTATAATCTACACATAACCGAATGTTGTTATCCTTCTTGCGAACAATAACTAATGGTGAGGAATATGGAGAATTACTGTTCTCAATGATTCCTAAGCCTAACATTTGTTCAAGTTCTTGAGCTGTTTTACTCTGGTAATGAATTGGAACTGAATAAGGACGTAGACGAATAGGTATATTATCTTTGAGAATGATGTCATGAAAGATAACAGATGTTCGACCAGGCAAATCAGTCAGAACATCTGCAAAGGATTCTAACAGATTAGAAATCTGTTGATGTTGTTGTGAAGTGACAGAAGGTGAAATAGAAACATCTCGCCAAGATTCAGTAGCATTTAAAGCAAGTAAAGGTAAAGACATATGTATTTCAGGAAAAGAAGATTTTTTTTTCTGAATTACGGGTAGACTAGCATAATGACAAGCTCCAACCACATTGTCATCACGATCATAAAAAAGGGCTTGTAAATGTTCAGGGCGAGTATGGAACTCCTTAAGCATATTAATGTGAAAGATTTTCTTTTGACCTTTAATATCTAGAATATAGTCAACATCAGAAATTCTATCCACTACCTTAAATGGGCCATTCCACGCAATGAGAAGCTTATTCTCTTTCCGGGGAAGCAACACGAAAGCTTCATCTCCTGGAAACAGTTGATGTAGATGTCTATTTGTATTTTGAAAAAGACGTGATTTCCATTTGGCAGCCTCTGAAGAAGCTGTCGCCAACTGACAAGCATCAACAATTTTTTTACATAGGTTGATAACATACTCATAAGATGACTGGGTATCCTGAGTCATCTCGGAGTCAACAAGTATATCTTTTATCAGACCCATTGGACCTCTTGGTGGAGCACCAAAAACGAGCTCAAAGGGAGAGAAGCCGGTTTGTTCATGCGGTACTTCTCGATATGCAAATAGCACAGCTGGTAGGATACGGTCCCAATCTTGAGGATACTTAACCGTAACCTTATGTAAAAGTTGTTTGAGAGTTCTGTTAAGCCTCTCCACGGAACCGTTGCTCATGGGGTGATATATGCTACTTAGACTTCTATCTATATTAAGAGTCTTCATGATAGATGTCATGGTGTCAGAGACAAATTGAGACCCATGATCAGAAAGTATTTTCCGTGGAAAACCTAATCTTGAAAAAATAAGTAGAAGTGCATCCGCTACATCAGCAGAGAGGTATGCTTAAGAGGGATGGCTTCAGGCCATCGGGTGCATAAATTAATGCATGTGAGGACGAATCTGTGACCTCTGGCAGATGGTAAAAGAGGACCAATAATATCAATGGCCATCTTGTCAAAAGGACGGACTGATATGTCACATGCCTGGATTGGAGCAGTATGAAATGCTCCTCGAGACTTAACCTCCTGGCAGGTGACGCATGAACGTACATATAAGGATACGTCACGGGAAATACCTGGCCAAAAGAATGATGATAACACTTGAGAATGTGTACGAGTGTATCCCATATGACCCGCACAATGGGAATCATGTGCATGTCGTAAGATATAAGGCCTCAATGAAAGAGGTACCATGCCCTGTTGTTTTATATGAGATTGATCCATATAATTTCTAAGTAAAATGTCATTCTTAATTGTAAACCAATGTTTACCACCTGTATTGAAAGCAACATCATTATAATTCTCTAAAGCAAAAATTTGTTTTAATGAATTATCTTCTCTTTGCTTTGTTGCAAATGACGCTCTATCTATTATAGATTGGACCTCAGTGTCATTATGGAGAACTGTGTCAGGCTCTGGACTATTATCATTCTCCAAGGTTTGAGCCTGAGCTTGTGTTATTACTGCATTGGCTATAAACACATTTTTTCTTTCCCAATCAATAATTTCCTCTGGTGTGCAGTCCTTACTCCCATGGATTCGACCAACTGTAAGATCAGCAACTGGATTATTCAACAGACGTACCTTAACTTTACCTGAAAAGAAAGGTGTATGTACATCGACAATGGCGGTGGGATAGTACTCAATAGTACCTCCAAAAGTAATGCATTTAACACTTTTATTAGTTGAGTAACTAGGATGTACAAGAGATTGTCTAATGCCAATGGTCGTAGAACCTGAATCTCTTAAAACTGATATTAAAGTACCATTGACCAATCCTCTGTTGAAGATCAAAGTCCCTGTACCATCATTAGCGGAGAGACTAAGTGCTGGGAGAGGATGTCCGCACTTCAACACTGTAGTGCTGTCCTTCTGAAAAATAGTTAGGCATTCTGGGCAACTATTTGCCACATCGAAATCAAATGAACAACATGCAGACGAATGTACCTGATTATTAGAATCTTGATTACCCAAGGGTACACTGCTAGTCAGTGCCGCCCCTGCATTATGTTCGAACCTCTGTGGTCCACGTGAATGAAATCGCTGTCTTTGGCGATCAGCAGAATTATTCTGATGTCTGCCATTTTGAATATTATTTCTTGATCTAAAATATTGATTGTTATTATTGGTATGAGGAGTGAAGTTATTTGGTTTCTTCCAGTTTGAACCATGTTGAAAATTGCCATTATTCCTGTATTGAGGTGACTGGTTTCTGAAATGTTGTCTACCTCTACTGAAATTATCATTCTTGTTAAAATTAGGATTTCTATTGTAATTATAGTCATTATTTCTCTTAGGCATGAAATTTCTGTCTAAACTTTGAGATCTTGCTCTATGGTTATCATTCCATGTTGCAACTGAAGCAACTGGTAGAGCTTCTCTTAATTGAGTATTTGCAATGCATGATCCAGGATGTGCAGTGCAGAATTGGACTGCTATTTCCTCTAGAGCAGTTAAATTTGGTGGTTTACGTTCCTGTAAAAATGACCAAAATGGTTTGCTGAATGAGGATAAAACTTTATCCCTCAGCATTAAATCTACAAGCTTATCAAAGGATTTCTCAATGCCAGAAAGTTCAATCCATCTATTAAAAGTAATCCTTATTGCAGCAATAAATTAAGAAAAATCTTTGCTTGAATCTGGGATCATAGTTCTAAATTTGACTCTATAACCTTCTTCGTTGAGTTGGAAACGTTTCAACAGTACTATCTTAGCAGCATCATAATTATTTCTGACTGACTCATCCATTGTACTGATGGCAATCATAGGATCCCCACTCAAAAATTGAAGTAATTTGCTAACCCATAAAGATTTATCTAACCTATGTGACATGCATACCCCCTCGTACCTAGCCAGGTAGCATGATATATCATTGACCAATGGCTTGAATACAGGTAATTTAAACCATTCATTACCCTTATTATTACCAGATGACGAAGCAGTAATTGAATTCCCAGTATTACCATTATTTGCTAATTGAGCTTTTAATTTCAATTCTTCTAATCGCAGAAGTGCTAACCTTTCTTCTTGTTGCATTGTTTTCTCTTCTTTAATACATTTTATTTCATCTTTAGCTTCCTGTTCTGCCAATTCACGCTTCATTTCAGCTTTCTTCTTCTCTTCCTTATCTTCATGTTCTGCTTCCTCTTGTTTTGCTTTAGCCAATTCAGCCATAGCAAAATCTTTTAAGTGCCTCACCTTTCAAGGAAAATTTTTTTCCAATCTTAATACAAGTTTCTAAAGTCGTCATATTAACTAACTAAGATACTCACTTAGTCGACCAGATAACTGGTAAGTTGCTTTACAACTTATTTGTACGCCTAAAAAATATTTTTTTTACTAATATTTTATAATACTGTTTTACTCAGGCTAAACAACTAGTGGCTAATGTCCTACTTGTGCATATTGCAATGCAATGCAACGATTGCAATCATAAATATTTTTTCTAAAATATTTATGTAATTAAAATTAACATCTTATTATGTATGAATGGTTAGTACATAAAATAGAACAGAATTAGTTTAACAAAAGAATATTACAAACAATATCACACCACAAGATCGAGTTATAAACAGCAAAACGTTTTCTAAGAACTGAATAAAATTCTACAAAATGACATATGACGAATACCGAAACTAGGTCAAATCACAACATATCTAAAAAATTGGACTAGACATGGACTCATTGACGAACAGATGACGTGAAAACCGAAAGATAGCTAGGTTAGACTTACAAATTCACGAACAAAATGACAAAAATAAGTAAAATGAAACCAAGTACAATGAAAATACAATGTATAGATACAAAACTTTACAACTAGACAGATAATGTTGAATAAATTCTGGAGCAAACAGAGTATGCCACGAAGATTCTCAATGGATCTTTCGCTAACAGAAAATATTCAAACGGGCCCTACAGAACGATTTCGAATTTCTGTGGTCATCCGAAGAGACATTACAGAAACTCGAAATTCCCACCTACCGCCCACGAAGATAAACAATACATATACATATTAAAATATAAAGCATATAGAAATAAGTGGACAGACATGCCTGGAAAATAACTTGGCCTAAAATTTTAAAGGACCAAAAAATGGTACTTAACTTTCAGCCCAAAAAAAAATCCTCGTAGACACTTGTATACACCATAGGGCACCGTCAGGAACCAGACAAGTGACTTGAAGAAGGCTGCAGGTATCATTTGAGCAGTTTCTTGATCAATAAGGCCATTGGAGACTTGAGTTATACTTGATTTTTTGATAGAAGATTTTCCAACGGTCGTACATCTTGTTGGAAATTGTCAGGCATTGTCATGGCTACTGGCGAGCATGCACGGTGTATTAAAATTGGTGTAAATTATTTTCCAAGCATCGGAACAATTCATACAGTTCGTATACATGACCGAAATTCTTTCCTTTCATCGTTTTCTTTAAAAACAACATTCCTTCAGGACTGCATCGTTCCCCATCACACGGCCACCATGTTGTTGGGGGGGGGGGGGTTTGAGTATTAGTCTTTTTGTTGAGGGGGGGGGGGGGGGGGGGTTGAGTATTGGTCTTTTGTCTTTGCTTGCGCCCTTTTAGTATAATATAATAGTTTAGCAATGGTACTGATTGTTCATATTTTGCGAATGTGGGTCTCCTAAGAATAATCTTCAACTTGATGGACTTGACAATGCTCTTCTTGGTTGAGTCCATGAACATTCATATTTATTTACGGAAGACATCAATACATGCATAGTAGAAATTCAAGTAATACATCCGTGCAATCTCCTAAATTCAAATACGTATCGTCAAACATCTTCGACCTATATACTAGCGATGCCGACTGGCGGAACAACGAAGTAGCGATAATCGAAGGCTGGCGATATAATTAAATATAATTAATGTACTCCCTGCATTCCTTTCCCAAAGGAATAAATTACTCAACAAGATACTATGCTCAATCCTAGCATCAGTAAATTAGAAGACGATGACCCTTGATTAAATAGTTGAGGAGAAATCTGCACACTAATATCTTGGGAGTACTAAAAGTCACGTCTTGCTTAGACAGAGATAATCATCAGAAGGGTCCAGAAAGACCATTGTTATGCATTAGCATAACACCCTACAACGTCATCACTATTCATTGACGTCTACGCATAATCGCGTTCATTAATAAAAGACTATTGTGCAAAGCACCTCATGTTGGAATCAGATAAATATGCCAGCGCGTAAATTTAACTGGTGACAAATTTAAGTGGGGCGAACATGATACATACATAATAACACTGTTACAGCGGTATAGACTTTAGAGTGGGCAACCACGGATGGTTCATTCCCGGCAAGCCAAACAGCGCAAGCAGTAATGGGAAGATATGGGTAAGTTTTTCCAAGTATCGTCATAGGACAACTAAGAACAGCAGGCCTTACTGCAAGACGACCTTACATGTGGCCAAACTTGACACGCAGACATCATCAACAGTGAATAGGCAGAGCAGTGTGTCAGATAAATGAGACAGCACATTTGTGATGGATTCAGCTTTCATCCTCGCTTGCCTCTTCACATCTTCCGTGGGAATGTCAATACTGTGGCAACAGGATGAAGTTCTGGATGCATAGGTTGTTCCTGCGTTTACAACACATCCAGACTTGCAACTCCTCCAGCATGACAACGCACATGTAAACACTGCTCGCATTATTCAGCAATATCTGCAGCAGCAGAACATTGTGACGATTGATTGGCCTGCCCTATCACCAGACCTGGCCGCCATAAAACATCTGTGAGACGAGCTTCGATGTAGGGTCTTCGGGGTCCCCAGCTAATCTTCAACATCTGGAAGCTGCTCTACACCATGCAAGGGACTTTATTACCCAGAATTTCCTGCAGAGACTTGAGCATTCTATGCTGAGATGCTGCCAGGCTTGTTTGCAGGCACACGTTGGCCATACCAGATATTGAGGCTTGTTTGGATTTTGACTTTAAATCATGGACAGTTTGATTTTATTATTGGCTGCATTTTTAGTTTTCACCCTTGTCTGATGTGATTACAGAATTTATTCAAAATCAAATGTACACATTAATGACCAGCATGGGTGAATATGTGACGAAATGGACGACCTCTTCACAATTTCGGTTTTACTCTGACGGGATCAGCGACATTTTTGATTTTTATTTGTGTACTTTTAAAAATACCAATTTCTTCTCATTATTGGCTAAGGAGCAAGTAGTTTGTATGTTCATACATTTGTGACACTCCTTGCAGATAATTTTTATCCCAGCCTGCACGGAAGCAACTAGATAAGATGAGCGCTGGCGTGTTTAGATTAAACCGCTGATAAGCGACTCGTTTGTTAACAAGCTGGGCAAACACAGAGTTTTGCATGTTCGTACGACAGATAACGAGATTACTGTCTGTGTGACACATGTGGGCAAACAAGTGTGACATATGCACTTCCGGGTCATCCTTGATGCACCAACATTACTTTTTATAAAGTAATAAGTATTACAGCTTACCCATGTTGTCATGTGTGTCTACCTATCTGCCTGTGAGAGTGTATGCAAGGCATCAGATGTCCATATATGGTAATACGTGACCTTTGCAGGCACGCACCTTATTTCATGTGGGACTATTTTGAAAATATCACACCCTATCTGCATGATTTGAAATGATTGGATCTTTCTGATTAGATTCATAACAACAATGCGTGGGAAGATAGGAATATAGTCTGACCATTTTGCAGTTTTATTTCACTGTGAATTTCACGCTCGCCAAGACAACATCAGACCTCGCCAGAGTGAAGATTAGATTCATAATTCTTTTTTTTAACCGGACCTTTTATTGGAGAACCAAATAAGACTTACAAAGCACAGGAACTCTCTACATTTTAATAAGGAACACCAGGATTAGGAAACTGAAGAAAGACACAGAGTCAGAGGGAATCGAAGTTAAAATTAATGACACCCCAGAAGTGTGTAAGAGGCTGATTCAAGTCTCTTTTATTCATCTGAGCAAAAAGTCTGTGAGTCAGGATTGGCGTTAAGTTGTGATTTACATTTCATATTTTATTACTAACATGTGAACTAACATATATATGTATATATTACCATGTGAAGTTTAATAGGTGAAACTCGATATTGGATGTCAAAGTCATTTGAGGCTGGCAACCTCAGTGCATAGAATGATGATTCATGAACCACCACTGCACGGGCTGGTAAATGCTTTATTGATAGTTTCGTAAAGAGAACTAAAAGCATAAAGTAGTTCCAGGTTCCCTATGGAGCAGGGAGTGAAAGATGAAAGAAATGATGTACATTCTAAGTATAATACTTACATTTTCAAAGCAGAGTAAATGTCCCTATAAACATAGTCAATTTAAAATTAATGTAAGTTTTCAAGCTTTAAACCAGTGTAAATGTCTATGTGAAAATATTCATTTTAAAGTAATGGAAGTTTCCAAATTTTCAATCAGTGTAACTATAAATGAAAACATATTCAATTTATATTGTGAACACTTTTCAATCAGTGGAGATGTATATGTAAACAGACTCTATTTGTATTATTAACCTTTTAATTTAAATGTCATGTAAAGCTAAATCTATTCTATTTAAATGTAAAGGAAGTTTTATCCCGAGGGATTAAATTTAATTCTCATTGAGGGTAAAGTCTGAGTAATTGGGATGGTGGTATGGGAAGATAGGTACCCATAACTATGGGGTGGAAAATGCCATACTCAGAAGAACGTTTCATTCTATTCCTTTACCATAGTTATTGGTGGTACCAGCAGAAAGTACCATCTCTGGAACAAGAAGGGAACCGTGGCCTAAGCTTTAAGACGCAGGACCCATGTGGTAGACTCTCCTTGGCATTTCTGGGAAACGAGCTACCCCTGACGACCTTGATCAGAGACGAGCGCGAGCAGAGTGAAAAGAACCAACCCATAAGAAGGAGCAGAACCGTCATTGGCAGCTAAGTTCAAATATATGCTGCCACTTGAACTTCTTGTAATATCTCACATTCCCTAAAGACTGTGAGAATAACTTTTCTTGATCCATAACTATTCAAATTATTTCCAACTGTTAAAACCTAAAGTGGTTATTAAATTTTGTTATTTGTAATGTTACAAATTTAACTTCGATTTAATCATTTTCAAGTTACTGCATGTTTGTCTCAGTCAGATTACTACACACACTCTAAACAGAGCTATACTAGAAAAATTCCACTGAGTAAATCAGGGGTGGGGGCTTAAACGAGCTGAAAGTAATAAGTGCTTAAATCCTTCACAAAAACGTCGGCAGAATTACAGAGTTAACATACTCAGCGAAAGCAGTAGTGTTCTCATTTATTCTGAATATCTTGTGAAGACTCCCTTTGTAATAGAAGTGTCATCACCCTTCTATCTACATCTCTGCCAAGAGTAATCTTGTGCGAAGGTAGATACCTTTGAAGCCCATATTAGATTTAAGTTTTGGCCACTGGTGGACCACTACTGCAAAGCAGGGGAGGCAATACCGTCACAGAATAGAAAAATGAGTAATGATCTCAAATATGTAAACTTTTTTACACAGTTCTTTTACAGGCTGGTCGAGATCAGTCCATGTTGATATTGGTTGTTTTTAATGCGCTTCAGTAGATTATTACATTATTATTATTTTTTTTTAAATCTGGATTTCTATAGTCAGCTTTTTGGCATATAGGGTAAATTACAGATATGTTACTTTCATTCTTGCAAACATTTTTGAGTTTTAAAATCCTCATTTTAAGTTAGGATTTTAAGTAATTAAAAAAAATGTAATTTAGAATTTTAAATCCTAATTTAATATTATATGTGCTGTGTATTTATGTTTGTATTATTTGAACTTGCATGTAATTTGTACAGAAAACGAATAAACTTTGTAAGTAACCTTGAATAGCTGGGAATAAAAATACTTAGTTTAGGATCACAGTTTATTAACAGACTGCAGAGTAGGTGAAAATAAGTGAAGCATCTTACTAGGATAGAGGATTGTCTCCGTTAAGGCCACAATGCCTTCTTCAGAGGCTAATGAAGGAAAACAGAAGAGAAAGAAAGCTAAAGAACTAAGTTAAATACAGGGTGTTTATAAAGTCGCTGTGCAGTGAAATTTACGCCCGGGCGAGACTACGTCACCAGAAATGTGGTTTTCAATTGGGGCTTGTTGTGTAATGCTGCACATGGGATTGTGGAACACAGCATTGGAACACAGAATATCATGACGTAAATTTGCATCATTCGTGACGTAATTTCTAAAATATTTTTCAAATTCACGGCACAGCGACTTTATAAACACCCTGTACATCACCCAAAGAATTTATAAAAATTGTATTATTCGTAAAGACAAGTAGCTAGTGATGCTGCCTTGAATATCTGTATTTTCTTACAGCATAACAGTAATGCACCCCCGTGTAGTTTCTGGAGAGGCAAAGAAAGAATAGGACTAGTGTGTTGTACAAGGTGAATAATATGAGGTTCGGCGGGGGGTTCGCAACCTCATCAAGTAAATCACTGTATATACTTGAGTCGACCTCTAGACTTTGGGACCTAAGACGCGTCAACAGTGAGAAATGCAGTTAGCGACCCATAGCTAGACTGCTTGCGTCAGGGTCAGCGAACCAGAGCTGACCAAGATTCCCTACTCCACCTCCAAGTGGTGGTCCTGGAAACAGGCTGCATCACTGCAGTCTGGCTGAGTGAGTAGAGATCGAAGAGGGAAGGCTAACCCGGTCGCAAAAATGCCGTGCTGAAGTCGGATGTGTCGGCCGAAAGGCGCAAATATCGCAGCTTCGCTGTAAACGGACACAACGCAACCAACGTCCTTTTCAGGACGAACGAAGAAGAAGAAGAAGGACTTAAAAAGCTTCCAAAATGAACGACTCGATTATAAGTCGAAGTTAAACAAACAGATGCAAGAAATTTTGATATTTCTGGCATGTTACGATATTTTTCACTCACTTTCAATTTAAGGGCACGAATTCCAATTGATCCTCCTCCTTACAGGATTCTTTTATTTTATGCCAGTCTTGAACATGGTTTTTCGTCAATTCTGAATTCCTGCATTGCATTGGAATTGCTATGGCTTTCTGCAAATTCTGTCACTTTTACCTATTGTAAGAAGTACACTTTCTTTTCAAACTCATTGTACTAGCACCTTCAGGGCACATTTTTAAATAACTAAATGCTAGTTTAATTATTTGAACATGCTGTGCATGCTGGTGTATGCATGACAGGAAGTACGAAAGCATGATGGACATTTTTTAAAATTTATATCGTTTGTGTGTGTATCGCGTTTTTCTTTTTCATTTTAATAATTACCACAGTTACAGCCAAATAAAATTGATTCAAAACTTTGTAATGTATAACTTAAGATATTTTGTTAAAAACATTTAATGAAGCAGCAAGTTTATATCTGAAGCATAGCAGTATGCATATGCAGTGAGAAGTGCGGCAGGAAGGGGGCAGCGGGGCAACACTGACTGGTTTCATGAATTTTTTTTTTTTAAACTCAGCTATACCTTATGGATACGTTTTTTAATGTCCAAAATAGGAATAATTTTCTTGAGTATGTACGGTAATTACCATAGAAACCAATGCTGTAAGAGCACATTACTGCTTGGTTCAGGCTTCCTGCAAGGGGTCTAGCTATAATGGTGGCCCCTGTACTTCATAAGGAGCACAAGGTAATATGATAATAATAATGATCACTAATAAGTGAATGTTAAAAAAACTTGACTTCAACTAGTGGAATCTGACTAGGATATCTGCTGTCACTGACAGACTTCCTCATTGTTGTGGACTAGGTGATGAGCCAAAAAGAAGAAACAAAACAGAAATGCGACGGACATTTTACGAAAAATTTGGTTACCTTGATTTTAGAAATGACCGATGTCTGGTGTCACATAAACAAAGAGACATGCAGGAAAATGCAGGCTGACAACAGAAGCAGGGAAGAAAAACAGGGTTACACAACAGTGTCCTTAAAACAAAGAAAGTTAGAATAAATAATAGGCAAACTGATCAGATGATTAGACCAATGATTAGGTGATTCAAGAAGAGCAGATTTACCTACCTGGGAAGCAATATGAACCAAAAAATGAAGAACATGCCAGGATATAAATGTCAATCTTTAAGTAAAGATAGATTTGCCTTCATCTCCCTGAAACGGGGACTAAAAGATGCAGCAATAGAGAATGCAGTCAGCGACCCATATCTTGACTGCTTGCATCAGGATCAGCGAACCAGAGCTGGTCAAGACCGTACTCTACCTCCACGTGGTTGTCCTGGAAACAGTCTGCAGCAGTGCAGTCTGGCTGAGCGAGTACGGATCGAAGAGGGAAGGCAAACCCGGTCCCAAAAAATGCCGTGCAGAAGTCGGATGTGTCGACCAAAAGGTGCAGATATCACAGCTACGGCGTAAACAGACACAACGCAACCACCGTCCTTTTCAGGGCCAACGAGGAAGAAGGAAGAAGAAGATCTCCCTGAAACCAGTATGGAACTCTGCAGCTGTTTCCCAAGAAAGCAGTATTAAATTGTCCAGCACACAAGTAAATCCATATCCATATCCGTGTGTTACAGAGGAAAGGGGGCAGGGGCCTGAAAGGGGAGCATAGAATAGTAACACTGTAACCTACCATGTATGTCACTTTAAGTAACCAAGGAGGGTTGGGCAGGCTACCGCATCCTGTAGAAATTTCAAACCACAAAAACTTCAACAAACAATATGGAATCTTCAAATCAACTGTCAAGTTAGTCCTATTGTATGGCTGTGAAACATGGAGAACAACCAAAAGGCTACAGACTTTCATAAATGGGTGCTTGTGTAGAATAGAAAGGTTGAAATAGTATGACAAGATCACTAATGTGTAACTGATGACAAGATCACTAATGTGTAACTTATGACAAGATCACTAATGTGTAACTTATGATAAGATCACTAATGTGTAACTGATGACAAGAACCAAACAGTTGTCATTAGAACAAAAGATGAGAGGAGGATGCTGGCAATGGATAGGGCACACACTGAGGAAACCTGTGGATAGCATTTCAAGGCAGTCCTTGTTCTGGAATCCCCAGGGTAAGAGAGGTAGAGGAAGCCCAAAGAACACATGGGGAAGAGAACTGGAGACAGGAAAAAGATAAGGAAGGGATAAGGAAGATATGGAAAGACCCTGAGCTGGTGGCATGGGACATGAAGACTTGGCATAGGTTTGTTGAAGGTTTATGATCCTTGGTGAGCTAAAGAGTAATGATGATGACAAATGTATAACCTGTCCTACTTCATAGCTGAGGATTATGACATATCTCCAGCAGTGTCACATCCAAGTCAGACTTTCACCAATAAATGTTCAGCTCTGTGGAACAGAACCAACCGCACAACCAATGTGGCTAGAGGTTAACTCTTTCTATCCCAAGCAGTTTTTAAACTTTAACCCACACACCAAAATTGATACCAGTGATTTCCATATGTAATGTTATTAAAACAGCTTTAAAACATGTATATTTGTATGAAAATATTTTTATTTTATATATATATATATATATATATATATATATATATATATATATATATATATATATATATATATATATATATATATATATATATTGTCCATATAAGATTGTACCATTTTCAAAAAATTTATTCTCGACCCATGATGTGGTACGAGGATGCTTTCTATCACAAAAGTAAGATCATCTCTGCAAGTTTTTAAGCATACCTTCAATCTCAAACGCTTATGAAGCACTTTCCATACCGTACTGTGGGGCATTTCCAACTCACGACTCGCCCTTCAAACCGACTTCATGGGGCTGTGCTGGAAGGCTTCCCAAACTCTATCCACTGCCTCCTCCGAACATGACGGGCAACCGGTGCTTTTGCCTTTGCACGGGCAACCTTCTTCCAAGAATTTCGTATACCAACACTTAATGGAATTTTTATCAGGTGGATCAACCCCAAAATGTTGCCGGAAATTGCGTTGAACTGCGATAACAGACGTCGTTTTTGTATATTCTACCACACAAAATGCCTTCTGTTGTTTGGTCACCGCCATTTTGCAAAAACAGTGCGCATGCGCATGGCGGGTATTTCAAGTGAAACTTTAAGGCAATATATATATATATATATATATATATATATATATATATATATATATATATATATATATATATATATATATATATATATATATATATATTGCCTAAAGAAAATTCTGAAATGTAAATCTAATATGCAGTAAATTAACTTATTCTGCATCGTCTAAAGCAGGGGCTTCCAACCATTTTTTGGGTCCCCATAGCTTTTAGTTAATCTTCCAGTGTGCCTGTTCAATATGAAAGGAAATATATTCTTGAATTTACAACACTTGCACACATAAGAAAATAAATAAACAAATTAATTAATTTTTTCATGAAGAACGCTTTATTTGGTACATATCAACATTTTATAAGTATCACTAAGTTGTTACATTTTTCATAAAGAACACTTTATTTGTTACATTCATAAAGAACATTTTATTTGTTACATATCAACATTTTATAAGTTGTTACACTTTTTATCAGAACGCAGGCAATAAAATTAATGAGACTTGATTTTTTGTGTATGTCAATAAACAGTTTTACACTTGGTACAGATATGAAACTGTGCCTTGCTTAACTCTTACTATACGGGAGCTAAAACCGCGTTTTTACGCGCTAGTTTAGCTATCGTTACCGTCGCGCGCCACTTGAACTGGCGAGCCGTAAAATTGGTACTAAACCCGCGCCACTTCACGGGGCTTGCCGGATACTAAGAGTTAATAGTCCCTACACTACATACACTGTGCTACTGTACCTCCCTTTCCCACCCCACCCCCATCTCCTTGCCATTCTCTCTCCAGTCCACTATTTTGTTCACTGCCACGTTTGGAAAGTTTTACTAAGATAATACAGCTATTTATGAAATATGCCCCGAACCCCCCTTGACAAGTTTATTGTACCATCTTGGGGTATGCGTGCCCCAGGCTGGGAACCCATGATTTAAAACGCAGACCTGAGAAAATCTGACCAAATGGGCATGCTAGATGGCTCTTGGTGGAAGATTGTACCATATCTAGGCTGGCCGTGTAGAGAAGAAGGAGTTAGAAAGATAAAAATAGAGATGCATATGACATGCCCTCAAAAAAATAACCAACTAGTAAAACCAGATGCAAACTAGAACCTACAGAGGAAGAGAAGATTGGGGAGGCCAAAGAGAACTTGAAGGAAACATGGTAGAAGATGAAGCTAAGGCAGCAGGAATCTTGTGGGAGATAGCTGAAAGTGACAGCCCATGACAGAAATAAGTGCTAAGCAACAATTGTGGTCCTGTTGTTCTTATTGAATGAAAAGAAATGATGATAATGGCAATGACTTTAACATGATTGATTAATGAGTTTTTCTTGTTTTTTTGTTTTTAACCAGGCCGACTATGCTTTCTGGGCTTTTACTAGTAACAGCGATTCTGACAATCCTTTTCGCCTGTCTTGGAATATACGGTGGGCTTTGGCACAGCAAGATTGTACTTTATGCAGTATGTTTAACAATCATCCATCTTACATCACGTCTTCACCTTGCCATGTTTCTTACTGTGACATCACTGCCATCTTTGTGATTACATGCTGCTAATGGTCCTGTACATGTTGCTAGTGGTCTTGTACATTTAGCTAGGGGTCTTGTACATGTTGCTATTGGCCCTGTACATGTTGCTGTAGTACTTGTTGCTAGTGGTACTGTACATGTTGCTAGTGGTACCCTACATGTTGCTAGTGGTACTGTACGTGTTGCTGTAGTTTTTGTTGCTAGTGGTACTGTATGTGTTGCTAGTGGTCCTGTACATGTTGCTAGTGGTACTGTACATGTTGCTAGTGGTGCTGTTCATGTTGCTAGTGGTCCTGCACATGTTGCAGTTGGTGTCTGCTCCATCTGCGGTGGTGTATTGGCATATAAAGTATTAACTGGAAAAAACAGATGGTGGTGACATATAACTTATTTAAAATAGATTATCAACAATCATGTATGACTCAGTGCGTAGTGTGGTTCCAGGTTGGAGTGGGGGGGGGGGGGGGGGGGGGGGGGGGGTTGTTTCTGATATAAGATAAGGAAAGAATAGTGCTACTACACTCTCAGACATCTTGTACAAGGTAATTAAAATGAGCTTGTGCATGAGGCATGTAAAACAGTTGCTACAGAAACCGCCAGCATATGAGCATGTGAATGCTATGTGCAGGCTTTCTGCAAGGGGACCATCTGCAATGGTAGCTCTATGCTCCATAAGGAATGAAAAGGAAAATGATAGTATGACTCAATTCTCAAAAGGTGGAGTTTAAAACTTGACATACGAGTCCTAATTTCAAAGTGGAGTGTAAAGCTTGACACACAAGTCCTAATTTCAAAGTGTAGTGTAAAGCTTGACACACAAGTCCTAATTTCAAAGTGTAGTGTAAAGCTTGACACACAAGTCCTAATTTCAAAGTGGAGTGTAAAACTTGACACACAAGTCCTAATTTCAAAGTGGAGTGTAAAGCTTGACACACAAGTCCTAATTTCAAAGTGTAGTGTAAAGCTTGACACACAAGTCCTAATTTCAAAGTGGAGTGTAAAGCTTGACATACTAGTCCTAATTTCAAAGTGGAGTGTAAAACTTGACATACTAGTCCTAATTTCAAAGTGGAGTTTAAAACTTGACACACACGTCCTAATTTCAAAGTGGAGTGTAAAACTTGACATACTAGTCCTAATTTCAAAGTGGAGTGTAAAACTTGACACACAAGTCCTGATTTCAAAGTGGAGTGTAAAGCTTGACATACTAGTCCTAATTTCAAAGTGGAGTGTAAAGCTTGACACACAAGTCCTAATTTCAAAATGGAGTTTAAAACTTGACACATAAGTCCTAATTTCAAAGTGGAGTGTAAGACTTGACAAAGTCCTAATTTTCAAGTGGAGTGTAAAACTTGACACACTAGTCCTAATTTGAACGTGCGTTTAATCCAGATTTTTACTTCAGGACTGATGTACTCGTGCTATACTATGTGAAACATGACAGGGAGATTAATTTACAATTTCTTGGTACAGAAGCCTGTTATAAGGAGAGTAATGTGAATATCAATATATTAAAACATATTACAGTGGTGAAATGAAAACAGAACTTTTAAAACAAGCTTAATCACTCGCAAGTCATTTTAAGCCCATCCGCTCAGAATAATTTAAATTTTGACCCTAAATTTATTGTAGGGTAATCAGGAGTCCAATAGAAAAGGAAATGTCCAAATTGCCCTCTTTACACACAACCTGACTAAGGAAAATTCTTCAAATCTTCTGGCTGAACACCACCACCAACCAAGAACTGCTAACTCAGAGCCACCAAGAAGACCTGCGCACCATGATAGCAGGTGGACGTTGGAATTGGGTTGGCCGCATCGTCAGAAAAGACTCTTGACATCATCACCAGAACTGCCATGCTATGGACTCCAGAAGAAAAGCGAAAGCAAGGATGGCCAAAAGCCACCTGGTGGAGAACTGTGTAGGCAGAGATGGTGAGCATGAACCAGAGCTGGAGCATGACATGAAGGATGGCTGTCATCCTAGCAAAGTGGAGACATTTTGTTGCTGCTGTACAAGACACCACCAGGCGTGATGGTCACTGATTGCTTTGTCAGTCACCGACCAAAGACAAAGACGAGACATCTGGATTTGGCCAGATTGGTTTGGTTTTTCATGCCTGAAGTATGCATCTGGCCAGATTTTTTTTTAACTCATGAAATAATCAGCTAATATGCGCTTGGCTAAATTACATGAAAGACACCATTTTGAAAATTCCCTATTTGATTTTCAGTTCTGACGACTGAATTAAAATTGTCATCTCCTAATTATCGAGCTAATAATTATCAATTATTCTGTAACATTTCATGATGTTGTTCTGTTTATAATAGATTATCATCGTACTTTAACTCTTGCATGCACACACACACACAGTGACACCACCAATTTTCTGGAATCCTTATTTCCTAGGCCTTGCTGGATTATCCGTTTTACTGGACCAACAGACGTCACATAATAATTCCATTGAAAAGAAGACTAGAAATTTTTTTATTTTTTTTTTAAATTGGTACGATAAGATCATCAATGTGGAAATGATGAAAAGAACCAAAGAAGTACCAGTGGAACAAGAGATGAGGAGAAGAAGACGCTGGTGATGGATAGGACACACATTGAAGGATACTTGTTGATAGCTTTACAAGCCTTGGTCTGGAATACCAATGGAAGGAGAGATAGAGGGAAACCAAAATTAATATATGGAGAAGAGAGCTGGACATTAAAAGGAAATGGGTAAAGAAGACATGGTAGGACCTTGAGCAGATGGCACAGGACAGAGAGACTTGGCGGGAATTAGTTGAAGGCTTATGTTCCTCAGGGAACAGAAGGGTAATGAATGAGTGAATCAATCTCATTGATACCTTTTAGCTCCCCAAGGAGCATAAGCCTTCAACAAACACATGCCAAGTCCTCCTATCACATGCCGTCTGCTCACAGTCTTTCCATGTCTTCCTCATCCTTTCCATTTCTGTCTCCAGCTGTCTTCTCCATGTGGTCTTTGGTAAGCCTCTACCTCTCTTACCGTGAGGATTCCAGAACAAGGACTGCCTTGTAATGCCCGTCAACACATTTCCTCAATGTATGTCCAATCACATCGCCAGCGCCTTCTAATTTCTTGTTCCACTGGTTCTTGTCGTCAGTTCAACGTTGGTGACCTTGTCGTACCATTTCAATCTAATAAATCAGTGAGCGAGTGAATCTAAACAAAATACAGTCACTTCATATTATAAGTAGCTGTTCTAAGAAAGATGATAGTAACAACAGCCGTAAGTGCGGTCTTTAACTACGGCAACCATGAATGTAAACTCTACACCTCACGGTAGTAAAGGAGCGACTAAGTAAGTAACCATAAATGTAAAGACTTGTCATTGGACCTGTTTTCTTTTACAGACTTTGGTATTTCTGCTAATCACAGCACTGCTGATACTATGTTTGATCAATATCACGTCTGACAGAGATGCCTCGGTGAGCATAAAGTTATCATCATTTCATCATCATCATCAAATTTTTCATCATCACCTTCACCATCATCAAATTCATCATCATCATTATTATTACAATCTTCATTGTGGAGAGATTGAAGTTTAGGTGATAGTATCAAGTAGTTAACTGGAGATAGCTAGAACTAGTTTTCCTCCCAGACTGGAAAAGAGAATGTGCACTAATAAGTAGGGATGGCACAGGACACAAGGTTGGGAAATCAACCTCGCAGTTCAGATGTACTGAAGAAGAGAAGTGTTAGGTAAGTTACCCTCTTGCTGGACCTATCCTATGCTCCCAAGGAATGTGAATGTAGCTCATAATTAATCCCTACCACTTTAACTCTTTCTATCCCAGGTTTATTTTAGGCTTTACCCATGCCCATTAAGGAAGCCATTTAAAAAAATATTTTTTAGCTCCTGGAGTTGTTTTAAAATAAGCCATGGAGCCGCGCTGGTGTAATGGCTTCGGCGTTGTACTGGCGACCAGGTGTTCATGGTTCAAACCCGGGCGTCGGCGTTTGAAGAAATGTTTACGGCCGGAAATTTGACTGAATAGCCTGAACGGCTCCTGTGATAAACCCTCTGTGGATGGGAAGGAGCGAAGCTCCTGACCGGGTTGGAAGGAAAGTCCTCAGGTTCCCCAGCCTCGCAATGACATGTCATTGGGCCGAAGGGCTGAAAGCCCAAGTGCCGCTGGTTAAGGAAAAAAAAAAAATAAGCCATAAACTTATATATTTATGAGAAAAAAAATATCACATATACTACTGGACAAAAGTTAAGGGCCACCATTCAGTTTAGACAAGGTTTATATAATTGATTGGCAAACTGTAAAGACAAGTGAAAATGTCATTAAAACTGAGCTCAGAGAAATGTGTATACATTTCTGTGTGCACTAGGTTAATTTTTTTTAAATGTCCAAAAACTGGGTCACTTTAACCCGCACGTGAAAATTGCAATTGTTGCTGCAAAAACTCGTGGTTTTTGCAACACGCCCCACTAGTTCAAAATGTGAAAAAGTGAGTTGAATTTGAATGCACGTGGAAAATGATCATCGGTAAAGAGTGTTCAATCCTAAGTCGCAAAGATGTGGCCAGGTAGCAGTGATAGTCCACTGGTTCAAGAGTTACACACAGGATTTAAATGGTTAGGACTCCTGGCCCTAAGTCACAAAGCTGTGGCCAGGTAGCAGTGATAGTCCACTGGTTCAAGAGTTACACACATGTGAACGGATTGATGACGTCATTATATAAAAGATACCCTCAATTCTATCTAACATAAGAGACAACAGAGACTGATGACGTAATTCATAATTAACCTATAAAACAAAAGAAACTTAACATAGACACAAAAGACAGTTATAGGAAATGACGACAAGATGACGGTAACGTTACTAGTGCAGTAACGATGACATATACATAAATGGTGCACAAATAATTGTAACCAGTGGTTTTAGCCAATAGATTCATTGGGATAAAAGACATCCGTTATGAAGACTAATGTTTAGAAGTCTTTAGCTACTGACCTTGCAACGAGATGGTCGTGATATTGAGACAGACCGATGTTGAAGTAGACTCAGATAGACTCAAGCTATTTTATCCCCTGACATTGGACAGTGTATTTCTTGCTTTGACGCAGAAATGGTATGAATTCGCTCGATGTGATATATTATGAATTCGCTCGATTTGATATATTATGAATTCGCTCGATTTGATATATGTCAATGACAAACAGTCATTTGTGTGTAAGATCGAACATTGTTAGAATAGTTTTTTGGAACTTATTATTTTGGAGATTAGCTCCCTAATTGTCTTCCACTCTCCCATCATTCAAAATACACCAGCTTCTTAGTTGGTTTTGACGATGACATTCTGCATTACACAACAGCTACATACGAAACTGGAATAATACCAAATACTCTTTGGTACCAGTTTCCAACGTAATATAATAGAGTAGGACATTGTAATCTGCAACCGACACTATAATTATATGATCAAATCGTCTGTGAAAATTGGAAGACTTGTAAAATAAAGTTATTGTTGGAACTTCTATCATGGATTAGTTCTGCATTCAGTTTGGATGATCTCTGATGAAAGAGTACTACATTATATGTCACACAAAGTCCAAGGAAACCGAATCAAATAAAAACCTGGGTCCCGTAAAATATCGAAGAGAATTTCTACCTCTGGTGAACCAAACCAGTACTCTCGTTTTATGACTCTTCAGAAACACTTATTAGAAGGAACAAGAGAAAAGATAAAAATATAAAATAAACTTTACCCAGTATGTAAAACGGGTACACACAGGATTTAAATGGTTAGGACTCCTGGCCCTAAGTCACAAAGCTGTGGCCAGGTAGCAGTGGTTGTCCACCCTTCACTTATCACCCTGTTTTTGTGCCACGTGGTACACACTAATTGAAACCTGAAACAAAACAAGCCAAGTGTATGGTACCTGTTCAGTGAAGGCACCCTCCCCTCTGATGACTAGTCACTGTGGTCAGAATCCTTATTTTATGAAGAGTGGAGTCCATCAGGGGGAGTATGTCATAAATGAAATAATACATTAACCATATAGACAAAAGGTGCCCAGTGAATTTTAAAAAAGGCAAACTCTTTGTGTTCAGCATTAAAAGCCAGCTCTGAAAATTACTGATAGCTTTATTTGCTAGTGAATACCAGTCCTGACAAGGACTCTAGCTAACCCAGTGCTGTATAGGATTGTGGTTATATTTTGTGATGAAACCAAGCTTCACACGGCATAAACAAGAATATAGACATGAAGAAGCAGGCATCAAAACACAATTATAACTTGAAAAATCAAGCACCAAATCTACATCAATGTATAAATGTATATTAATTTTTCAAACCTAATGTATTTTGTGAGAATAACAAACATACCCTCAGATTCACAAGCCTTTGCCGACTGCAGCTGTTTAGAAGTTTGATTGCTCGCATTGGCAGCATTCTTTTATCTCTGTGGAGACATTCGATGCTTTCAATAGGATCTAGCTCTCATACAAGCATCAGCTTCGTCGTGTGTGTGTCCCCGATTTGAATGTCATTGCTGCCTTATATACTGGCTAAGTGAACGTCTCAGTAAGCATTCTGGGTAATTTCTCTCCTGACTTGATTTTGTCAGGCGAAAAAGCCGGTTTTGTGTTTCTTTCGTGGCAATATTTCACAGTATCTCCAAAATAACATTATGTAATGATTCCAAACAGTATTTCATAGATTCGACCCCAGTTCTGCCCTATTGTGTAAAACTATGATTCTATTCCAATCAGTCTTCACTTAGATATACACCTAGATATGCGCTAAGTCTAGTGTTTTTGCTAGCAATTTACATGGCTCAAATACAGAACCATTCCTGTTCCAATGGACTTTCCTGCAAGGCGAAGAGAGGTAGGTGTCAACAGACATGCTGACGTAATAAATCAGCAGAGTTTAATGCCAATTCATGACAATCATCATCACCATCATCAAATTAATCATCTTCATCATTTACCTTTTCACTCATTACGGAACATGGAGCCACCACTGCCGCTGGTCCCCTTGCAGGAAACCTGCACCAAACATTCACATACTCTAGCAGCTATGGTTTCTGTGGCAGTTAGTTCTAATATGAATGAGGTTGCTAGCCTCCATGCACAACCTCATATTAGTCACCTTGTAGGACATGCTTGAGGTGGCAGTAGTCCAATTCTTTCTTTGTCTTTTCACAGGCACCTGGGGAACTGGTCAGGGCTAATTACACTGGCTAACAAACAAAAAAAAAATTTTTTTTCTTTCTCTAACATTTCTATGTTTTTCTGGTCAATTTTAATGCGCTGTTTTTAAATCTGCAAACCGTTTTTCTCTATCAGGTCGGGTTCTCTAGAAATACGCAATTGAAGTTTTTTAACAACTTATACAGTATTACATCATTCGTACAAGAAGTATAACAGTTATGTAGGCTTGAATTTCTTTGCAGTCGACTTTCGTCAGTGAATGGCATGTGGTACATCGCGATGAAGCATCCAACAATAATCGGCAAGCATGGTCACACTCCACCGTCCTTGATAACGTGACTCCATTACGGTGATATCTTGATGGAACTGTTCTCCATGTTCATCGCTGAATTCGCCAAGGTTGTCAGGGAAAAAGTCAAGATGCGAATCGAGCAAATGGATTTTGAGGGACATGTTACAGCCCATAATTCTGTATGCATCTATGCACTGCTTAACAATATGCACATAGTCGACAGATTTGTGATTTCCCAGAAAGTTATCGACGATCGATTTGAATGCCATCCATGCGCGAAGTTCACTACCATGTAACAAGTTCTCGAATTGTTTGTCTGCAATAACTTTCCTAATCTGAGGTCCTACAAAGATACCTTCCTTTATCTTTGCATCGCTAACTTGCGGAAACTTTTCTCGAAGATAAGTGAAAGCTTTGCTCGTTTTATCTAACGCTTTTACGAAATTCTTCATGAGCCCCAACTTTATATGTAACGGTGGTAAAATGATGCTGTCTTTGTTAACTAATGGCTCGTGTATTACATTTTTATGCCCGAGCTGCATACGATCCCTGATAGGCCACACCTTTCTTGCATAATGTTCCTGTCTTTTGCGGCTGTCCCATTCACATAGGAAGCAACAAAATTTAGTATACCCAGTCTGCATGCCCGTGAGAATTGCAATGACCTTTAGGTCTCCACAAATCCGCCATTGGTAGTCATTGTACTTTATTTTTGCCAAAAGTATAGCCATATTGTCATAAGTTTCTTTCATATGAACAGAGTAGGCGACTGGAATTGATGAAAATAAATTTCCGTTATGCAATAACACGGCTTTTAGACTAGTCTTGGAAGAGTCGATGAAAAGTCGCCATTCGTTGACTATGTGCTCATGACCGAGGTGCACCATTAGACCGTTTACATCTTTGCAATAGCAAATGTCATCATCCATCTCAAAGTATTGAACAAGTTCTCTGTGTCTATGACGAAATTTAGATATCGGAGTATTGGGCGCTAAAAGATTCCATTCTTTGAGTCGCGAACCGAGTAATTCCGCTTGTCCTTTGGTAAGAGCGAGATCACGTATTAGATCTGAAAGTTCTGAATGGTTAATTAAGTGAACACCATCATTCACCGGTATATAATCCGAGTCAGAATTAGTTTCTAAAGCAGGTAAACTATCACTTTCTGATGGTTCATTCACGTCCAACGGATATTGTTCTGGTGGAACTGGGATCGGACACGTGATTGGATCATGAGGCACTGGTTTCGAAACCGATTCAATATTTGGATAAACCACAGACTTTCTAGTTTTAAAAGTGAAACCATGGATATTTGTCAAGCAGAAGTAACAATCAGTAGCGTGATTTGTCGGTTCACGCCATATTACTGGCACTCCAAAAGGCATCGACTTATGCTTCGGCGATTTTCGTAACCAACCTGCCAATGTATTTGCACAAGTCGAACAAACTGCATTTGGCTTCCAAGATTTATTTGCATCATCAACTTTCGAATCGAAATAAAGTTCATATGCTTTCTTTAGTAATGGTGTAAAGTTTTTCTGGTGAACACGATCGGTAAAATATCCGCACACGTAACAGAACAGATCAGCCGAATTTCTACAACTTCTAGAAGCCATCTTTCGCTCAGAATTATTTCAAAATACAGTAACTATTTGAAAAATATCGTAACATATGTCATGCATCTTTTAGCAGTATAAAAAGTAGAATTATTTTGCATTTTATTAATTTTTAATAAGTTATATAGTAAAAATGAAACGGAGCAAATAACGGTTTCCCAAAAATATATTTATTCACAAATATCTTAAGAACCCGATGTGATAGAGATAAACGGATTTCAGATTTGAAATCAGCGCAAGAAACTAACCTAAGAACACTTATTCTTATATAAGAAAGAAAAATGTTGTTTGTCAGTGTTATCATTTATACAGGTCTGTATCCCGAAATCTGAAAACCGAAATATTCCTTAAAGTTTTTTGTCAGACTTTTGCCCGATTTTAAAACGCATTTTGAGTGACTTGGGTGACATTAGGGCTACTTTAGGCGATATCTGAAAAATCCAATTTTTGGAACCTGGCTGTCCCCGAGCAATTCAGATTCTGGGACAAGGACCTGTAATGCCTTTAGTTGTGCCACATTCTGGTAAAATTGTCAGCATATCTAACTACAACCGGTGTACATGCTGGACTGTCTCATCAGGAACTTATCATACCATTTCAGTCCTTCTTTTCAACGCAAGATCCCATTTTTGAAAGTCTGTAATTTCTTGGTTGTTGTTTTTGTTCTTCATGTTTTAGAGCTATACAATAGGACTGACTTGACATTTCAATTGAAGAGTATGTTTTTTATTTTATGTTGGATATGATTTCTTTTCATCTCCAGATATTTCCCCAAAGCACAGAAAGCTCCTCTTACCTTTTGTGTTCTTGTTTTATATATATAGGTGAAGGTTCATGTTTGTCTTGGTCATGTATCGCAGGCGAGTATCAACATTACCAGGGAATGTCACTTTATAATATAAAAGTCTAAAGACATCTAGCTAATGCGTATATATCTGTTCCACAACGGATGTTGTGGCAGGCCCTGGAAATATACCATGTTCCACAAGAAATTGCAGCAGTGCTGAATCTGTATTTCTCAGGGTTCTCTGTCAGATTTTCAAACAATGAGTACACAAGGAAGTGGATTGACCTACAAGTTGGAATTGCGATGGGATGTACCATCCTTCCTATTCTTTTCGTGTTGGCTATGCAGGTAATCCTCAAAGCAGCTGAAGGAGTTGCAGTAGGTCCAAAGCTCAGTCGAAGGTGTCACTTGCCACTGCTTAAAGCGTTCTTGGATGACACAACAATTCTGACATCAGATGAACACCAGGCCTGGAGAATGTTAGCACGCCTGGATGAACTAGTCTGCTGATGCAGAATGAGCTTCAAACCTAAGAAGTCTAGGAGCCTGTCAGTCAGGAACGGGAAGACATCTGAGGTCACATTCATGGTTTCAAACTGTCATTGAGGAACCTGTTAAAAGTCTTGGCAGGGTGTATGATGTATGATGCCTCATTAAAAGGCAGTTCAACAGACAATAGAAATGGCAGACAGAGGACTACAGATCATAGACCAAAGCAGACTCCTAGGAAAGTTCAAACTGTGGTGCCTCCAGTTCATGTTGATACCTAAATTGCTAGCCACTGCTTATGTATGAAATAAGCACCAGTACAGTGGAAGCTATAGAGTGAAAGGTCAACAAGTTCATGAGGAAATGGCTAGGATTACCACCATGTATGTCAGACGTAGCACTATACTGCAAGAAGGCAAAGCTTGTGCTTCCTTTCAAGTCAGTTGTTGAAGAATACAAAGTAGGAAAGGCAAGGCTTGCAATGATACTGTGCGAGTCAGCAGATGACGTAGTAAAGTCCATTCAGCCCACACTGAAAACTGGAAGGAAGTGAAAATTGGATGAAGCTGTTGCATGGAATCAGATGATACTGACTTGTGGGCAGAAACACTGACCAATGAAATTCTGAAAATAGCAATAAAGTATATACCAAATAAAAATATGCCACAACACCTTAAATCAATAAATAACATTAATAAGAAAAGAGAAACTCAATGGAATAAAGAACCAGTTGCCTGGTGGAATAAAAGCTGTGCAGAAATTCATGAGAGAAGAAAAAGGGCCTTACAAAAATATAGAAATAACAGAACAGAAGAAAACTATGATAAGTATAAACTTATTAGGAATGAATCTAACAGAATAATATTCAAAGCCAAAGAAACTAACTGGAAGGAGTTTTGTCAGTCACTTAAACCTAGCACTCAAATTAGAGAAGTATGGAAAAAAGCTTAAGGCAATCAAAGGGAACAATAAGAAAACAATAATGCCAACAATCAAACTACCAAAGAGAGCAGAAACAGATAAAGAAAAAGCTAATGCCCTTGCCGAGTATTTCTATAAAGTCAGTGCAAAAAGTAGCCTTGGACAGGAAGAAAATGAGAGAAGAGAAAGACTTAGGATACAGTTTTTAAAAGAACTACCAGACCAGATAGATGAAACAAACTATTTAGATGCTGATATAACAGAGGAAGAAGTAACTAATGCAATAAAAGATAAATCTAATACTGCCTCAGGGCAAGATATACTTAGTTATGAAATCCTTAAGAAAGTACCCAAAAGAACTATAAACATAATAACTTCACTTTATAACAAAATCTGGAACTTAGGAAAGATACCAAAAGCATGGAAAGTAGCTATGATAGTACCCATTCTAAAACCCAATAAGGAAGCCCATGATGTAAGTTCATATAGGCCTATCTCCTTAACATCACAACTAGGTAAAATACTGGAAACTGTTGTGAATAAAAGAGTTAAATTCTACCTAGAAAAAAACCAGTTATATAGCCCAAACCAGTCAGGGTTTAGAGCAGACAGAAGTACAGTAGACCAGCTTGTAAGATTAGAACATGATGTAAAGCTAGGGTTCAAGAGGAAAGAGAAAACAGTGGCAGTCTTTCTAGATGTAGCCAGGGCATATGATGAATGCTGGCGAGATGGAGCTCTTTACAAAATGAAAAAGATTGGCATTACTGGTAAAACCTATAGGTATCTAGAAAACTTTTTACAGGACAGGTACTTTGCTGTACAGGTGAATAATGATAGGTCAGAAATATATGAACAACAGAATGGGATTCCTCAAGGATCAGTGATTTCTCCTTCAATTTTCACTATAGCTGTAAATGATTTAGCAGATGAATTTAATGACATAAAGAATGCAGTATCACAATTTGCAGATGACTGTGCCATTTGGCGATCTGGAAAAAACTTGGACCATGTTTACAAAAAACTTCAAAATCAAATAGACAAAGTTTCAGAGTGGATGAAAAGTTGGGGCTTCCAAATTAATGTAAACAAAACAGTAGGTATGATTTTCAGCAAAGGAAATTTTAAAAAAAATAACAAAATCAATATAACCATTAAAGGACAGAAAATATGTACCTCCTCAACAACAAGATTTCTGGGCATAACTTTAGATAAACAACTAAATTATAATAAACATATAGACAATTTGGTAGAAAGCTGTAGGGGACCCCTAAATATACTAAGGATTGTAAAAGGTAATGGATGGGGGGCCAGCAATAAAATAATGCTTATGTTCTACAAATCCTTCATCAGGGGGAAACTGGATTATGCCAGCATAGTCTATGACTCAGCTGCAGCTTCTAACAAAGCAAAACTGGACAGGATTCAAAATGCAGCCATGAGAACCATTACAGGTGCATTTATATCGACACCAGTAGAAGCTCTAGAAGTAGCTCTCGGCATACCTCCCCTTGGTCTAAGACGGAAAGAACTGAGATTAAATTATTGGAGTAAAGTAGCACAAGAAGTGACCCACCCAGCACATAAAGCATTTGTCAAAAACCAACCAAGTGTATGGGACGTCCCCTTAAATAAAGATAGATATCCAACAGGGTGGAGAACTATAGAAGACCTAATGCATTTCAAAGAACTATCAAACACAATTGAAAATAGTAATAAATACAGAAGCAAAATACCACCATGGGAACTAAAAACACCAATCATAGACTACTCACTTACTGAAAAGATCAAACAAAACATAGAAGATAAGGAAGCCAAAATGATAAGTAGAAAGTTCATAGAGCAACTAACTAAACAAAGTCTGGCCGTCTACACTGATGGATCCAAGGGTGATAGTGGGCAACTAGGTGCCGGAGTTGTAATACCACAATGGGGAATAAAAAAGAGCTACAGTGTAACGGAAGGGGCATCGATTTTTACTGCAGAGATGGTAGCAATTCTTAAAAGTCTAGAAATAATCGAAGATAACCCACCAGAAGCTGTTACGATATTTACAGACTCACTATCATCACTACAAGCACTAGAACACCCAGGTAAATGTAGCCGGCCAGACATAAAGGAAGAAATTCTAGCAATTAATACATCACTAGAGAACAGAGGATGTAGTGTGAGGCTAGTGTGGGTTCCAGCACACATAGGTATAGCTGGCAACGAGTTGGCAGACCAGAACGCCAAGAAGGGAAGAACAAGTAAAAACAATATAAAAGCAGGACTGGGGAGGTCAGAGATCAAGAGCCAAGTGAAGGAAACTATAAACGAGGAATGGAAGACAACATGGAAGGAAAGTAGAAAAGGCAGACACGCGTTCAAACTGCTGAAAGAACCAACGAGGACATGCCAGGTCAGAGAAGAATTAAAGATACCATCGAACAAAAAACTGTGGCGTCTCCGACTCGGTGCAGCATACTTCATGGTAGAAGAACCACACTGCCAAGAATGTCAGGAAGAGAATGACATAGACCACTACCTGATCCACTGTAAAAAGTATGAACAACAAAGGCTTGAATTAAAAACTTACTACAGAAATCACAATATAGACTTAACAGGTGATAAGGTTTTAAGTATAGATGCCCCAAGAGATGCCCAATCAATACTTAAAAGATATATACATAAAACAAAGGAAACAATATAAGGTTAGAACTTCAGGAAAATCATCCAACTAAATAGAAATTAAGCAGCAAGAACTAACAAAGCATTAACAAAAAATAACTACTCATAGGACAAGGAAAGACAAGGTATTAAAAAAAAGGGACAACAACTCAAAAAGAACAAATACTAATACAAATTAAAACCAAGTGTAAAGGACAATAGTTATCTAGAAACAATACCAAAGAGAAAATAAAATTGACAAATACTAATATAAATAAAAATCAGCAACTGCAAAAGGCAACAGTTATTTAAATTGAAAACAAAATTAGTAAATTAAATGACACTAAATACCCCAATTATAACCAACTTTCAGGTTGAACAGGGTAGACCAAGATGGAACGAGAAAAGGCAACAATGATCAGATTTTCAGTGCCCGATCTCCACCCATCAACTCATCAAAACAACAACAACGGTGCTGACCAAGAGTCGCTCAAGCTGAGGGAGGTAATCGGATACACACAGATGAATAGACAGGAATTTGGCCATGGTGACATTCACTGGTGGTCGAAGGCATCAAACAGGGAACGCAGAGACATGGTAATTCAGGAGATACGAGAAGCTGAGAATGATAAGAGGATGCAAAAAGTGGTGCAGCAAGCCCAACAAGGCCAACTGACTACATGGGACGGAGCCCTGCAAAGGTCCTTGACATGAAATGATGTATGGCATATGGCACCTCTTAGACTTGCTTCATTATCAGATCAACGTATGACCTCCTGCCATTGTCCGCAAACCTTGTGAGATGAGGAAAGTCTGATGATGCTCAGTGCCCCCTGTGCCATGAGAGGCAGACACTTGAACACATGCTGTCAGCTTGCAAGGTGTCATTAGGGCAAGGGCGATAACACATGGTGCCACAACAGAGTACTAAATGAGCTAGCTGCTACAATAGACCTGGCAAGGATGAAGGCGAACAGCAATGTCAGACCAAGCACTGCAAATACATACTTTCTGAGAGCAGTAAAGTCAGCACATCCCAAACCAAGTAAATAAGTAGCAGTTTACCATCTCTTCTTGACTGTACAAATGACTGGGAGATGACAGTAGATCTACCTGGGCTAGAGGCATATGCAGAGAGTATCAGAAGATCTCAAAGACGGCCAGATATAGTGCTGCATTCCTCATCATCGCACCAGATTATAATGATTGATCTGACCGTGCCATTTGAATCCAGATTAGACGAGCAACACTCGTTCAAAGTTATTTGTTAATCAGAATCGACCTCACTGCACTCAGGGCAAACCTGTAGGTGCTCAGTCTCCCTCAGCAAATGTTGAAGAGTATGAATGCTAATTGTACCTGTAGCATGCTGGTTGTACATACGATGGATGCATCCTCTCTCACGCCCATCTCTGCCAGTCCCACGTTTTATGCCAAACTCAACAGTTTCAGCCTTGTTGATTCATCCATTGCAGTGTCATTATCTAGCAGGCGATCATTAATTACCCTTAGTATCTCTTTCTTGTCCAGTGTCCCCACTATGGGTGCTCTCGAGGCTAGTCTGTCAGCTTTCTCATTGCCACATACCCCTGCATGACCAGGACAGTAGATCCATACCAGTTCTTGAAGACTTGAGAATTCTATTGGTGTTTTCCATTCCTGCTGCAGCCATCCGTTCTGAACTTTCCAAAGCATGGCCTGAGAGTCTGACAATATAACTGCCCTGGTTGATGGAGTTTCAGACTATTGCTCAAAGTGGTCAAGTGTAATGATCTGGCCACGGACTTGAGACACAATTGGTTCACTGCAAGGATCATCGCTGTTGAGGTGGGTGCAAGAGGTCTTGTGGCTGTCTCAGTGTATGATCTACTGAAACTGTTGCGGTTGAGGGGTTAGTCAAGAACAAGGGCATTTAAGAGGCTAAGCAAAACTGCGGAAGGGGCATCATGCTGGCTGTAGAACAACCGCAGCAGGCTATGGAACTTGGGACAGTAATTTGTTTTCAACACGGGTTACTTTCACAGTTGCCTCCAGCAGGCAGAAAATAGGAATGAATTCTAAAGCTGCAACCAAGGTGGACTGGGTTCAATTCTCTGCACAAGACAACAGGAGACTGACACTTGGGAGTCATGACCCAAGTGCCCCCCCCCCCTCTTTTAGAGTGTAAAGGAGATTAAGGGGCTGAAACACTTGATCGACGGGGGGACCTCTTCTGATGATCAGATTGCCTCCTGTTGTGTCGCTCTGTATAGAGTTTTCTATCTTATCTTATACATATACGAGGGACGTTCAAGTCAAATCGGGACTTTTTGTTCTGGAAGTACAGTAAGGAATGCTAGCGTGGTGGTACTACTGACAGTAGTAAGTAACAAGTGTGACTACTCGTATTACCGTTAGGTGGCGTACGCGTCACGGGTCAGTCCCTGATAGATAATGAAAATGGCAGACAACAGAGTTAGTGCATGCATGGAACAGCGTGTTATAATGAAGTTTCTTGTGAAAGAAGGCGTGAAACCTGCAGAAATTTACAGAAGACTGCAAGCACAGTACAGTGATGAGACACTCAGTCGCAGTAAGACATTTGAATGGTGTAAACATTTTAAAGAAGGCCGTACATCCGTGAACGACAATCCCAGCTGTGGCGGCTCCCAGCCCACAGCAGTCATTCGTGTGAACATCCAGCGTGTGGAACGCCTGATCCTGGAAAATCGACTCATAACCTGTCGTGAAATTGCACAAGAGACAAATCTTTCTGTGGGGACGGTGCAGACTATCATTCACGAAAATGTGCATTTTCGGAAAGTTAGTGCACGTTGGGTGCCAAGACAGCTTTCCGCTTTTGACCGGCAGAGAAGAGTTCAAGTCTGCACTGAGTTGAAGGATCATTTTAGCAGGGAAGGCCAGAATTTTCTGAATTGCTTCATTACATGTGATGAAGCCTGGGTGCATCATTTCACTCCGGAATCAAAACGAGCATCCATGCAGTGGAAGCATACGGACTCACCACCACCCAAACAATTTCGGAAAATTGCAACTGCTGGGAAAGTGATGGCGAGTGTTTTCTGGGACAAATGTGGCATTATTCACATGGATTTTCTACCCCTTGGTGCCACTATCAACAGTGAAGAGTACTGTTGCATTCTAAGTGATGTGCATAACCATCTGCAGAAAAAAACGGTCTGGTTTGATAAGAACGACGTGCAAATTACAGCAACTCGGATGGGAGGTATTGCTACATCCCCCTTACAGCCCAGACCTCGCTCCAAGCGACTTCCACCTGTTTGGAACCCTGAAAGAGTTCCTGGGAGGTCAGCATTTTAGCACTGATGACGAAGTGAAGCAGGCTGTCCTACGATAGTTCAGGAGTACTGACATATCTTTCTACGCTAAAGCTTTTCAAGCATTAATTAAACGCTGGGATAAGTGTATAAATGTTGCAGGGGATTACATCGAAAAATAAATGGCAATTTCACTCCTACAAATTTGTTCTTTTAGTTTGTACAAACAAAAGTCCCGGCTTGACTTGAATGCCCCTCGTATATATATATATATATATATATATATATATATATATATATATATATATATATATATATATATATATATATATATATATATATATATACACACGCGCACCCACGCACGCACACACACACACACACAGAGAGATCTTTTGTAGGGATGTTTCTTCAAGTGCAATCTTGTTACTGTTGCATTTATTCTCATTATCTGTATCTTTTCCCTGTATATTTTCATACACTTCTGTGACCTGGTATCATTTTTATTTATTACATGCCTCTACAGTCCGTGTTTCGCACATCTAGAATATGACAACAATCAGTATGTAATCCTCATATTAATAATTGTCTGAAAGAATCGTTTATAACCAACAATGAAACAGTCTCAGCACTTTTTGGGAAAATACGGAAACTATGCATGGCCCAGCGAAAACTAAATTGAACATCCATTAAAAGAACGTGCATGCCTTGCAATCTTTTTGTGGTCCATTTTCTGGAAAATTATGAAAACAGCATTCAGTGCACAGTGAGAGCTAAATTAAACACCCATTAAAAGAGCATGCAGGCCTTTCAGTTTTGTCATGGTTCATTGACCTTAAGTTCATGACACATTTGACTACAAAGATCCAATAAAATTGAAATGGAATGGAGGGGAATAAAATGACGACATGAGAATTATTGCCGTCATCGGAGCATGCAGAAGAAAGAGCACCATAAATCAGTTTTTTTTGTGCTGTTAAAAGTGTGTTTATAATTTCAATAAAGAGAGACAGATTCAATTTGTGTTTTACATGCAGGTGTAGAAAATATATTTGTCTGTTCCTTTTTTTTTTTTTAAGGTTATATGTAACAGTCCTGTTATCTTGTACATGTTTAAGTGTTGTCGGTATTCTCTGCTGAATCTTCTCCACTACTACTGAAATGGTAACTACAACTTCTACTACCAAGACAACAGAAGCTTCTACTACCACTTCTGCTAGTACAATACAACCACTACTACTGCTGATGCTGATTCCTTTATCCAACAGTTTCACAGAGAGGCACAGGATGACCTGGTCGAAATACTACAGGAACAGTTTGTTGTTGAAACTGCTGATAATGCATTTGTTCTAGCCATAAACTCTATTATGTTATGGGTAAGTAAACTTGTATCTTTCTCCCTCCCTTTCCTTTGTGTTGGTCTGTCCTTCTTTATGTTTTCAGTTTACTGATGTTTCTTATCTTTTATTCTTCTTCTTCTTCTTCCGTCCTTAGCCACCGACCGTCAAAGCAGTCAGTGGCCATTACGCCTAGTGGCGTCTTAGGGCAACAGCAGATAGTTTTCTTTGCCATTGTTTCCCATCACGCCTATTGGCGTCTTTAGGGCAACGGCAAATCAATCCATCTGCTGTTGTTTCCGTAATCGAAGTGACTGGCAAACGGGTGATCAGCCCGTTGGTCTTATCTTTTATAATATTATAATATTACCAAAGCCTGAAATCTCAGGCTCTCAGATTTTGTTCTAGCCATGACCTCAATAATTTTATGGGTAAGTGAACGTGCATCTTTCTCCCTTAATTTCCTCCTTTGTGTTGGTCTCTCCTTCTTTATGTTTTCAGTTTACTGATTTTTCTTAATTCTTTTTTTATAATATAATGTTACCAAAGCCCAGAATCCCGAAGTAAAAGAAACATAGGCTGACCCAAAGACCTGGGTAAAAGAGACCTGAAGATGAGAGAAGAAGGATGAGAAAGACACAGAAAGAACTTTAATGGATGGTGCAGGTTGATAGAGCATGGCATGAACTAACTGAAGATTTACACTCCACAAGGAGGTAATAAATAGACAGCAATGATGATTCAATGCCTGAAATCCCCAGAAGAATGATCAGACAGTCAGTCTGAATGAAATACTGGCTGTTAAAGGGGGGAATAAGAATATCGTCACTCCTCGTCTATCCAGCTTGGACTTTAGCCTCACTGTCCTATTTTTTTTTTCTTACTTTCATTTTGCACCTTTGTCTCAGCTACCTTTCTCCATAACGACCCTTAAGCTAGCTAACTTTCTAGGTCTCCTTACAAATTCCAAGACAGGAGGAGCAGAGGATCCAACAAGAATTAGTAGAGAAATGGTGAACTTTTCAAGAAATGGTAGAAGAAGGAATTAAAGAGAACCAGTAGAGAAATGGTAGAAGTTGAAGCCAAAGAGAAATGATGGAAGAGAAAGTAGAAGAGGAAGCCAAAGAGAAATGGTGGAAGAGAAAGTAGAAGAGGAAATTAAAGAGAAATGGTGGAAGAGAAAGTAGAAGAAGAAATTAAAGAGCACCAGTAGAGAAATGGTAGAAGAGGAAATTAAAGAGAACCAGTAAAGAAGTAGTAGAAGAGGAAGCCAAAGCATCTGGAATGTCATGGACATGGACAAAATGAAATAGAAATTGGTGGCAAGCAATGATTGCAGCCTTGGGGAAATGAAGAGGATTGATGAACACAGCCTCAAACAGATCAGCAGCAAGAGCTGTGACTGTAAGAATAACAGAAGATTCTGGACATTTGATGAGATGGAAGCTCATACAACAAGCAGAAGAGATAAGAACATGCAGAGAGGAAAACCAGACTAATCAGAAGTAGCTGACAGCTATCACCTCAAGGGCACATCATCTCCATAGTCAGTTATGATAATTATTCATTGTTTACAAATGGCTACTACGTTAGGATGAACCAGGATGTATGGTCTTCTGCTCTTACAAATTTTAAAGAAAAGGAAAGAGGAAGAACAAACACAGCATAATCAGCGACCCCTGAATGTGAAGATCGGCAGAATCTGGAGGAGATGCTAATAAAGAACAAGATGAAGTATGTTATACCAGTGGTTTCCGAACTGTGCACTGTGACTTTCTGAGGATGCGTGCAGCTTTGTGGAGAGAGACATGACCTACTTCATGCAAGGCATAAAATAAAAAAAGCTAGACCCAAAACAAATGTACACACTTATAAAGTCGTTTCATTTATTTGTTAGAACAGAGTATGACAGCCTTCCATGCCTGATGGCTATATCCTTCACAAATTTTATTACAAGATTTATCAGCACTGTGCAAGTTAGTTTCTGATGCATCATTAAGAAGTAAACCCATTCTCCAACTCTTGCCAATGTGAACCAGGTTGTTTTTTCAATACTATCAGTCATGAAGTCCAAGTTTTGTTAAAAAAATCAATGCAGGAAAGGAAATATATGTTGTTGTATCTAAAATGACCTCTACAGCCCAGGGTAGAAGTGGAACGACTAAGTAAGTAAGTATTTAAAATGTAGCCATATTTTGAGGAATTATATCTTGGCACACACGCATATATGTCCTTCTAAATGACTTACTGTATATACTCAATTCAGGCTTTCGAGAATAAATGTTATAGAAGAATTTTGTGCATTTGCTTTAAGAGCACAAAACAAATGTCTATGTTAGAGAGAAAATAAACACCTATGCATGCCACCAAGAACCACTTTTGTCAGTAGTGAAACGTCGAAAAACTCCGCCTATGCCGGTCCCAAGCCCGGATGAAAAAGGAGGAGGGCGGCCTGCATGGAGGCCATAAGGAGGCAGCCCCTCCATCATGCAAAGGCACAACAGGCCAATCACCTGTTTGCTTTAAATCACGATTACGAGCAATACAAGAGAGAAAACTGGACTGATTCTAAAGGTGACGAACTGGAACGGACTACGGACTACGACTTATGGAACTTGGAACACAAGAAGTATAAATGGGAAGGAAGAGGAGCTGGTGGAAGAGATGAGGAAAGCAAAACTAGAAATCCTGGCTATAACGGAAACAAAGAAAAAAGGACAAGGAGTCATGGATCTCGATGACAACACGCTGCTCTACAGTGGTGTACCCATATCTGAAAGAGCTAAAGGGGGCGGGGTTGCATTGTGGCCCAAAATCAAAAAGATAGTATCAAGGGATGGAACTTTGTCTCGGAGCGCATTATGGTTGTTAAACTAAAAGAAGGAGAAACCATAGTCAACCTGGTCATAGTGTATGGGCCAAATGAGGATGAGAGAGCAGAGGTCAAGGAGGAATTCTTCGAGCTGCTTCAAAGGACAGTGGATGACTGCCTAGATGAAGTTATCATGCTCGGAGATTTTAATGCCAGAGTTGGAAATGACCATGCTAGATGGGGTGGAGTTATCGGAAGATATGGAGAAGATACTCTCAACGACAATGGAAAGCGACTCCTTAGATTCTGCAGTGAGCAGAATCTGATCATTACAAACACAAAGTTCCCCCATAAGCGCATACATGCATACACTAGATGTGAACCAACAAAGAATGAGAAGTCAGTGATCGACTATGCCATTGTTCGGAGAAGCTCATTCAAATATGTCCGAGATGCTAGAGTCTGGAGGGGGCCAGAGATTGGAAGTGATCACTACCTGCTAACAATCAAAAGAACAACTGAAAGAGTTGCTCAGCCTAGGAACTGCCCAACATCACGCAAGAAACCAAGTAAACGAGCAGGAGAAATGAGCATTAGGACCTACAAGCTGAGAGAGCCAGAAATTAAGACCAGATATCAGGGGCTTATTGCTGCAGCGGTGAGCAACACAGAAGAACGACCTGATGACTTGGAAACCCTCTGGATTAAATTCAAGGATATCATAAAGACAGCTGCTGCAGAAGCATGCGGTGAAGTCCGACTTGGGAACAAGAGAAAGAGGACACCTTGGTGGACAGAGGAAGTCAAAGAGAAAATAAGAGAGAAGAAAATGGCATGGAAACAATACTTAGGAGCTAAAAACACAACAGGACAAATGGAAAAATATAGAGAATATGTGACACTCAGAACAGAAGCAAAGAACAAAGTGCTAGCAGCAAAACAGAAGTCCTGGGAAGAATTTGGAGAAAAGCTAGAAAAAGATGCACAAGAAAACCAGAAATTGTTCTATAAGACCCTAAAGAACATGAGGAAGGAAAAACAATGCCCTCTCAAATTTATAAAGGACAAGCAAGGCAAATTGCTTACTGCCCCGAAGGAAGTAATGGAAAGATGGAAAGAATATTTCTCAGAACTCCTGGATGGTGAGCATGGTGAAGCATCAGAAATGATAACCACTAGCACAGAAGAGAAAACCAATGATGGTGAAGATGACATAAAGATGGAAGAACTGAAGGCAGCACTGGAGAAAATCAAGATGGGCAAAGCAGCAGGGCATGATGGTATAACACCAGAAATGGTTAAGTTCATGGGAGCATCAGGCGACCTATTACTCTTAAGGGTTTTACAGGCAGCGTGGTACAACAAGACCATACCAAAGGATTGGGAGATTGCCATCATAACACCAATTTTCAAAAAGGGTGACAATCGACAGTGTGGAAACCATAGAGGCATATCCCTTCTCAGTGTCCCTGGTAAAATCTACTCTAGAATCCTAGAGCAGAGACTCCGACGCCTAGCTGAGCCACAATTGGATGAGGTCCAGTGCGGATTCCGAGCAAACCGAAGTACTCAAGACCTAATCTTCACACTCAGACAGCTGAGTGAAAAGGCCCTTGAGTATAAGAGTGAGATCCATCTTTGTTTCATAGATCTGGAAAAGGCGTTTGACAGGGTCCCCTGGAGCAAACTTTGGGACTGTTTGGCAAGGAAGAATATTCCAGCACCTCTGATTCATGCTATACAGAGCTTCTACAAGTCTTGCAGAAATTATGTGAGGACAGCAAACCATAAGTCAGAAGAGTTCAGGACCACCACTGGTGTAAGACAAGGTGATATCCTATCACCTTACCTCTTCATACTCCTTATGGACGATGTCATCAAGGCATGTAAGGAGAGAACAAGAAAGTATTCAGTGGGGTACTGGAAGATGAGACAGGTCTATATTTCGGAGCTGGCATTTGCTGATGATGTTGCCCTGATTGCTAAATCAGAGGCACATCTCCAATCCAACCTGCAAGTCTGGAAGGAAGAGCTGGAGAAGAGAGGGATGGTCATAAGCAGCTCTAAAACAAAATCCATGGTGATATCACGAGAAGAAAGAAGACATCAGATTAAGCTGGGAGAACAGGTCCTGGAGCAGGTCGACCACTTTAAATACCTCGGAGCTATTATAGACCGAAAGGGAGGCATCAAAGAAGAGTTGGCCACTCGAAAAGCAGCAGCTGGGAGACTTTTTCAGGCCATAAATCGAGGATTCCTCAGCAAGAGAGAGGTTGGTAAGAAAACGAAGATGGCTGTATACCGCTCCACCTATGTCCCAGTCTTGACATATGGATGCGAGTCATGGGCAATGACTACAACCCATAAAAGCCAGATCCAAACCTCAGAAATGAGGTATCTGAGGAAGGTGGTTGAAGTAACAAGAAGAGACATGGTACGCAACCAGACGATACGTCAAGGCCTTAAATCCTACCCCCTGCAGACCCAAGTAGAACAGTCCCAATTAAGATGGTTTGGCCATGTCTGCAGAATGGGAGAAGATCGGATACCACGACAAGCATGGGAAACAAAGAGCCAAGGGTCCAGACCCCGAGGACGACCCAGAGTCCGCTGGGAGGACAACATTAGACAATCTCTGAAGGACCGAGGACTAGAATGGAACCAGGCCAGGAGGAAGACAGCCAATAGGATAGTCTGGCGCTCTCTCTTCCAAACCTCTACACCTCACGGTAGAAGGGGAACGACTAAGTAAGTAAGTAAGAAACGTCGAAAGCTTGCCTGGTTTGGGCATGTAACTCGTCATGACTCCCTTTCGAAAATGATCCTCCAGGGAACAGTCGAAGGTAAATGGAGAAGAGGAAGCCAAAGAAAATCCTGGGCTGATAACATCAAAGAATAGGCAGGGCACGGTTTTTCCACACTTGTACGCATTGCTGAAGATAGAGAGCAGTGGAGGACCCTGTCTGCTGATGCTTCCACCATGGCACCCCTACGATCCATGACGGGTTACGGGTTGAGATGAGATGATATACTCAAGTATAAGTTGAGAAATGTACTCCTTTTAGGACCTTAAAAAACATACACATTTATGAAACCGGTGTGTTGCCCTCCCCCATCCTTACCGCTGCACACTGGTTTCCTTCAGATATAAACTTGCTGCTTCATTACATGTTTTTATCAAAATATCTTTAAGTAATACATGTTTTAACCCTTATTAAGTCACAGATTTCACCTGGAGTATGCTTTGGGGACTAGCCTCCTTTGCTTGATCTATCACCAATACCATTACTTCTATCCCTAGATTCAATTTGTCAGTATCACTGTCACAGTCTAAATCGGGCCTTTATTCAATATCCACGTCTGAATCGGCAACATGGTTTGTATCCTGATCAAATAACAAGTCACTTCTCAGATCCCAAAGCAAATATTCGACCACCTGGAAAGCCTTGGCTTTAATACAAATCATGAAAAAATCATAATGTCGATCGCCTCCAAAAAAAAAAAATTCAGAAAAATGAAAATCTGTTTGTAACTTGGATCTCGCTAAATACTGAGATCTCGTTGCTATTTAGCAACGATCAACAACAATAATCAGACTTTCCGGTCAAACGAATGAACAAACTTTATTTTCAAAGCATTGAGAATTGGGCACGCAGGCCCGTCTGACATTCTGCCCGTCTTTTCTCTCATCTTTTATACTGAATTAATTTATTCTTACACGCATTTTACATATTAATGGGGCGATTTCACGCTTTTTAAATGGATGTTAAGCTGAAACTGAAAAAAATTTGCATAAAGCCAAGAAAATTACAATACAAAGTGGGAATTCAAAATCGGCGATAAACTCATTCGACTTGTAATCAGGTCTTTCATTTTAGACGATTTTTAAGTTCTTAAGTCTAAGGGTCAACTTATAGTCTGATTGGCTTATACTCGAGTATATACAATAAATGTAATTTAGTAGTTTGTTTTTTTGTATTTTAAAAACCTCTAAAATATTAGTATTTAGCTTTTTAAATAATTTTTAAAACTCATAATTTTAACTGTTCTGGGTTGTTTTTTATTATTATTACAACTACTCATTGTTGACTGTGTATTTGACAAAAAAATTTAATTTTTGTTGACTTTTCTGTTCCATCCGTCATTTTGTTCACATTTAGTTACTTATTGTATATGCTCGAGTATAAGTCGAGAAATGTATTTCCATTTTACCCTTAAAAAACGTAACAGTTTCATTCAAATTCTGCATAACTGGATGAAATTATTAAATGACAGTTGAAAGGTCACAGCTGACATTATCTAATGTGCTGCTGTAGTCGGCTTAGTGGAGTCAAGAAAAAAGAAATGATATCATGAAATCAGTCAGTGTTGCCCCTCATTTCTCCCCCCCCCCCCCCCCCCCCCCCCTCCCCTCCCCTTCCCGCCGCATACCGGTGTGCTTCAGATATAAACCTGCTGCTTCATTAAATGTTATGAACAAAATACCTTAAGTAACACATTACAAATGTTTGAATCAGTTTTATTTGGCTGCTAATTGTGGTAATTATTAAAATAAAAACATACACTCGATACAGATACAAATGATAGACAGTAAATAAAGAATATCCATCATGCTTTCATAGATTGGCAACCACAGCTGTTTAAATCATTTGTTGTAACTACACCGGTATTTAGGTTTTTAAAAAAAAAATTTGACCAGAAGATGCTATTACAGCAGTTTGAAAAGAAAGCATACATCTTACGAGGCTGGATTTAAGCTCTCTCCATCTATCCAACTATCCATTCATACATTTTTATATGTATTTGATCTTTGCTCTAATTCTCTATTAGACTTTCAAGATACGTGTTTGATTTTGGCAGCTGTCTCTAATTTCTTAAAATCCGTACAACCAAATCTCAATGGTCTGTGATATTATTTATTTGTCATATGTTATAAACCACTCTCTGGGCATGGTATTTCTAATACTCTGTATGTAACTGTGACAAGAACTAGATAAGTGCCAAAGGAACAAGAAATGAGTAGAAGAAGATGCTGGCAATGGATAGGACACACTTTGAGGAACTTGTTGATAGCATTACAATTAAGTCCTTTGTTTGGAATCCCCAGAGTCAGATAAGTAGAGGTTGGCTGAAAATGACATGGAGAAGAGAGCCAAAAACAGAAGTGAAAAAAGATGGGGAAGACATTGAAAGTCCCTGAGTTCATGAAACTGCAGTTTGCCGAAGGCTGAAGCTTGATGGGGAGCTGAAGGATTTTGAATGAATGAATGACAATTTTTAATATATACTAAACCAGTATTTCTCAAACTTTGTTGTCTCATGACTCCTTTACAACTCTGAAAAATTATTGAGTTCCCCAAAGAGCTTTTGTTTATGGGGTTTATAACTGTGAGAGTGAAAAAAGGCAAATGATATCTTAGATTATTATGAAAATAATTTTGACCTTGGGGACCCACACTTTGAGAACCACTGTACTAAACCATTTATCATGACCTCTTCTGTGTGTCTGTTGTCAGCAGCACATTTGATAATGTCAGCTGTTGCCTGTGGTTTCATCATTTCATCCAGTTATGCAGAACTTGTTAGAAACGTAACAGGTCTAAGGCTGCTCAATTTGTTTCCACTAGTAACCCTGTATGTTATAGACTTTATTGTTTCCCTACCTTCAGTAACACTGTACGTTCTTGACTTTATTGTTTCCTTTCCTTCGGTAACACTATATGTTATTGTCTTTATTGTTTTCCATACCTTCAGTAATGCTGTATGTTATTGTTTCCCTTCCTTCAGTAACACTATATGTTATTGTCTTTATTGTTTCCCTTCCTTCAGTAACACTATATGTTATTGTCTTTATTGTTTCCCTTCCTTCAGTAACGCTATATGTTATTGTCTTTATGGTTTCCCTACCTTCAGTAATGCTGTATGTTATTGTCTTTATTGTTTCCCTTCCTTCAGTAACACTATATGTTATTGTCTTTATTGTTTCCCTTCCTTCAGTAACGCTATATGTTATTGTCTTTATGGTTTCCCTACCTTCAGTAATGCTGTATGTTATTGTCTTTATTGTTTCCCTTCCTTCAGTAACACTGTATGTTATTGTCTTTATTGTTTCCCTTCCTTCAGTAACACTGTATGTTATTGTCTTTATTGTTTCCCTTCCTTCAGTAACACTGTATGTTATTGTCTTTATTGTTTCCCTACCTTCAGTAACACTGTATGTTATTGTCTTTATTGTTTCCCTTCCTTCAGTAACACTGTATGTTATTGTCTTTATTGTTACCCTACCTTCAGTAACACTTTATGTTATTGTCTTTATTGTTTCCCTTCCTTCAATAACACTGTATGTTATTGATTTTATTGTTTCCCTACCCTCAGATCACTGAACTATTACTTCCATATTTTTGGTAACACAGTATAATATTGACTGTATTGCTTTCTTATCAATCTTTTATTGACTTGTTTCTCTATCTTCCTGCTCTTCCTTTTATCCTTGTTTCAGCTCTGTTGCAATTTTGTTGTCTTTCTTTTCCTTTTTAGTTTCAGTTTTTCTCTAATTTTTCTGCACAGAGTCAGTTTTTCTTTTTCTCAACAGTAATAGAGCATCTCTCTTTATCGACTCTATCTCAGAGCTTTCTCTCCTCACTCTCTCACTGTCCCTCACTCTGTTTCTCTTTCTGTTTCCCAGTCTCAGGGCTTTCTCTCATCTCCCTCTCGCTATCCTTCACTCTGTTTATCTTTCTGTTACCCAGTTTCAGAGCTTTCTCTCATCTCTCTCTCGCTATCCTTCACTCTGTTTATCTTTCTGTTACCCAGTTTCAGACCTTTCTCTCATCTCTCTCTCACTATCCTTCACCTATCTTTCTGTTACCCAGTTTCAGAGCTTTCTCTCGCTATCTCGCACTCTTTTTTCTTTCTGTTACCCAGTCTCAGAGCTTTCTCGCATCTCTCTTTCGCTATCCCTCACTCTGTTTCCCTTTCTGTTACCCACTTTCAGTGCTTTCTCCTTATCTTCCCAGTATCAGTGCTGTGGCATTTCAGGTGTTAGAGACTTTAAGAATATCACGTATGTTGAGAAAGATCCTAAAGCCGGAACCACTACGAACTACCTGTTCAAGGTGAGTCAGAGTAACGCTACGGTACAGTAGAAATACCTGTTTAAGATGGGTCAGAGTATGCCAGGGCATAGTAAATCCCAAGCATCAAGTTATCATGTGTGACAAAGCTGGGTAATGAAAATGTAAGCTAAAGCTGTGTATCTTTTGGATTATGTATGTGGGTGATATTTCAACAGTAACAATTTATACTGGTTTGCAAACTTGGCCAACTGTGCGTAAGTTCGTGACAAAACCCCATCAGTTTCTGATCCATAATTTTATTTATGACATGGTTCACAGTATTTCACTACATCAGTGTATGATTCATTCACATGTAGGACATAATCCTTTAGCATGATCCCATGTACAGAACTTTCTTCATATATAAGTCGTATATCATTATGAACAGCTTACTCCATTATTTGTCACAATCTGATTCATACAAAGTTAGTATTCATGTAAATTCCATAAATGACAGGCACATGTGCATAACTCCATTGACAGGTCATTCCGTACATGTACTTATACACCATGTCCATAAATAACTGTGCTGATTTCACTGGGATCATCTGGTACCAAAATATGACACCTTGAGATGTCCTTCCACACAACAGAACAACAGACTGAATCTCTTTCCTCACTAGTGTCAACAAAACACGTCACCACATACAAATGTGGAACTCTCAAGCTTGTGACAAATCATATCAAATATTAATTCACGATTTCTCACGCCAAAGGCATTGCCACACCATGGATCTTGGAATTTTCTTGTGATGCCTCTATTTCATTTTCTAAAGATGAGAGCAGACCCCATCAATGCAATATCGACAGCTAAGCCCAGCTACACTGCACACAAGCTACCAGTTTGGAAACAACAGCACTTCCCTGAAATGATAGAAAACATTCCAGGTATTGAGAGAAAGAACAGAAAGAGCTGAAACAGAAAGAAGATTCCTAACCACAAAATGTATAGAGGAATATTACCGAAGCAACACCTGGATCCATGCATACACAGATGGATCAGCAACCAATGCAACAGAATACTAAGATGGAGGAGTCATTTTGAGCTTAAGTAATGGCACACACAAAAAAAGAGCTGTCAGTCACAACAGGAAAATTCTCAAGTAACTTCATAGCAGAGGCCTTAAAAACTGCAGCAGAAATCATAATGACAGAAGAAAGCTCCAAGAGTAGCTCTCTTTACAGGATACACTGTCAGTAATTGCAAAGCTGAAGAGTCAGAATAATGCTGACCTGGATGACCTAAGAGTAACACTTCATAAACTATGAAGGCAATTCAAACAGAGTTGTGATACAGTGAATCCCATCTCACTGCAACATCCCTGAAAATAAAGAAGCTGACAGATTGACTAAGGAAGGTGGAAAACTACCTCAACTTGACACAAGCATAACATAATAAAAGGCCAAGAGTTTTATCAAGAGCAGAAACAGGAGCAAGTGGGAAGCAGAGCATCTAGGCCACCCAAAAAATGATGCATATTACCAGCTTGGATTAGCAGAAGGCCACAACAGATTGGGATACCATCTGTTCAACAAGCTAAGGATAGGAACTACTGACAAGTGTAACTGTGGCACCGATAAAATGACTGCTGAACATCTACTTCAAAGGTGCCCAACAGAGAAGGCAAATATGGCCATCACCAGTACCATTCCTGAAAAAACTCCAACAACCTCATGCTGACCACTGCTTTCTTTGAACATATTCAAGTTGACGTCTGAAAGTGAATGAAGAACAATTTTTTTTGTTCGTATTTTAGGTGTTTTTTTTTTCTTCTGTAAGATCTTTGAGATACTGTTCACAATGATACAGTTAAACGTGATAATTAACACAATTTCTGTATGATAACTGCTTTTTTTTCCATGTTTTTCTTTTATTTCTTTGGTATGCTACTTGGACTTTTCTTTTACAAAAATAAAGGTATTTTTGATGTACTGAACATCACTTTCTTTGAGTTAGATTTTGGGTCTTCCTCAAGAACCATGTCTGGTGGCGTATGTGATGACATCTCTCTACAACTTCCTGCCCCCAGTACTATTTATTAGTTCTGTTGTTGACTACTTTCCATGCCATGACATCAAACTGTTCAGCATCTTCTCTCTTTGTGTTCCTCTACCTCTTTTCCCTTCAATCGTTCCTTTTGTCATCACGTAGTAGAGTTTTCTTTTTCTCATAAATGCCCAAAGAAAGTTCACTGCTGTCTTCTAACACAAGGAATAAGCTTCCTTGGAGCATTGGCCCTCTCCCTGGACATCCTTATTTCTCTGTTTAGCTGTCCATGGTATTTTTAACATAATTCTGTAAAACCACATCTCTGTGCAGGTAATGTGTATTTTGTTCTGTATTAAGATGCAAATGAATTTTTTATAACCCCTCTATGTAACAGAGCCAATGTCAAGGATATTCACTATTATTGTATGGTAAAGCATCATTAACTGAATGTCAGTCATCTGAAATGTCAAAATAAAATCTGAACTAGCCTGAATTTTTTAATGCTGGCATCAGAGAGAGAGGAGTGCGCCTGAGCTACACCAAATTGTATCCTTGATGATGAGAGTTGAAGTGGTGAAGAATGTTTATTTTTAACTCTGATAAAGTTTGTTTTTCATTCTCGTGAATCAGTTCAGTTCTTTTGCTTAGTGTAAGCATGGCTGTCTAGGTTAGCTTAGAGTGAGTGTACCTGTCTAGGTTTGCATAGTGTGAGTGGGACAGTCTAGGTTAGCTTAGTGTGAGTGGGACAGTCTAGGTTAGCTTAGTGTGAGTGTGACTGTCTAGGTTAGCTTATTGTGAGTGTGACTGTCTAGTGTTTTTGTTTACCCTACTGTGGTTATGGCATCTTCTTCTTCTTCTAGAAAAAAACAGAAAATTGTAACAGTTGAATCAAAGATTGAGATTTTAAACAGACTTTCAAAAGGAGAAATCAGGTTTTCATTATCTTAATTTGACGACATTGGAAAGTCATCTATAGCATATATTAAAAACAAGGAAAAACACTTTAAACTTTGCATCAAAACTTGATTCAGATGATGGACCAAGGCATTTATCATTCTTGAGAAACTGAGTGCTATCCAAATTATCTACTCTTGCTGAAAAGAGTAAGAGACTTTGCATTAAAGGAACGGAGTTTGAAAAAGGTCTGGTTGTCATGTTACCTATAAATAAAAATATATTAAGTACAACTCTGTGTTTTTATGACTAAAACCTTGTTTTAAGTCTCAAGAACAGTATTTTTGATAAGTTAACAAATCAGAAACCTGAAGTAACCCCCTTTTCCAAGTAGTTCGGATTGTGAATGCTCTACTGAACTGTTTTTCTCAAAAGTGAGGATTGTTAGTTAATAACCATGAATTTTGTTGTTAATTTGCTTAAACAGTTCTTAATAATGCTTATTCCATTAGTTATTGCAGAATGTTTATTTCCAGCAGTTGTTGCTAATTCTGTTTCGTTAGTTCTTGCAGTAATGCAGTCAATATGTCTGAAATGTTAAATGCTGTCACACAGGTGGCCCCAGCCTGCTGTAAGAAGGACCTCTTCAACACAGACAGTGACATAATCTCTCCATATTTAAAGATAAGAGACTGCGCCATCAAGGGATACGATGTGATAATGTATATAAACAACAAGGTCAGGTCTATTTTATTACAAGTAGATGCGACTATAATTGTCACTCCCTTTCAAGCTCCCCAAGGAGCATAAGCCTTTAGCAAACTCATGCCAGTCCTCCTGCCCTATGCCATCAATTTCAGGTCTTTCTTACTTACTTACTTAGTCGTTTCCCTTCTACTGTGAGGTGTAGAGGTTTGGAAGAGAGAGCGCCAAACTATCCTATCGGCTGTGATGTCTTTCTCATCCCTTTTATTTCTATCTCCAGCACTCTTCTCTGTGTATATTTTGGTCTACCTCTGCTTCATTTGCTCTGAGGATTCCAGAACAAGGACTGCCTTGTAATGCTACCAGCAGGTTTCCTCAGTGTGTGCCCTATCCATCACCAGCGTCTTCTTCTTCTTATCTCTTGTTCCACTGGTGCTTGATGTCGGAATAAACCCCTGGACTTGATTTCTTTTAACCTCTACATATTTCCCACTGCAGTTAACACTCCTCCAGCTTTTTTAATTCTTATTTTGATATCACTGTTGTGTCAGATTGCTGGCACAATATTAAATGTATGATTCTACAACTTGTAGGTGTTTCAAGTATAATGCTGTTTTTAGTTTCCTGCATTATTCTCTTTGTTTTCTTCCTTTATATTTTCAGACCTACTTGCTATGACCTATCATGAAATATTTTCATTTTGTCTTGCATCTGATTACGATTTTGAATTAAGTGCCAGATTATCTGCAAAATATAGATTGTCAAGCTATTTAGTCAGAGTCCACTGGATTCTGTTTCTGTTTGTTGAGGTCGATGTTTTCATAACCAAATCTATAACCCGTAGGAAGAGAAAAAAAGGCATCTCTATTGGACTCCAGTTCTTATCCTAAATTTTCTGTAAGTTGTCCTTCATGAAGAACTCTGCATGTCATGTCTTTGTTTTCTTTATTAAGTTAATGATCTTCTGAGGGACTTTGTAATGCCTCATCGTTTTCCAAAGTGATTCTCTCTCAACACTATCACATGCATTTTCATAGTCCACACATCCAGTGTAAAGAGGTGAGTGTGGCTACCTGCTTTTTTCAAATCTCAGTTGTCCATCTATGGACTCTTTTAATCTCTCAAGGATGATCCTGGCTGTTTTAACTTATATTTTTTTTTAAACTTCATATTAAAAGGAACATAAACTTAATAAATTCATAAGCAATAACTGTGTTTATAGGTTTTAAACTATGATCAATGGCATTCATCATCATAATTATTGACACGTGATCACTTATGAAATGCACTGATGATATAGGCTTAATAGCAGGTCTCAAGTAAAACTGTCACCACCTTGCATTTATGGGTAATTTTCTGGTACACACAATCTCATCTCCATCTCCCCAGAGATGTACAGATAACATGCTAATGTATGGAACTCAAATCCCATGTGGTCTGCACATGCACTTTAATAATGAAATATGTTAATACTTTCTGAGCAAGTGTCCTGCTCAGACACATACATGTGCATTTCAAAATACTGCTGTAATTTTCCACTGGTTTTCCTCATGGATCACAAATTTTGTAACAATATCTCCTTCCAAGAGAAGACACATTAGAATCTCACAACTTGAGACGTTCTTTCCATTTCAACATAAAGCAACCAGCTACCTTATAAACTAATCCGTCTACTCAGACCAGAACACCAGAGCTCAACTCATTCATGCTTTCTTATTTCTCAGGCATGGTCATCATGTGGCCAGATGCAGTAGCTAATATAGAACTTGTCAAGACTTCCATCAGTAGCCACATCATAAATGTTAGCCTGCTCACATCTAGGGTTATGAGTAGTTGCGAGTGTTTTAATAGCCACTCATTCAAATCTCAATCTCTATCTCTCTCAACAAATTATATGAATATAGAACGCTCAACCCAGAATTATCTCCAGACTGATTTATTTCTGCAATGATTATATGTTGTCTAGGCACACTTCAGAAGGTATGTGCATTAGTAAGATAAGGAATTTTCAACCCACAAACTGACAGCAACCATATATCTCAAAGCAGTCGGTGGCCATCACGCCTGGTGGCGTCTTGTAGGGCAGCAATAAACTGCTTCCACTTTGTTTGGTCGGCAGCCACCCTTCGTGCTGTGCCCCCAGCTCTGGTTCATTCTTTGCATCTCAGCCTCCACAGTTCTCTGCCAAGTTGTTTGTGGTCTGCCTCTCTTTCACTTTCCTTCAGGGCTTCATAGCAAAGCTGTTCTTTGTGATTGCATCAGGATCTCTTCTGAAGATGTGGCCAACCCAACTCCAGCGCCTGCCAGCTATGATGGTGTGCATGTCCTCTTGGTTGATACATCTCAGTAGGGCAGGAAAAATCCATCCTATACCACAGCAATCATTTCCAAGCATGAAATATCTGCAAATCCATTGAAAACGCTTCTGTGCAATGGTAACTCTTTGACACACAATTCCAGATCTGCTAAGTTTATGTCCTGTCTTTCTACAAAGTATATAAAAAACCACTTTTGCCGAGGGTAGTTCCGGGGGGGGGGGGGGTTCTGAAGAGACAAAGAAAGAGTAGGACTAATTGCCACCAAAATCACCACTGCAAGAAATTGTGAATGCTCGGTGCAGGCTTCCTGTAAGGAGAACAGTGTCATACTCTGTAAGGAGTGTCAATGAAAACAATCAATGATCATACACTACTTTTCTAATCTACTACAAGACCTTCTGTCTTAAATGCTAGCAGCCAAATACTTTTCTCACAACTCAACACACTCTTTCTCACCAAAACCACACAAGTTCCTCTCACACACTCGTACACTCATATGACAAGGTTAACAAAGTGTTACAACCTACTCAGCAACAATCAAACCAACCAATGAGAACGCATATAACATGCCATCCGACTCACCAGACTTGCAGACATAACACTGACCCATGCTTCCTGTGGGGCACAGATGTTTGACACCTATAAAGTATATTTTCTTGACAGAACTGTATAGGAGAAATGGACAATAACAAATCCATGAGATTAATGAGAGAACATGGAGATGGATAGGACAACACCCTCTAGCAACAAACCAGTATTATTATTGTTGATCAGAATCACTATCATTGTGCTCCAGGCAAACCCATAGGTGCTTTTTCACCTTCAAAAAATTTTGAAGGGTATGAATGCTAATTGGCTCCTGTAGCATGCTGGTTGTATACACAACAGATGCATCCTATCATGTGTCCATCCCTGTTGGTCTTACATTTGATGCCAAATTCCAGCAATCTTAGCCTTATTGATTCATAAATTGCAGTATCATTCCCTAATAGGCGATCATTAATTGTCCTCACTATCTCTCCCTTATCCATATCCAATGTCCCCGCTATGGGTGTTCTCGAGGCTAGTCTGTCAGGTCTCTCATTAACTGCATACTCCTGCATGTCCAGGACAGTAGATCCACACCAGTTCCTGAAGAATTGAGGCTTGTGTGGACAAACCAGTATAAGCAGACCCACCCTGTAACTGGAACTCAGGTGGAAAGACAACAGTGGAGAGGCATGAGAACCTGCAACAGAGTGAGAGGAAGAAACCAATACAAACAGAAACTCATGGGTTGGAGGTTTAATGAAGAGAACCCAAAATACAAATAACTGATAAAAAAAAGCCGCAGCACGATGTTATTAAGATAGCAAAAAGGATGATTAATGAATTGTGACTTATTCAGCTTCATCAGCAAGGGATGTAAGTGTGTGAGGGGAAGATTAGCATGACGCCTGTGAGATTTAGAACGCATTAATAAAATCTTGCCTTGTGTAGCTCCCAGGATGTCTCTGAAGAGACAGGCAAAGAATAGGACTACTTCACCCTCAGGCTTACAAGGTGAGCAATGTAAGGTTGCCCATGGGACAGGCAAAATCATCATGTAAATAAGTCTGCCACAGATACCACCACTGCAGGAGCATGTGGATGCTTGGTGCAGGCTTCCTGCAGGGGTTACCAGCTTCAGTGGTGACAGTGGAGGACAAAGGGAAATAATGATGTTGATGATGATGATAATGAATAAAATCGTAATACTGGGTATGTTATTTACCATCATTTTTTAATATTTAAGCTTCTTGTTGCTGGTGCATTGTGCTGTATTTGTTCTTGTATTTTTTTTTTTTCATAGGGCTGTTATGATGAAATGTTCGAAACAATTTCTACGCCAGCCACAGCAATTCTTATCCTGATATTAATCTGGGATGTATGTATTAACTTATCAATCATCCTCCATTAACTCATACTACTTTCATAACATAAACTTGCTTTTTTTTTAAACATTCGGTAACTTTGCATCATTATCACCACTGTCATTGGTATCAGTACCGGTGTGTTTCACATGTGAATGCTAATAAAATGACTGCTGAACATCTACTTCAAAGGTACCCAACATATGAAGATCAAAGACAAGCGCATATGGCCATCACCAGTGCCATTCCTGGAAAAACTTTATGGAGACACCAACAGTCTCAAGCTGACTGCTGCTTTCTTTGAACATGTTCAAGTTGACGTCTGAGATTGTATGACGAAGAAGAAAGAATACAGATTTTTTTTTCTTTGTGGAGGGGCGATACAAGAGTTTTAAAAAACTACTACCACCACTACCAACAGCTATCATCACAACTTGAACCATAGTCACAGCCCAGACTATCGTTACTGTAATTCCTGCTACTTTATGCTGCTGCCTACAGAATAACTACTTCAGCTACTATTACCACTCTGCTGCTAACTGCTACTACTGACTGCTAATATTGCCAGGTGTCTGGTTTTGAGCTGGATAATATTTTCATAAAGCAAACTACATTGCATTGTCTTGTTAGGCGTTACGGCCCAGCGTATCCAATTTCAACAGGGATTTCTGTAGGGTTGCCTTCCTTAAATCTTTGCCTGTCCCTAGCCTGTCTGCAAAACAGCGGGATTATCTCTCTTTGTCTGATCTTGCAGAAAGCCTGCATCAATGCACGTGATCATGCAGCAGTGGTTTCTGTAGTGATTTGTTGAAAGTGATGTGTTTCCCAGCCCCGTTCACAATCTCATGTTAGCTGCCTCTTAAGACATGCCTGAAGGGGAAAAGTAGGTTCTGTTTTTGTTTTTTTCTTTGACTCCTTAGAGATTCCCCCAGGAACTACGCGGAGCACAGCTGTTACTGCTGTTTCTGTAATTCCTGCTTTAAATATTTAGCTGTAATACTTAATTGCTTCAAGAAGACTTGGCAAAAGTTTGTTGAAGGCCTATGCTCCTTGGGGAGCTGAAAAGGGGGGGGGGGGGGATGATTTGGCCTTCGTCTTTGACAGCTGATTTGTAGCTCCTCTTCTGCTGGTTGGATGTCTGGGGGGTTAGTTGGAGCTGGTCTATTGAGAAGTTCCTCCAAATGTTCTGTCCATCTCTTCATTTGTTCTTGTATATTACTAAGCAATTTTCCATTCTTATCTTTTATGAGGTCATTTGTAGGATGTAGAATCGTACACATATCTTGGCAGTAATATAGACAAAGTTGTAGGTACAGACAGTGATATCAAAATAAGAAGACATAAAGCAAGAGGAGCTTTCATTGCATTGGGAAATATATGGAGATCAAGAGAAATCGGATCCAACATGAAAATAAGAATCTTCAACTCAAATGTGAAGTCAGTCCTATTGTATAGCTCTGAGACATGGAGAACAACAAAGACAACAACCAAAAAGCTACATACTTTCATAAACGGGTGCTTGCGTAGAATAGAGGGATTAAAATGGTATGACAAGGTTACCAACGTGGAACTGATGACAAGAACTAGACAAGTGCCAGTGGAACAAGAGATGAGAAGAAGACGATGGTAATGGATAAGACACACACTGAGGAAACCTGTTGATAGCATTACAAGGCAGTCCTTGTTCTGGAATCCACAGGGAAAGAGAGGCAGAGGTAGACCAAAAAAGACATGGAGAAGATAACTGGATACAGAAGTGAAAATGATGAGGAAAACATGGAAAGAACTTGAGCGGATGGCACAGGACAGGAAGACTTGGCCTGTGTTTGTTGAAGGCCTATGCTCCTCATGGAGCTAAAGGGTATTGATTGATTGATCATCATCTGCTCCTTATGGAGCGTGGAACTACCACTGCAGCTGGTTTCCTTGCAGGAAGCCAGCTACAAGCATTCACATTGATGGTTTCTGAAGCAGTTTGCTGTTTTACATGGTGAGATTGCCAGATTCATGTACAGCCTTATATTAGTCAACTTGTACAACATGCCCCCTGTGACTTGTACGACATGCCCCCTGTGGGAGCGGTAGTCCTGTTCTGTCTTTGTCTCATCTGAGACCCTGGGGATTCCAGAATGAGGATTTCCTCAGTGTGTGTGTCCTGTCCATCCTCAGCCTCTTCTTCTCATCTCTTGTTCTGCTGGCGCTTGATTTGTTCCACTGGCACTTGTCTAGTTCTTGTCATCAGTTCCACATTAGTGGTTTTGTCATACCATTTCTATGCTTCTACTCTACACAAGCACCCATTTATGAAAGTCTGTAGCTTTTTTGGTTTCTTTTGACTCATTTTATATTAGCCAAATTTTGTCATCTATATAAATTCACCAAGCGGTTCTGTGAACCCTGCAAATTGTAATAACCGGTGCAAAAAAGGCTGAATGTCATGACTGCACTTAAACCATGATGTATTTCTTCCAGCTGCACCATATTTTCAAACAGTAATTTTAAACATAGGTTCTAGTACTTCTGCTTACAATTCTGGCCATTATGGAGATCAGACCAGAGGAGGAAGGCCGTGTGTCTGTAGTCAGGGAGAGGAAGGAAGAGCTGGAAGAGGCTCCCCCAGTTAAGAAGTTTGTTCCCTTTGCTAAGATCAGCTCCTTTGTTCACCCAGATCTTAGTCGCATCAAATCCACTGAAATTTGGTGAATGGTGAGTAATTCTGCATGTCGTGTGTATTCTTTATAAAGTTAATGATTTCAGTTTGACATCATTCTGTAATCCTGTTACATGTACTAAGTGTCCTGAACATGGGACACTTATTTACTTTTTCCAGTACCCACCCATGTAGTTCAAGAGGGGGGGGGGGGGCCTTGAGGAAACAAAAAAATAATAGGACTTCTGCTTCCTTTGGTGTGTCATACAAGGTGACTATGAGGTTGTGCTTGGGGCTGGCAAAATTATCGTGTGAAACAAGTCGCTGCTAAAACATCCACAACAAGAGCACATGAATACTTTCTGCAAGGAAGCTACAATGGTGGCTGCATGAGGAGTGAGAAGAGAACAAAAGAAGTATCCATTCTTTCATTCTTTACTTTTTTTTATCTTGGTTTCTCATCTGCTTTTATCATCTCTTATCATTGTTGTTGTCTTCTCAATATCAATGTCCAATTCATATTCATGATACTTCCGCTTGCATCTTTATGCAAACTCACAAACAAATTGATGAACTCATTGCCTGTCTAGATGCTTTCCGCCCAGCCTGTTTACATATGTCACTAAGTCGTGCAGTTCCTGTTACATTAAAAAAAATAATGTAATTAACTTCTCAGTAGCAGAAGTGATAAAGTAGAAACGGGATATGGTTGATACAGTACTGACAGAAAGTAACAAATATAGGCCATAGCCCAGATCAGCAAAAAGTAATGGTCACATAGAAGAAGGAACAGGACTACTTTGTGTTCTTGTATTGCCCTTGGGGGAGTCTCTAAGAAGATGAAAAAGAAATGGACCCACTGCTGTCTTTGGCATGTTGTAAGAAGAGATTCTCTGGAGGTTATGCATGAGACTGGCAACCTTGTCATGTAAAACAAATGTCCACAGAAACCACTACGGCAAGAGCATATGAATGTTTTGGTGCAGTCTTCCTGCAAGGTAACTAGCTGCCGTGGTAGTTCTATGCTGCATAAGGAGCAAAAGAGAATGATAATGTAGAAGAAAATGGCTTCTCCGAAAAGCACTATTAAAGTAAATGGGGGCAGTTTTTAAACAACAGATATGACCCAATCCACCAGCTTAATTGATACCAGACTATTATTTTCCACCTGAGAACTGGCCACAGCAGACTACTAGGCCACCTCTATCACCTAAGGATATCTCATACGAATGAATGTCCGTGTGAAACCAGAATCCAGACCCCTGAACACATTCTCCAGAACTGCCCAACCCACGATGACCCACGACGCATAACCTGGCCAGTGGGTGCTGAGCTCAGGCAAAATCTATGGGACTGCTGCGCTGACCTGGAAAAGACTGTGGACTGCAGAATTAGCATGAATACAAACTGAACGCAGAAGAAGAAAACTCGTGGCATAGTCCTCATGTTGTGCCAGTTCCAGGTCTTTCCATGTTATCCTCGTCACTTCCACTTCTGTCTCTAGTTCTCTTCTCCAAGTGTTACTCAGTCGCCCTCTGCCTCTTTTACCCTGGAGATTCCAGAACCAAGACTGCATGCTGATGGTGGCCGAAAGATCTGTCCGGTGTTTGGATGATAGCATTGGTATCTAAACTTGGTGATTTTGTCATACTATTTGAAATCCTTCTATTCAATGCAAGCCCCCATTAAAATCTGTAACCTCATGGCGTATCTGCATTTAAGGTAGTCTATGTTTTTAAACCAACCTCATCATGTAAGCTAAATTGATTCAGAAACCACTGCTGTAAGAGAGTGTGAATGCTTGGTGCAGGCTTCCTTGGGAGGGGGTAAGGACGAACGAATGAACGAACGAAATCTTTATTTCATCAGGGTAAAGAAATAGGCATAGGCTAATTGCCTTTTTACATTTCTGCCCTGCAATACAATTTTCAGCGTTTTACAATTTAAAATTAAAATATTAACAACTTCAAACAGGATTAATTAATATTATCATCACAATCAGAAACTGAGCATACACAAGTACGTTTACTCATAGTCATTCACGCACATATAGAGAGAGGGGAGAGAGAAGAGAGAGAGAGAGGTCAAGCAATAAAGCTACTTAATATAAAAAATTCAATTTAAAATGAAAATATTACAATGACAGTTAAATGCACACGGAAACGTTGAAATAACAAACAGAATTGTCGTTAAATGTATGTACAAGATTTCATGACGTGAATGCAGATGTCTTTTGAATGTGGTGTAATTATCAATTTTGACAGACTTGGGTAGGGAATTCCATGCTAAACCACCTATAGGCAAGCTATAGTGATGGTTCCATGCACAAAAGAGAATGATGATATTCTACATACCGATTTAACTTTGGGGAGGAGTCCCAAATACGTTCTTAAGGGCCTGTGACCCCTTAATGGTTGAAAATGTATTATTAATTTCTAGAAGGCACTGTTAACATTTAGAGGATATAATAGGTACTTTTAAGACATTGTTAGTGTCTTGAATGTGTTGCTGGTGTCTAGAAGATATTAGTCATGCTAGTCCTGAAAACTAAGACATGCTAGTTTAAGGCGTTTATGTTTTCATGCTGTGCTGCACAGCAGTTGGTTAGAACTCTGAATTTATTTGTACACGAGCAAGTCCACCCGTCCAAACAGTGATGGTGGGAAGAATTAAAGCCAACTTCTTAACATTGCAACATCTGCAGCACATTTAACAGACTGAGGATCTGGCTGGGAACACATTTGAGTGATTCTGAACTAAGCTACTTTAAACTTTTGTAAAGTTCTGAAAAGGAATGTTAATTTTTACATGCGTCTTTTCAAGGGTTTTAACCTGTTTCCCCCTTAAGGGAAAACACTCAGATCAAAACAAA
>JAMPIV010002145.1:0-145293 GCA_024509875.1 Oreohelix idahoensis | reverse complement strand
CCCTAAACATTGCCTGCTTCACCATTACCTAACCAGCTTACCGCGGTTGGTGGGTACCCTACTTCGGCGGTCGACATATAAGAAAAAGAAAGGACAGATTTTTCCCCCCCTCATTCTAGGGCGCATGGAATGTGCGCACTTTACTTGAAAAGACTTTAACGCAAACAGACCTGAGAGACGAACTGCCCTGATTGGGAGAGAACTGGCCAGGTACAACATTGACATAGCAGCACTGAGTGAAACTCGACTTGCAGGCGAGGGCCAACTTTGCGAAAAGGGTGCAGGTTATACATTCTTTTGGAGCGGAAGAGGAACTGAAGAAAGACGAGAAGCAGGGTTGGATTTGCAATCAAAACAGCAATTGTCAGCAAGTTAGCGGGGCCCCCAAAGGGAATAAATGACCGACTCATGACGGTCAAGATCCCTCTGTTCTATGGAAGAAAACATGCCACCATCATTAGCGCGTATGCACCAACTATGACAAACCAGGATGACGTCAAGGATAAGTTTTACGAAGAACTACATGCAGTCATTGCATCAGTTCCTAAAGCAGATAAGCTCATCATTCTTGGTGACTTTAATGCAAGAGTAGGCTCATATAACATCTCCTGGAATGGCACTATTGGTAGGTACGGCGTGGGTCGCTGTAACAGTAATGGACTTCGTCTCCTCCAGACTTGCGCAGAACATGACCTCCTTGTCACCAACACCATTTTTCGACTTCCTACCCGCAACAGGACCTCCTGGATGCACCCTCGCTCAAAGCATTGGCACCTAATTGACTATGTAATTGTTAGGAAGAAGGACAGGCAAGATGTCCGGGTGACCAAGTCCATGTGTGGTGCCGAATGCTGGACTGATCATCGCCTCATTGTATCTAAACTTAAAATTCGTATCCAACCAGCCAGGCGCCCTCAGGGGAAGAAAACTCAAAAGAGGCTGGATGTCACCAAACTAAAGAAGACAAAAATCAAACAGTCATTTACTGACACCTTAGAAGACCGTCTCAAATCTATCTCGCTAGACGGCCAAAGTGTGGAAACAAATTGGGCAGCCCTAAATGAGCAGATCTACAACACTGCTACAGAGGTCCTGGGTCCTTCCATCAAGAAACAAAATGACTGGTTTGATGAGAACTCAGATGATATAAAGCAGATGTTGGCTGAGAAACACCATCTCCATAAAGCATATTTAAATGATCCAAAATCTACATCCAAGAAAGACGCTTTCAACAACATGCGTAGAATCGTCCAACATAAACTACGCCAGATGCGGGATTCATGGCTGAGTAATAAAGCAGATGAGCTCCAAGGCTTTGCTGACAGCCATGACTTGAAAAACTTTTACCTTGCACTCAAAGCGGTCTATGGTCCAACATCATCAGGATCATTTCCCCTCCTTAATGCAGATGGAAAAACACTAATTACAGACAAGGAAAAAATGCTCCAACGCTGGGCTGAACATTTTTAATAATATCTTGAACCAGCCATCATCTATTAACGACGAAGCCATCATCCGCCTGCCCCAAATTCCTATAAATGAAGCATTAGATGATGTACCAACTCTGGAGGAAACTAAAAAAGCGATTCGTCAACTGTCTAGTGGAAAGGCCCCTGGCTCCGATTCAATTCCTGTTGAGGTTTATAAAGATGGCGGTGCAGTTCTGATAGAGAAACTTCATATGATCTTCCAGCAAATGTGGCAGAGTGAAACCATCCCACACGATCTCAAAGATGCCTCAATTATACATCTATATAAACGTAAAGTTAATCGCCAAGACTGCAACAATCATCGAGGCATCTCTCTTTTATCAATCGCTGGGAAGATATTCGCCAGAATCCTTTTGAATCGCCTTACGGCTCATCTTGACAATGGTCTTTTACCTGAAAGTCAGTGTGGATTCCGGAAAGAACGTGGAACCACAGATATGGTGTTCGCTGCAAGACAGCTACAAGAAAAATGCCAAGAACAGCACTGTGACCTGTACACAGCTTTCATCGACTTGACAAAGGCGTTCGACACGGTCAGTAGAGAGGGTCTATGGAAGATCATGGCAAAATACGGCTGCCCAAAGAAATTTATCACAATAGTGCAGCAACTGCATGATGGAATGCAGGCTAGAGTTCAGGAAAACGGTGAGCTATCAGAGCCTTTCCCCGTCTCAAATGGAGTTAAACAAGGGTGCGTACTTGCACCGACTCTGTTCAGTATCATGTTTTCTGCTATGCTGACTGATGCTTTTAGAGACGGGGACACAGGAATCGACATTAGTTATCGTATTGATGGAAAATTGTTTAACCTTAGGAGGCTTCAAGCAAAAACCAAGGTCAAATCACACACCATCAGAGATCTTCTGTTTGCTGATGATTGTGCCCTCAATGCTGGCTCAGAGGCTGATCTGCAGCATAGTGTGGATAGATTTCTCCAAGCCTGCGCCAACTTTGGGCTTACCATCAACACGAAGAAGAAAACAGAAATCATGTACCAACCAGCTCCTGGCACAGTTTATACTGAGCCAGTCATCAAGGTTAATGGTGAGAAACTGAATGTTGTGAACAGATTCACATACCTTGGTAGCACACTATCCCAGAACATTGTCATTGATGATGAGGTGAACACCAGGATCTCCAAAGCCAGCAGCACATTTGGCAGACTATACACCAACGTTTGGCATCGAAGTGGCATTAGTCTACAGACAAAGCTGAAGGTGTACAGAGCTGCGGTGCTTCCAGTGCTGCTATATGCATGTGAAACATGGACTGTATACAGGCGCCACGTAAAGAAGCTAAACCACTTCCATACAGTCTGTCTCAGGAAGATAATGAACATCAAATGGCAAGACAAGATCCCGGATACCACCGTTCTTGACAGAGCTGGTATCCCTAGTATTGATACTATTCTGATGCAGTCACAAATTCGCTGGGCAGGTCATGTAGTCCGCATGCCAGACCATCGACTGCCAAAGATACTCTTTTATGGTGAGATGCAGAAGGGTAAACGCTCCCATGGTGGCCAAAAGAAGCGCTTCAAAGACACGTTAAAGACGTCATTGAAAACCTTTGACATAAACCCAGACACATGGGAAGCTGCTGCGCAAGACCGAACTGCTTGGCGCACATCTCTTCGTAAAGGTGCAGCAGCATGCGAATCATCCAGAAGAGCAGCAGCGGAACAGCGGAGACAAGCTAGAAAGGACCGTGAAATAAAACCTTCACATGAAGCAAACATTCCCTGCCCACACTGTCCAAGATCTTTCCAGGCCCGCATCGGGCTCTTCAGTCACCTTCGTACCCATAGACTAACCTAACATATTCTTAAATAATTGGATGAACAGAGTGGTCTTCATCACCCGTGATGGACGAACAACCATATAAAAAATTGTATCTCGATATGTGCATCACTGACGGATGTAACGCGCAAGGGAAATCCTGATAAAATTACTTGGTCCGCTCAGTGTGAATCGGCCTATCAAGAGTTAAAAGAAAAACTCACAAGCAAGCCTATATTGAAATTGCCTGACTTGACTCAAGAATTTGTTGTGAGAACGGACGCTAGCAACATCGGATTAGGGGCAGCCCTATTGCAAAGGTCCAATTCACTTGAAGAGGAACTAACCCCAGTTGCTTATGCTAGCCGTAAGGTGAACACAGCGGAACAAAAATATTCAACTAGTGAAAAGGAGTTTCTGGCTTTGATATGGGCTATAAAAAAGTTACAGATCTATCTCTATGGGAGATCATTCAAGGTCCAAAGTGATCATAAACCCCTCGTATTTCTGTCGCAATCAAAGCATGAAAATGCTAGATTATTACGTTGGTCCTTGCTCTTACAGCCATACCAGTTTATCATAGAATATATCCCCGGGTCGACAAACGTAGGTGCAGATTTTTTAAGTAGACAACCGTACGACGGAAATCCGAGTAGTCACCAGGCATAATGATTTAAGTTTATCTATGTGTATTTCGAATTATGAACTGACATTAGGTAGTCTGTTCTAAAGTGGGGAGATGTGTGACGATATTCTAAACACAATAGCTAAATTAAGTAATATTATAGTGCATAAGTCAAAAATAAGATAGAAAATAAAATTTGAGTCCATCGTCTTCTTCCCCACGCCAGCCGGTATGCGGGTTTTGATAAGCCTAATAGCCGAATGAAGGGTACTGTCTTTTCAAATTCGTCCTTGAGATTAAATGTAACACTTTTGCAAGTTCAAGACGACAGAGTGATAGAATAAAAGAAAAGGAGGGGAGGGAATGGAAAGAAAAAACCTAGGGTACGCCGTCTCGCGTTGATTTCAAAAAGCCAACTCGAGCGACATAGCCTTGGGCGATTTTCAAATTACGATACAAAAACTAAAAAATGTTCGTCAATTTGGTCAAGCAGACAGCCTTAGCTCTTATAAAAAAAATGACGTAATTCTAACGGACTACGGACGATTCTCGTTTTTAGTTTGAAAATAGTTGTAAGAAGAATTGAACAGGTGGCAGTTTCTAAATTTGAACGACTAACATAGAAAAAATATGTAATTATAAACCATAATACATAGGGCCATAAAAATTATATATTCGGATGCCTTATGATTTCCTGAGCAATAATATGGTGTCAGTTAAGCACTAGTACAATAAATAACCAAGATATTGGCAAAAATACTATGTATTGTAAGACGGACTGACGAAAACAAAAATCATGCCTGCTTATTTTTTTCATAGCATGTTTTGAAAAAAGCTTTTGGGGAAATGAGGACTAAAAGGTACCTGTAATTTGATTGGCGGTAGTTTAAAGGAAGGCGAGATAGGATTGGTTGACCTAAAACTAAAAATATATTTGCAGTAGTAAACATAGTAGTTTGAGAGTGTTTTTTTTTAAAGTTTTATTAAAAATAAATGAGTTCATGGTCCCATTGGTCCATACATTATATATTATCGGAAACGTAGACTGCTCGTTGCCATTTTGAGAAAATTTTCTGATGAACAAGGAGCGATGAGAGCAGGCTGGTGCTTTTCAAACCTATAGAAAGCAGTCTGGACAAGGCAGATCTAAAGTGTGCCATAAATTGTTTGCCAGTCATCGTTCGCTTGTGTATATTTCATTGAAATTTGTGGTAAGATTGATTTTATTAACCTTTTATTTAAAATAAAGTTTGAGTGTGAGCTACTGCAATACGACTGTAAGTAAGTGGGTCCATGGCAGACTTAGGCAGAGCCTAGAGATTGATCCATCATATGATAGACTATCAGAGAGGTGTAGTACTACAAGATTATATACGATTGTCATCAAGGAGCATAACACCTATCCTATGGTATGGAGAAAGATTACTGCTGGAATTGCAGAGGCGTTGTAACCATTAGGGGAGAGGAATAGTGGTATACATTGTCACCTAAAAATATAATGGTAAAATAGGTTGTCATAAAGAGCTAACCCTATTTGTTTGTTTGTACTGTGCCTGTAATTAATTGTGGAATATTATTGTATACTTGTTATAAAGAAGGACGCATAACCTTCTTATTTCAGGGTTTTTTGGTACTGACATTAACGTAGTACCAGGCTCGTAAAAACTGATCGATTCCTGACACTGTTTCATATTTCGGGCACAAGCTGGATGCCATTGCCTTTCAAGAAGGGAAACACCATGGTGTTATTTAATTGATGTAAATAATTCTTTTGATTTCACTTTTGATTGTCAGTCCTGATTCAAAACAAACTAGAACCAGGACAATAAATTGTAAAAATTTAACTTTTACCCAAAATTCAACCACTGACTACTAAAGATAGTCTTTTAAAGTGTAGTTTGTATATGATTGTCGTAGTACTGTTGTGTTGTGTTGGATAATAAAATAATTGTTTATATGTTTAGTTGGTTAATGCAACATTACACTACATATTCATAACCCTAGACACCAAACGTAGTCATCATACATTCTAGTAAAAGAATATTTCTGAATGAGATCATAGGGGTGGTAGCAGAAAGGTACCCTGTAAACTTACCACAATATTTGTTATATTCAGGGACCTTCACAGCTGACCTCATTCAGTACACTAAGAGAACATAACAACATTTCTTAACATCAAATCCACCACAGTGTCCACAGGTGAAGCACGTACCATTTATAGTGTTCTTCCCTTAGACGTACGAGTCAATATTTAGAGTTTACTGCTTCCCTCACTCTCTTGTTTATTATCTAGACACATGAGTGTTTTATTTAAAACATGCTGTGTGAATGATGATGATGCCGAGTTTATAACGTTTATTTAAGCTGAAGTCTGTGAAGTCAGTGTCATCAATAAAACATCCTCTAATCAAACAGATTCTAAAAACATGCAAACGCACTTAACTCAACATGTAGAAATACAACTTGAAGATCGACAAATTATAGACAGAAACTATGATGATTATCAGATCGCCGGGTCCACTTAACATTCATGTCAACAATATCAGACATAACCAGGTTCCAGAATTCAAATACCTAAGAAATATTTTCTTGCTAAAAATAGAAAACCTGACAGAGAAATTAAAATAAGATGTGAAAAAGCCAATGCAGGGACTTACTAAGTGTTACCACTAATCAAACATCTAAACATCAGTACGGACACTTAACGACAGCCGATAACTAATATATTCTTACCAACTCTTTGCTATCAGTGCCAAACAGTGTCCCTTACCCAAGCCCAAGAGAGTAAAATCACATCCTGTGAGATGAGATATTTTGACATGGGCCATTGGTGTTGCCAGGAGAGACCGGGTGAGATGTGATGACTTAAGAGGAATTGTTGGAGCAGCATCCTGCATCGGGAATATAAAGATACGGAGGATTAAGTGGTTTGGCCATCTCATGAGGATGGATGCCGATAAACTACCACTACACGCCTACAACAGCAGAAACAAATTTTTATTGTTCCATTTTCTTGAAAAGTTATTTATACTTACTTACTTAGTCGTTCCTCTTCTACCGTGAGGTGTAGATGTTTGTAAGTGAGAGCGCCATACTGTTCTATCGACTGTCTTCCACCTGACTTGGTTCCATTCTAGTCCTCGGTCCTTCAACGATTGTCTAATGTTGTCCTCCCAGCGGACTTTGGGTCGTTCTGGAGGTTTAGATCCATGGCTCTTAGTTTCCCACGCTTGCCATGGTAGCCGATCATCTCCCATTCTGCAGACACGGCCAAACCATCTCAGTTGGGACTGTTCTACTTGGATCTGCAAAGGTTGGGTTTTTAAGCCTTGACTTATCGTCTGGTTGCGGAACATGTCTCTTCTTGTTACTTCAACCACCTTCCTCAGATACCTCATTTCTGAGGTTTGGATCTGGCATTTGTGGGTTGTAGTCATTGCCCATGCCTCCCATCTATACGTCATGACTGGGGCACAGGTGGAGCGGTATGCAGCCATCTTCGTCTATATCAACTTCTCCTTTGCTGAGGAATCCTCGATTTATGGCTTGAAAAAGTTTCCCAGCTGCTGCTCTTCGGGTAGCCAATTCTTCTTTGATGCCTCCCTTCCGGTCTGTGACAGCTCCAATGTATTTAAAGCGGTCGACCTGCTCCATGACTTGTTCTTCTAGCTTAATCACATGTCTTCTTTCCTCTCCTACTATCACCAAAAGTTATTTATAATGCAGTGAATTAAAAAAATTATATTTAAAAACTAAAATACTATTAGCATTATTTAATATTTATTTGCTTCTTTTTTCGATGGGTTTAAGCAAGATCGCTGAAAGGATGATAAATGAAAGGCTTTATTGGTGGCTAGAAAGCACTAAGATCTTAAATACCACTCAATCAGGTTTTAGAAGAAACAAACAGACAATGAATCAGTTGATAAGATTCACCCAAGAGATAGGTGATGCCTACCAAGACCCCAAAAAAATGTGTTAGCAACATTTATTGACCTTAGACAAGCCTGTGATCGAGTCTGGAGGATAGGCCGTGCGAAGAATGGGAATATCAGAGAAAATGTACAACTGGCTGTAACGTTTTTTTTCCTCAGCAGAACAATCCGAATAACATTCAGTGGATCTACATCAAAACAAAGGACTCTGGAGGAAGGACTGCCCCAGGGATCAGCATTAAGTTGTACACTATTTCTTATATATATAAATGACCTCCCAAATGACATCACATGTCAAAAAGCACTCTTTGCCAATGATCTTGTCACCTGGACAAAAGGAAAACATCTCCAAACCACCAAAAATATGAACAAGAACCTGACAACTGTGACGAGAGGTTATTGATTATATAAGTAATAGATAAGATGATATCCAGGTGTATCAGATGATACAAGCTTAGAATGCCAGTCAAGAGTTCTGGTCTTAAAAGTAATACCCCAGTCTTAGAAATAAGCACTGGTGTATAGACATCATAAGTATAGTCAGACTGTGAAAATCACGGGCCCAGATGGTAAGAAGTAGTACCAAGATTTAAGACGCCTCCTCCCCACAACTCCTTTATGATAAATTTGATGCTGGGGGATAAATATAATGAACAAAAACATGAAACACAATGGTAAAAAGTAAACAAGTCTTCAGGTACAATTAATGAATCATTAATATTTATAGTGATTTCTTTTTTCTGCTGTTTGGAAAAGAGTAATAAAATATTCACACAATAATTTACAGAATTAATGTTATCTCTTACCTACAGTAACGGTAGGAATGTTTTTTCCTCTTGGAAAAAAAGTGTTAAACACAAGTCACATGGTAAATTAATTAATTGTACTGTCCTTTACCCTTCAGGATCTGGAATACTATTCTCGTGGCTAATAAAGTTAATGAACTGATGAACAACACGGGCTTCTGATAGTTGACAGTATGATCAAATTGTCAAATGAACCTGAAACAACATATCGGTCTTGGCTAGTATTTGGCTAGATTTGTAGGTGATTAGCCCAGATGTCAGACCAGTCAGTCATCAGATGTCGAAGTTATAATTTCATAGTAAGCAAGGATATCATTTCAGTTATACAGTACAAGCTTAACCATTTCAATTAGTCATGTGTACTAACAATCATCTTGTTTTATCCACTCCTGTACATCCTTAAATACTTTACAGCTTGATCCTTCCAAATATTAATCACAAGTCTAATAATTTTCTTGAATATGCTTGATCCTTCTCATCATGCACAAATTTAAATAAACTGAAGCAATTCTTAGCATTAACACACAAATAATATTTTTACTTACTTAGTCGTTCCCCTTCTACCGTGAGGTATAGAGGTTTGGAAGAGAGAGCGCCAGACTATCCTATCGGCTGTCCAGTACAACTAATATTCATCAAGTAATCAAATGTAATAAATGAAATATATACATGATAGTCTTCATAATCCAGCTTACCTTCAGACTTCAGAAATCACACTGGACATTAATGGCTTGACAGGCCGCACACAACCGTAGATGGCAAAGGCGTAGTGGCAACTCTACGTCCAGTCTGTTTCAAAACGTTTTTCATGACCAGTGATGATTAATGTCTTAACACGCTGCATCTTACACTGCCAATATAATTAATAAGACAAGAGACTAATACAGGTCAGTCAAGGGTCGAATTTAATATGAAACACATTCAGCACATAATGAATCACAAGGGTTAAGCAGACATTATCGATACCAACGAACAGTATTACGGAATCCTACAAAAGTTATAAGAACCCGAGGGACTTTGACTCTATAAACTGAATACGAATATAATAACTTGGTCATCCTCAAATACTAGAAGTCATCGAAGCACCCAGAACTACAAGGGAAGGTGAAATTGAATCCGTATTTCAGACCATATACCACCGTGGAAGTATTAGAAATGAATGACAGAGATATAGATCAGGAACCAGGAATAACCTTAATAGAAGGTATGCAGAAATTGGGAAGACATAATGAATTATCTCTATTACTGGTTAATGCCGCTGGTAAAACTACGCAAATTTCCCGAGGTAGTATTATAGGGAGACTTAACAATAAAGTGGGTATCAGATCTAGAAATGAGCAATGGGGGAGACTAGAGAATAAGGCAGACCCCTGGAGAGATAGAAGAAGAGTAGAGAATAAGGAGACGCGAAACACTGGATTAATCGCCATAATGAAGAATGACAGTAAGCAAAGAAATTACGGAAATCGAAATGGATGGAGAGATACCTCTTATGGATGGAATCAAAGGATTAACAGACCGCTCAAACTAAATCAGTTAGAAAAACAAAATAAAAGGGATATGACCGACACAGGCAATTCCTGGAGAAGGCAAAGGGAAGAACAACGATCGGTGGAAGTTCTGTCTAGCGCTAGGGTAGAAGAATTGCGGAAGAAATTTAAGGCCGAGGAAGAACATAGAGCATTGCTGGAAAAATTTGTGTTGAAACATCAGGATATCTTTGCGTTATCGGATGCAGAGGTGACGCAGACCCAGACGGTAGTTATGGAGATTGAGACAGAGAAACAGCAACCTCCGGTGCATTCCAGACCCTACCGTACACCCCTCAGAAGTAGGACAGTTATTGAAAGAGCTATTGAGGATATGTTAAAGGCAGGAATTATAGAAAGGTCCCGATCGGAGTGGTCCTCACCAGTAGTGCTAGTAAAAAAAAAGGATGGGACATTTCGTTTCTGTTGTGACTATCGGGCGTTGAATAGAGTCACAAAGGCGGTAACATATCCTCTACCCAGAATAGATGACATATTGGGTGCACTGGGTGGTTTGAAATGGTTTACTTCCTTGGATGCCAGATCTGGATTCTGGAGTATACCTATGTCTAATGACGCAAAAAAGAAGAGTACCTTTCGTACTCACATGGGAAGTTTTGCTTGGCGGGTTTTACCATTTGGCTTAAAAGGGAGCCCGGCCACTTATATGGGACTAATAGATGAAGTGTTGCAAGGGATGCAAGGATATGCTATGGCCTACATTGATGACATATTAATCCACACTGCGGGATCAAAAGAGGATCACTTGGAACATGTGGAACGGGTGTTAGAAAGGTTGAGACAACATAATATTAAATTGAAATTAGAAAAGTGTGATTTTTTGAATAAGGAGATACGCTATCTAGGCTTTATCATTGATAAAAATGGGACGAGACCGGATGATGAGAAGGTGCAGGCAATTCGTGAGATACCTCCGTCTAAAAATGTTAGAGAAACGCGCGGGGTGTTGGTAGCATTCGCATATTTTAGGAAACATATAGCGAATTTTTCCGAGATAGCTGAACCCTTGACCAATCTGACTAGGAAGAATATTCGTTTTAATTGGACAAGAGGCGTTGGACAAACTGAAAAAGGCTTTAACGGAAATCCCATATTTGGTACATCCAGACTTAACAGGGAAGATGATTCTATATACGGATGCATCCGACACGACGATTGGAGCATGTCTAGTACAAGAAAATAAACCACGGGAAGATAATATATTGCCGTATATAATGGGTGAAAAGCCTATTGTATTCTTGTCACACAGGTTAAGCCAATCTATAAAAAAATTGGGGAACCACGGTAAAAGAGGCCTATGCTATATATTATTCAGTACAAAAATTGGATTACTTCCTACGAGGAGTGGAATTTACTGTACGCACGGACCACAAGCCTTTAGTGACATGGTTGACAAAACAGAAGGAAAACTCTAGGAAATTACAGACGTGGGCTTTGAATTTACAGGAATACAATCTAAAGATAGAGCACACAGCCGGGAAAAAGAACACTTGTGCAGATCTGTTGTCTAGAACTAATTACGCGCCACGTGAAGGAGAAGTAGTTGGGGACTCTGAGAAAATAACTGAAGATATTAGCGATAAATTCCTTCAAATAAGTGCTGTAAAAAGGAAGTGGGATAAAAAGCAGCCGATAATGATGAAAGAATCGAATAAAAAGGAAGAAAAAGGGTTAAACCATGGACAGGAAAAATTTGACATGGTAACGGAACAGGACAAGGACCGTAAACTTAAAGAAATAAAGGAGAAATTGTTAAAGAATCCTGAGGAAGTAGAAAACTTCTTTATATGGCCAGCGGACGGACAAGTGTATTATGCAGGGAAGGACTCTGAAAATAGGTGGCGAAAGTATATTCCAGAACAGTTGACAAAAATGATCTTGAACCAATATCATGATGACAATGGACATGTTGGTAGAGATAAAACTTTAGATGTTATTAAGCGGAGATATTTCTGGCCAGGTATGAACAAAATGATAACGGAATATGTGGGAAATTGTGAGATCTGTAAGCTGAGGAAAATGAAACCCATCAAATGTCCACTTCAGGAGATGGATAGACCCCATTATCCGATGCAGAAAATTAGTATAGATTTATCTGGGCCGTATCCACGAACAGCTGAAGGAAATTCCATGATACTACACTTCTTGGACTGTTATACCGGTTGGCCAGAGTGTTTTGCTGTTAAAGATGGGACTTCGCTTACGATTGCTCGGATCTTAGTTACTGAGGTTATTCCGAGGCATGGCTGTCCGGAAGTAATTCTTACAGATAACGGAAGAGCGTTTTTGGGAAATCCATTTCAAGGGATGTTGAAACAACTAGGAATAAAACATATTACCACCAATTACTATAGACCTCAGGGAAATGGGATGAATTAACGCATGCATGGCACCATAAATGATGTCATCAGTAAATTAAATCAGGGAAGTGCCGAGAACTGGGATTTATTTTTGACACAAGCCATGGAAGCAATTAGGTTCAATATAAATGAGAGTAGGGGGATGTCTCCGTATTATCTGCTGTACGGGCGAGATCCCACCTTTCCGATCGAACAGATACTTAAGGACAGGAAACGATATTATGGAGAAGATTTCACCGAGATTATATTGCAGGAAAAACACAAAGCATACAAAGTGGTGACTAAACATTTAAAGAAAGAGTTTGAGAGGCAAAAACGTTGTGCGGATAAAAAGGCCAGGTTACAAGAATTTCAGCCAGGTGATAGAGTTTACTATAGGAAGCATGTGCGCCCCACTAAGTTTGATAACCATTGGATAAAAGGTTATGTTATTCTGGAGAGAACCACCTTAATTAATTATAGGATATGGAATAAGAACTTGAACCACACAACCAAGGCTCACGTTCAACAACTACGAAGAGATGATTATAGACCATGGATTGGAAAAACTAGTGCGGGAGAGAGAGAAACAAGGAAGGAGAGCCACCATTGTAACGACGCCGGATATTAGTAATGAAGAAGAGAATCCAGAAGGCGATTCGATGATGGAAAACCCTTGTAGTGACCTAAATACTAGAATAGGAATGGAAACTGGTAGTAATAAAGTAAAAACAAATTCAGAAAAGAGAAAAGAAAATAGAAAGCACCAGAATAGTGATAGGGAGATCGATGGAAGAAGAGGTAAGTCGATTATGATGAGGTATACGGAATTGTCAGAAGATGGGGGAGAAGGACTAGCAGATCTAGACGATTGGGAGCGTGAGGATGATATTCCGTTGATGGAATATAAGAGGAGATTTCTGACCGACGATTGGGAGAGTGAGGATGATGTTCCGTTGATGGAATATAAGAGGAGATTTCTGACCGACGATTGGGAGAGTGAAGATGATATTCCGTTGATGGAATATAAGAGGGAGAGTATAATTACAAGGTCTGACGTATGATCTGGAGATTTTATTCATATTATGAAAAGACGTCCTAAGTCACACAAGGTGGAGAGGACGAAAAACAATTGGTGTAGATGAGGAAAAAAGAAGGTAACGCGGACAATGCTAACAATTGGTTATATGACAGAAGTTTGAAGAGATAACCGCATTTGTGTGCAGATAGCGAGAGGAGTAGTGCCGGTTTGAAGATTTAGAAGCTAGGAAGAACAAGGTGGAGGGTCGCACACATAAAGAATACTATAGAACCTAGCAGAAGTCGAAATAACGATAGAATTAAGAACGAAAGAAAGTTGAGGAGGAATTCCACTAAATGGTAAGTAGAAGAGAGGACGAAGGAAGAGTTAGGCCAGGTACAATGTGCCTATAATCGACGCAAAAAATTAGAGAGCGGGAAGTAGGAGAAGGGAGTACAGAGAGTTATCAGTGGTTCGGACGGAAGATGACGAAAATCGTCTAAGGTGGCTAAAGCCAAGCATGGAGGAAGATGAAGAAACGCGATCAGGTTGATAATGAGATGAGTTATACCAAACACACCGTAGTACTAAAGGTATGTGGCTGATAATTCTAGAAGGAACGTTTTGATGCGGACTTATCAGAAGAACTGGGAGAAATTTCGCAGACTGGTGATGAGAGTAAATGGAAGAACTTGTATTATTGCGGGAATTAAAATAATGGAAAGGTAGACGTGGTTCCTCCCGATCGGAGTCAAGGTTATTCAGACGGTGTATCGTCAGATGAAGACGATAAATTAGAATTTACAGAGGATGAGGACGCGGAAGAAAATGCCAAATGGAGGAAATAAAGAGAGTCATGATGCGTAACGTATGGCTTTCGCAGAGCTGCGAAATGGAGGAGAAATTGAGAAAAGTATGTGGGAGAAGAGGTGATTGACACGAGTAGAGAAATGAATTAGAGTGGATTAACCAAGCATGGAAGGTCTGAGGAGGGTGCTTAGAGGTCATCATTAAACAAACGACCATGAATTTTAACCTCTGTAGAAGAGTAGTATGCAGATTGCAGGATGGAAAGGTATTAGAAATTGCTAAACAGATTTCGTGGGAGAGACATAGGGACAAGGAGGCCACTATAGCAAAAATAGTGGAGTTTGAGAGTGAAGTAGAGAGGCGGTAATGATGAAAATGTGAAAATAATGAATAATTAAGGTAGGGTAAAGGGTCACTTAAAAAAAAATGATGAGTGTCACAGTATAATATCTACACTTTCATGACATTGTCCTCTAAGCTCGTATCAAACTGCGAGAGGTCACTGTTGCGTGCATATTTTGACGCACATTTTACAAAAATTGATATGGCTATTTGATATGGGAAAATATAGACATGCATTCATTTGTGTATGAAAATGCTGTTTATGGTAAAAGCGAGATAATCCATGTTTGATTCACACTTTTGATTATAGGAGTAATCGTTCTGGATATTGATCCAGCGCAAGGATAGTGCGCTTGCGTTTGTACTTATTTTTTAGGGCCAGAAAATATATTAATTTGCTTATTGTGTTTATGGCCTGGATTCATATGTATTACATATTATTAGTACAAGTAGAATCAGTCCTATATTGTATATTTTGGATGGGTAGGAGGGACTAGATTCTTGTATTCCGGTCTAGCGGAAGTATGAGTTGTCTTGACAAGTCGTGATGAGTTTCGATGTACTGCTTACAAATGGCGGGGTACGTTTTTCTAGAGCTGGTCCTTTCGTCAGAGAAAAATGTCTTACGAAGTGGTATTTCTTCTGAAGGAGATGGTGTCTCTACGATAGTTTGTGTTCGAGACTCTCCTTATGTCAGTATATAGATGATTCGGACTCCAGGTAAACCCAGCTCCTATTTTGATGATCTCTCGTCGGTTATGAAATCCTTTATATAACCATTATAAATTAACTCTGGCTTATATTCTCCTTCCGATGAATGAGTGAACGACAACTCAGGGAGGTAGCCATGTTGGATTTCGGTCATCATATGTTTTGATCACTGCCAAGAGAACAGATTATTTATCTTATTATCGGACAGTGACAGAGAGATCTCAATCCTGCTAGAACCCCCCTTCGTGGTTTCATAATCTATACTACAAACTATGGACGTCAAGTAACTTTAGTTATTTATCGATTCCTTCACTGACGCGTTTAGTCAGATAGGGGAATGCCTCCATAATGTATCATGACATTGAACTTTCATGTACTGCCATTATTTCTGAATGTGTCATGACTTCAGATCTGCTATGTATACCTACAAATTGATATGTCAACGAACCATGATGTACTCGTATGTCCCAGTGTGTACGTCTGAATAAATTGAGTAAACTAAGATTCCAGCAGTCTGCATTGGTGCCTTGTAGACAAGTGTGAGTGGTTATATTGGTCAGCACACGAACAGTACACCATTCGCGGTAATCACACTCTACACTTCTACTTCATACATACACAATCCTGCGTCGGCTGAAGTGACCAAGTTTAGGGCCTGCTTCCCCTGGAGCCTTTGCCTTCTTTAACTCAGGACTAGGGTGAGTTACCCATTTACAGCTGGGTAGACTGGAGCATGCCTGATCTCAACAACACACCACTCTTCCTTACAGAGCAGACAGACTGATACTTTACAGTGGTGTACTACAGGTGTAGTAAGAAATAACGTCTTTACAGTCACACAATCAACATACTTGTAAACGCCATTCACAAAGCGTACACGAAGGCGTGCTGACAATCTCCCTTTTTAATAATAACAATGAAACACGTAGGAATTCAATAATAATAGCAATACATTGTCAGCAATAACCATATGGTTGGATCAACAAGTCCTACTACCCATGGACTATACAACAAGGCTGTACAAAAGCCAGCAACCATAAAGAGAGCACGATTAATATGCAATGCGGCTTCTAAAGCCGGCCAACTGACATCTTTCTCTGTCAGGCTTCCTGTTCACTCCATTCCATTGCACCCCTTTGCACCATTTTCTTTAAAGCTGACGTGCGCACCAAAATATATGTTTATTCCACCAAAGTCCATGTGCGCAACAAAAGATATTATGTGACATCTACCCCCTTCACCAGAAAAGAAAACGGAGTTTTCTTCTCCCTGAGAGCAGTAGATTTCACAGCATGCAACAAAATATTAGACAAGTTCAACCAAAAAAAAAAAAATTTACACTGGTGTACGTAGACGTCGTGCCTACGAACACATATATCTCATGTCCCAAAAATTACAATCTAGACAGAGCATCTGCCACGACATTAAGTCTACCCTCTAATGGGATAATTGTGAACTGGAACTGTTGTAGCAACAAGGCCCAACGAGTCAACCGTGAGCTTGTCGACTTCGAAGATTTCAAAAACAGTAGAGGTCGATGATCTGTCTGAAGTATAAACTGGGACCCTATCAAGTAACGGGACAGTTTTGACACTGCCCATACTATAGCCAGGCATTCTCTTTTGATTGTTGAGTACCTGGTCTCTGCCGGTAACAGTTTCCGACTAACATACATCACAGGATGTAGTGTACCCTCGTGGTCTTGCATAAGACATGCGCCAATTCCCACAGATGACGCGTCGGTCCGCAGTATAAATGGTTTGCTCAAATCAGGCAAAAGAAGGATTGGTCGTCTGGAAAATAACTCCTTGATTTTTGATAATGCTTTCTCGCATTCTGCCGACCATACAACCCTGTTAGGCATCCCTTTACTAATAAGAGAGGTTAAAGCATCAGAAATTGTAGAAAATTGAGGGATGAACTTGCGATAAAAATTGACAAGTCCCATCAGCCTTCTGACCTGCTTCTTAGTCCTTGGCGCTTGTAGTTCCATAATTTTTGTAACCGTGCCAGTCTCGGGTTTTAATAGATTATTACCTACGATAAACCCCAAAAAACTCAACTCACTAAAACCGATACAATTCTTACTAGGGCGTGCCGTTAAACCATGCGAACGTAAACAACGCAACAGGGAAGACAACCCTGACATATGTTGTTCCCATGTTTCATGGAACAGGCAGATGTCATCGATGTACGTAATCACATCCGTACAATGACCTAGTAACTTTCTCATCATTCTGACGAAAGTTGCGGGTGCATTAACTAGCCAGAAACACATAAAATTAAACTGAAATAAACCCTTTGGGGTGGAAAATACCGTCAAAGGTTTAGCCGATTCGACAAGAGGAACCTGCCAGTATCCCCGAAATAAATCTAGTTTACTAAAAAACCTGGCATGGGAAAGTTGCGTAAGGAGGTCCTCCTGGTTCGGTATTGGCTCAGCGTCAATCACAGTGACACTATTTAATTTACGGAAGTCGATGCAGACACGCAAGGATCCATTTTTCTTTCGTACCACGACCATAGGGAAGGAGTAAGTAGACTCCGATGGAGAAATGATCCCCAACCGTAACATGTCATCTAGTTCTTTTTCAATCGCCGACTTGAAATGTAATGGCTGCGGATACGGCTTTACCCTGATCGGTTGGTCGTCCGTCAGAATGATATTGTGGCAGATCAAATCGGTACGTCCTGGCAAATCAGTGAGAACATCCTTAAACTCTCTAATGACCGATCGTGCCTCCGATTTCTGTGTTATCGTTAGGTCGTTACATATCTGCACATTCTCCCAAGACTCAGAAGGAGCAAGGGGAACGAGAGACAGCTGGAGATTAATATCATCTCCCATGTCACCCAATTCATTAATGACCACAGAACATGCCATCTTCGGGGTCTCCCCAGACAACCCAGTGTCCACCCCTTTTAGAGCCTCTGGCCGTTCCATATAAGGTTTTAACATATTAATGTGGAATACTTTCTCTTTGTTCCGAACCTGGATTAAATAATCAACATCCGTTACCTTCTTAAGCACCTTAAACGGCCCCTGCCATGTAATGCTCAAACGGTCTTCCTTTGATGGCAGAAGAAGCCATACCTCTTCACCGGGAACCAAGAACAGTAGTTTTGATCCGCGGTTAGCGTATTGTCGGTACCGCGCCCCCGCCCCGGATAAATTATCACGTGCCACGGCACACGCTTTGACAATACGGTCACGCAGGTTTATGACGTATTCGTAACTGGAGACGGAGGACCCATCAGAACCCCCACCAACCAGTATATCTTTCAGAATGTGCATTGGGCCCCTCGGATTCGCCCCGTATAATAGTTCAAATGGGGAGAACCCGGTGCTCTCCTGAGGTGCCTCTCTATAGGCAAATAATACTGCTGGAAGGAATTTATCCCATTCTTGGGGAAATTCAGCAGTGACCTTGGCCAACATATCCTTCAATGCACCATTAAAACGTTCACATACACCGTTTGACTGGGGATGATAAGGGCTGGTGAACGATTGGGAAATGCCCAACAATTTAGTGATCTCGGCCATTTCCTTAGAAATGAATTGACGTCCCCTATCTGACAGTATCACCTCGGGAAACCCAAACCTACTGAACAACATCTGCAACGCATCCGCCACAGCCTGAGAGGTGATAGTCCTCATTGGCACAGCCTCGGGCCATCTTGTGCATAGATCCACCATTGTCAGAATAAAACGAAAGCCTCTCTCTGATGCAACAGAAAGAGGACCAACGATATCGATAGCAACTTTCTGGAAGGGGCAAATCGACAAATCAACAACCTGCAACGGAGCCTTCGGTAATTTGCTTTTATGTGTCACCGGCTGACATACCCTGCAAGACCTGCAGTATACCTTAATGTCTTTGTTGTATGCCGGCCAATAGAATTGTGACAGAACCCTATGGCAAGTTCTTGCAACCCCCATATGTCCAGCAAACGGTGAATCGTGTGCCACCTTCAACACCTTTGATCTAAAGGCGACAGGCACAACCACCTGGCGCCTGAATTCGAATTGGCTGGAAAAGCATCTGGTAAGAACATCATTTTTCAACTCAAACCAGTAACGTGCCGACTTCGTGCACTTTACATCACCATTTTGGGCCAAAGTGTAACATTTCTGCAATGTTCCATCAGCTCGCTGCTGCTGGACAAAGTCCGATGCTGGTACATCGGGACCCGTGGAGGCAATACATGGGACCGCGTTAGATGTCGGTAGTTCCCGCTGTATCGCTAATGAATTGTCGTCTGATCTGGTCTGCGCCCTTGTGACCACCACATTTGCCACAACTGACCGTTCGACCTGCCATTTTGTGATGTCGGCCTGAGTACAGTCACGAACACCATGCACGTTCCCTATAATCAAATCGACCACTGGAGCCTCAAGAACACACGCCTGCACCCGACCAGAAATAAAGGGTGTATCCACCTCTATAATGGCTAGGGGGTAATATTCAACATTTCCCCCAAATGTCACGCATCCGACAGTCTTATCAATAAGGCACGATTCGTCAATACATGATCGGCGTCCTCCTATCGTAGTGCAGCCTGTGTCCCTCAACACAGACACCAACTGGTTCTGAACCATGCCCTGGTGTAACTCTAAGCTTCCGCTCCCATCAAGAGAAGAGAGGCAAGGCAGAGTATGACCACAAATTAGTAATGGTCTGCCATCAGGTTCAAACAAAGGCCTACATCCTTCGCAATCTTCGTTATTAAAGGTTTTCAGAACGCATGCAGCATTAGCCTTTTCTGAATTGTTTGGACAGACTCTTGCAGCATGTCCCCTTTCGTCACACGCGCCACATCGAAGCTGACCACCATCATCTTTTGTAGGACTACCCTTTGGTGAATTGGGATGTTCTTGCTCCCGTTTGTCACCCCTGTCATTCCTTTTACTCGGACCACTTCTTCTATACCAGCGATGATCGGGATCGCTAGTAGTGTCTATTCGGACCTGCCTCCGAGTAGACCTGTCATGTCTATCTCCCGTGTATCTAAACGGAGATCTATCCTGACGGTAGAACGATTGTTTTTTCGGAGATCTGTATCCCTTAAAATTATCATAGTTCCCATGGGATCCATGCCCACTAGAGTATTGCCGATCAAACCTTCTCCTGGCAAACCTGTCCGCACTCTTGGACCGATGTTGCCGGAAAGGTTTCCCAATAACCTTGCCAACACATGTAGCGAAAGGCTCAGGGACAAATGACTTGTGAATTGTCTTACCAGGGTGAGCGGTAACGTACTGCCGCCCCAACTCTGACATAGCAGTAATGTCTCTGGGTTTGCGTTCTTGAAAAAATGCAACCATGTCAGAACAACATGAGGACAACACCTTGTCCCGCAACATGAGATCAAAGAGTCCATCAAAATCCCTAGTTATTCCCTCCAGCTCTGTCCATCTATTAAGGAGAAGTTTAATTTTGGTGACAAAAGAGCCGAAATCTTGGTCGGCACTAGGCATCGCATCTTTGAAACGAGAGCGATACCCTTCAGCTGTCAGCTTAAATTCTCTCAGCAATGTTGCCTTTACGGTATCATAATTAGTTCTGTCAGCCACAGGCAAACTATATACGGTGTTTAAAGCAGAGCCGGAAAGCAATGCAGATAAAAGTGAAGGCCATTCCTCCTTCCTTGCCCTCCAGGCAAGAGCCTCTGATTCAAATCTCTCTAAAAAGAAGTCCATGCTATCTACTTCCTCCCGAAAATTCGGTAATCGTAGCCTATAAGGGCGAGCTGGCTCCCTAGAAGTCGAACTAGGATTGCCAGAATCAAGCTCCAACTTTTTTATAGCAATTTCCTTGTCCGCCTCAATCTTCATTTTTTCTAACTCCATCCGTCTTAGATCTGCCTCAATTTTTTTATTTTCTGTATCTGCCTGAATCTGTCTCAGTTCTTTATTTGCTTCAATCTGTTTCAGTTCTTTATCTGCTTCAATCTGTTTCAGTTCTTTATTTGCTTCAATCTGTTTCAGTTCTTTATTTGCTTCAATCTGTTTCAGTTCTTTATCTGCTTCAATCTGTTTCAGTTCTTTATCTGCTTCAATCTTCAATTTTTGTAGTTGACGCTCCTCATAGCGTTCTCGTCTGTCATCTTCTTGTTTTTTCTGTAACTCATACTCTTTGTGTTCGGCCTTTGCCCACTCAAGCAAAGAATCCCCCGACTTTCCTGTCTTCTCTCCAATTTCTATAAAATCCTTAAGGCTAGACATAGTATAGATCTATGTGCAATACAAATGCGGTGGCAAGCTAAGAAATAAGTAAAAGTATGAAGGTTCCCAATTCCTCAAATTGTACCCATACCCCTACAAAATTAATAATGAATATATTGTTGCACACGACCAATATATATTTGCAGACGATGGGTACGATGTACCTGCAGTCACGAATACACCTGATTAAAAAAAACAAGCAGGTGAAAATACAGTATGACAAGACAGTTTAAAATAAGGGATCCGATGAAAAGAATCCTTGCTTGTCTATACCCAATCAATGGCAAGATACAATGACATAAATCTCAAGCTCACACAGTGGTAGCTTTAGACAAGGACATCCGCATAATGGCTAAAAAAATGATGTCCGTCTCCTATTTCACCAATGCGTGATTTTACAAATACATATCATATACAAAGGAAATCAAAAATTCATATACTATGAACAGTACATATAATGATGAGACACGAACTCACTTGACAAACACCAACAGTACGATAAGAAAGTGATGACAGATATATGAGATAGAAACACATAAGTATATACAAACCGTACTGTTAACAAACGAGAACAAGGAGATTGTCAATATAACTTATGTACAAGATAGCAAGAAGAAAACAGGAGAATACGACAGCAAAACATGACGAAAAAGAATACTTGCAAAAATATGACACTATGCATACAAACAAGACAATCACCGCTAAAACACTGAAAATGTGCACGGTCAGTTATGCTGGACAGTCAACAGGGTCAACTCTCTGTGCCTGTACCCCACTGCAACACTGACAGTGTTACTGCCTAAAGAAATCAGTTCAACATAATCCCTTTCCCATAAGGAAAAAAAAAAATCTGTTAAACACTCCAACAATACCACACTTAAAACCAATGCATTACAATAATAAGACAACAAAGACGGCACGAAAACCAGTAGTGGACGGTGAAGCGACGAGGTCTGTAGCAAGGCAATATCAAAAGGCAGAAAGAAGTCACAAAAATAATTGAAATATGTAAACAAATGAAATTGCAAATGAAAGTATCAGAGACAATGAAAAGAACAGATAATAAAATAGTAACAGAAAAGCATCATTGCAACTACCAGCATATGGAGAAACGAGCTAAACGAAAAAAATTCAAATGGATGAGCAGAATAGACCAGTAATTAAAAACATGACGATAAGGTAAACACATAAAATAAAATGACGTCAAAAAAGAAAGTAGAACAGCAAGAGAAAAGAAAACAAGAAATATAACTAAATTTATGACTGTCTTTCTGTAGACTGAATCCTCAAATTTCCAATCCCAGCTCCTCAATCGAATGATGATAATGAATCACGAGACAAAAGCACGAATAGTACCGACAAATGTTAGTGCCACAATCAGTTACGCTTAGTGCACTCTGCACTGTCCGGTTGCGGCAAAATGTTCTGAAGAAATTCAAAGACAAGATCCACAATCGGCGTCAGTTATTCTCGTAGCTGAAGCCTTGAAGCCACCAATGGATGTAGTAATAAGAAAATACATCAATGTTCAGTATTTCCCATTCCGTTCCGCTCTCAAAAATCCACACCAATGTAACTGGCCTTCTTATGTCTGTGTCCAAGAAAGGCTATACCAGCATAATAAATGATAACTGGTAACTAAGCGACGTCCAGAAATTATCATTCGTTATCGAACCATAGCTGCAGTAAGAAACGACATAAAGTCCATCAGCAAGACGTCACGTCTTTTATCAGCTGCGTAACATAGACCATTGCATCAGAAAAGTGTCATGGTCGTATCCGCCATTCACGTACAATTAATCAGCACGACTACAATGTTCCGTCTCATCCAACGCTATATATAAGCATCAGCATTCACGGATAATGCTGCTCAGCAAATCACATATAGTTCCTCATCACGAACAGTTTCTCAGCACGACAATGATAGTCGGTAGTATTCATAAACGAGTTAAATTTTCATGCGGACAAAAGGTCACTGCAGCAGCGTCGCGCAATAAGCATGCACAGGCAAGGCAACGTATTCACGGTAGAGGCGAGCTGTAGGATGTGTACTGGCAGGTACACACGTGTAGTATCCACATAATTTGTTGTACCACAAATCCCACTGTAGGCGACGTCTTCGTGCTCTCAGCAGGTAGGCCACCACTGGACAACCGATAATCCAAAAAATCAGCAGGCAACTGCAACGACCGACAACTTTAAAACATCTTCGCCTACGCCTGGAAGGAACTAAAACCTCCTATTTTGCACCACAATTACGACAGACCCACAATTAGCTCTCCAAATCACTGACAATGGAACTAATCCAACAACAAGACGGCATCGTCGTCGCCCCAGCCAGACAGGAACTCATTAAACATTAGCTTCATAGTCTTCACACTGCGCAATGAGTCCATGCACGAACTTGTAGCTTGTTTTCGCCGACAACAAACCCATTGCAAAATGTCCTCATCAGAAAAAACAATCGCACATATAATGGGATGCAACCCAATCGCCAACAAAAGCCTCGACAACTGTAAACTTGCTATGAGGGAGCCCGTAATAAGATCAATACTACAAATATCCAGATACAAGCAGTCACTAACAAAGTGGAACGCTAAAATACACCTGTATAGAGGACCACAGCCCCCAAAAATATGTCACAGTATAATATCTACACTTTCATGACATTGTCCTCTAAGCTCGTATCAAACTGCGAGAGGTCACACAATCAACATACTTGTAAACGCCATTCACAAAGCGTACACGAAGGCGTGCTGACAATCTCCCTTTTTAATAATAACAATGAAACACGTAGGAATTCAATAATAATAGCAATACATTGTCAGCAATAACCATACGGTTGGATCAACAAGTCCTACTACCCCTGGACTATACAACAAGGCTGTACAAAAGCCAGCAACCATAAAGAGAGCACGATTAATATGCAATGCGGCTTCTAAAGCCGGCCAACTGACATCTTTCTCTGTCAGGCTTCCTGTTCACTCCATTCCATTGCACCCCTTTGCACCATTTTCTTTAAAGCTGACGTGCGCACCAAAATATATGTTTATTCCACCAAAGTCCATGTGCGCAACAAAAGATATTATGTGACAATGAGGATATATAGTGCGAAGAAGAAGAGGCCATGGAAGAAGACATGACATATTAGGTGGTATAGGCAGCGATAGCTGAAACCTTGGGAACCCTAAGTATATTTGGTCTGAACAGATCACACGTGCATTAAACTGAGTACACCTAACCGGTGTAGGGCACTGCAGTAGTGAGGGAGATGAGGAGTAAAGGAGAATCAAGTAAATGTTGCAAATAATGAATAAATAAAGGTAGGTTAAGGCCATGGAAGAATGGCGGGGATATTATATGAGAGGTAGAAGAGCCATAGGAGATGGCGAAATTAAGAGTGAGTAATTGAGAGATTGGACGGTGAGGTATGAAGGGTCATGAGAGATGGCGTGTATAAAAGAATGGTTAAGATAACCATGAGTAAACTGGGAAGTCACAGAGGAGTGACGGACCTAGAGGGCAAGGTATAATTGTTAGAAATAGTTCCAGAGAGGGAACGAGTTTAAGAAGTAGTGCGAGGGCACAGAGATGCTGCGGCGAGTGATAGACTCTTGTTGAGATTTATGCGGAGATGGGATTCTCCGAAAATTAGGGAATAAGGTAAAATTGTGAGAGGAGTATAGATATAGAGTTAGTGTGGAGAGCAAAGATGTTGCGGTGATTACAAAAGTCTTGTGGAGACTTGTGAGGAGATAGGCTTCTCCGAAAACCCAGAGAGAAGGTAAAATTGTGAGACGAGCATTGAGAACGAGATGAGATAGCAAGCAGGATTAAGAAGAAAAGAGAGAGAGAGAGAGAGAGAGAGAGAGAGAGAGAGAGAGAGAGAGAGAGAATCTGTGAAGGCCGCTTATAGCAGTTATAAGTACAAGATGGAAGCGATGGCTAATTCTTGTATAAGGGCATAAATAAGGTCCAAACGGACTTGTGTGAACTGAGTTGGAGAAAACGATAATGCCCATACCACAGAGCAAGGGGTGAAAACGTAGGCGCAGTGGCGGAATGACAGGAGGGTGATTATAGAGGTAAGGAGCAAGACGAGAAAGAGGACTTGAAAGTTGTGTCATTATAAGAATTACAAGTCGTTAGGAAAAACGAGGAAAAGTTGAAAGGCTGAATTGCAGTCGTGGCGAGAAACGAGAGTAAGGTGAGGGCTGAACCATAATTGAGTGTTGATTGTGGTATATAATTTAAGAAGGTAAAACTTGTTAAAGTTGTAGGTTTAATTGATAATTAAGAAGTTAAGCATGTTATTTCTTTAGTATTAACATTCGCAAAGATTTGAGTTATTATGATTAATTAGGGGAATTGTAGGAAAGGGTATAATATGAATCTGTGGGAGATAGAGTCGGAGAGGAATGATGTTTTAAAACATCATTTTTCTTTGAGGGACCCTGGGGTAAATACGTCACAGGAGCCGTGACATACAAACAAAATGACGTAATAAAAAGGAATAAAGGACTAACTATAAGGAGGAATCACCCGTTTGCCAGTCACTTCGATTACGGAAACAACAGCAAATGGGTTGATTTGCCGTTGCCCTAAAGACGCCACTAGGCGTGATGGAAAACAATGGCAAAGAAAACCTATCTGCTGTTGCGCTAAGACGCCACTAGGCGTAATGGCCACTGACTGCTTTGACGGTCGGTGGCTAAGGACGGAAGAAGAAGAAGAAGAAGAATAAGGAGGAGAAAAGAATACTCTCGATGCGAGCTATGGAAAAAGAAAAGTCATCGAGAGACCAACGACGTCAAAAAACAACGGGATGACGCACACATGGAGACAAGGTTAAAAATGGTCCTTTGAACAAGAAGGATACTTCATCCGACCCAAGAAGAAAAGACCTAGAAAAACGGAAGGAACCGATTGAAGGAATCAGCTCTATGATAGCCACTGGTTATAAAATAAAACTAAAACCTTTGGAATAACAAAGAACGTATTAGAAGGAGTAAGTCCGGTTGAGACTGAAAAGCATTAGTATTATAAATAGAAGAAATCGGACTTGTAGGTCAAACATTGTTAATTCGAACACTGTCCCAGAGGTTCCGAAAAAGGGAGAAACCCGTGGAATGAATGATGTCAAATGTCGTGAGGGATTAGTTTTGGTGTGAATCAAATTAATATTCGACTGAACTGAATAAAGAATTTGACTTTTAAGAAACGGAGTTTCCATTTGATACTTCGATAGGAGTAGCGTTGTCAATTCAGTGGTCCAACTTGAAGTTAGAAGAACTTCGTTTTTACACATCCACCCTGTCTATCAGAACATCAGATTATTAAATCACTACACAGTACTACTATACGATCACGAAAAAGAAGAGTCAACAAGGGAGATAGTCACTTAAGGACAGTACAAACTTGCTAGACGCTGCAAGTTGAGAGGATGATGCCTATCTATCGACGGCAGGTCCGTGACAGCTGGATTCCGGAGGACTCCAGCCGTACCAAGTAGAGGTGCGAGTTTAGCACTGATATTCAGGATACTGAGAAGGTATGCAGAAATCAAAACAAAAGACAAACGTCTGATGAGCTGTGACATAGAGAAGGGTGATGTTTGTTGCCGTGAGTCCAGGATTTGATCCTGCCTGTATTTCTGCGGCATATTTCAAAGGGTCTGTGACACCAACGTCCATTCAGCTGTTGGAAACATTCCTGGAACCCATTCTTTGACACCTCTCTCAGCTGCTTTGTCACATTGGTGATAACGTCCTCAGCATCCTTGAATCTCTGCCCTTTCGGTGCCGATTTTAGTCGAGGGAACAAGAAAACATCAGGCGGTGCCAGGTCAGGAGAATATGGAATATGTTCCAGGGCAGCCACATTGTGCGTTGTGAGGTACTGCTTCACCAGTAGGGATCGATGTGCTGGCGCATTGTCATGCAGCAGAACCCAACGGTTTGTTCTCCATTTTTCTGGACGTTTCCATCTGATTGCATCTCTTAGACAATGGAGGATACTAACGTACATTTCTTTGTTAACCGTTCGGTCTTCATGAATGAATGCATGGTAGAAAATACCGTGGGATTTAAAAAAAAAAACTTCCACCATAACTTTTCCTTTGCTCTTGTCCAACGAAATTTCTGTGTCCGGGGAGATAAGGGTGATTTCCATTCAGAAGACTGACGTTTTGAAGGAGGATCGTACAAAAAGCATCATGTCTCTGTAGCGAATTCTGTGAGATAATCGCTAAATTCAGTATAATTTTGGTCCTATGATAATAAATAATACCCGACCGTAAGTGGCTGCTTAAAGTCGTCTCTACGCCAGTATAGCACTGCCTTTTGTGCAGAGGAAATGCTTATAAAACGATCCCGCTGTAAAATCTAACACGCTTTCTTAGTTTCAGTTTTGAGACATTACAATTAACGATCTGCCAGAACCGTGACACCAACCTACCGTCTGAATTAACGTAATATTTTAACTTTAACGCTCAAATTAGTAGTACAGTTGACATTCAAAAATCCGGCCATCGATAATCCAGTTCCTTCAGTTTTCCGGAATGGATTTCGGAGCGCATTTTTTAATTTACCTCGTTGGCGCGCCACTGTTTTCTGGAGCCGTTTACGTTTTGATGCAGCTGTTTGGGTCTTGCTTGCACGTACTAACAGGCATTCCTGCTCATTCCTTCTTATTTTATCATTTATTTGCTGCTGTATAGCCCTATTATGGATTCAGCAAATAAAAGAAGTGGTGTAAAACGTAAACATTTAATTTTCTTTCTTTAGAGGACTGTACAGGTAGTCATTTTCTGTTAAATATATACAGCATATATAACCAAAAAAATCCGGCATTTTCAACAATCCGGCACTCCTCAGGTCCGGAGGTTGCCGGATTTTTGAATGTCAACTGTAACTCGGACATTTTCCAGTAGCAAGAACGAAACGACTGTAATAATTAACGCCAATACACCAATGCTTGGCAAAAACCTCTCTTCGCTCTGCAAGCGGGACTAATACTATAACCTCTCTGTTGGACAAATCAGAATATATAAACACACAGACAGTTTTCAATTCTCGCCGAGTACTGTATTTCTGACGTAACCCAGACAAGTTAGTTATTTGAATGGAAAAAAAATGAGAGGGGGGGGGGAAAAGATGGCCGACTTTTGGAAAAGTTGAATTTGACGATTAACAGTGACAAAACTGAAAATCTAAACGACAAATATTAGGGCCATAAAAATCATATATAAAGATAGCTTAGGATCCCCTGAGCAATAATATGTTGTAAAATATATGGTAGTCTAATTATTAGCCAAGATATTGAAATAATACTATATGTCTACGAACGCTAAGACGGACAGACTGTTGTTTTTGCTCATTTATCCATTACGTTAGTGGGGACGCTAGTTTAAAAAGAGGCATTAGATTGATTCAAATCCGATTAAATGGTAGAAGAGTATAGGAAGGAGGGTATTGGTTGGGCAAAAAAGCTAACTATATTTGTAGACTCACTCCTAGAAGTTGGAGTTTGGCTTTTGTTTTTTTTTTAATTTTGAATTAAAAAAGCTAGACCCTCGCTGATTGGGCCGGTCTGATAATATTGGCAAAAGCAAGCAAAGGCTTGTCGCCAGTTGATACAAAAGTTTTTGAAAGCAAGCTGCGTTGAGAAAAGCAGTGCCTAGAGTGAAATAATAATTCTTGGCAGTCTGGACTGGGGCAAAGCTAAACTTACCTTAATGCTAATGCCAGTCAACGTATGTTTGTGATATTTCTTTGAATTGTGGTAAGAATGACTTTATTAACCTTATTATTACAACCAAATTTTGTGTATGAGATACTGCTTGATTGGGAAGGCGTTATGACTAAGTACAGAGGTCCCCAGCAGACTTATGCAGGGCCTGTTGTGTTGCACACAAGCAGTAAAAATTGACATGAGTTGTATAACTTAAAATGATTTCCGCAGTTACCAGTGGGAAGGCTAACCCACAATATTATATGGGAGAGAATCATTGTTGCAGTGTCAGAGGCGTTGTAGCCATTAGGGAAAAGAATAGGAGCACTGGTATGAGTTGTTATCTCAGAAGAAAATGGTTGACATGGGGTGGTCAGAGAGATCTGACCCTTTTCTTTTATTGAATTATGCCATGTATTGATTGTGGAAAAATATTGTAGACATGTTGTACAGAATCATAACCTTGTTTCAGGGTTTTTTGTTCTGGTGCTACTGTAGTACCAGGACCCTGGTGATTTTACTAGAGAGAGAGAGAGAGAGAGAGAGAGAGAGAGAAGTGAAACTTTTCTGGACCAAGCGGTCTACTATACTATTCTACACCAGGGACTGTGTCAGTCTGGTCATTCGAGTGAACGAAAGGAAATTGTCAGCATCATATCTACCATCAACCTACAGATAAGTGCCTATGTGTCGGCACTACAACGGTCATCCACTGACTTTATTAACAAAGACATAAAATCTTTGATTATTTAATAGCTTTTTCACAAGATACAAATATAAAGAGGAGGAATGATGCAAACACCCCACCCCCACCATTAGTTACCAGTGTCACCCAGTGTAGAGAAATACTTAAATATAATTTGGTTATAATAGTCCTTTGAATGGACAGAAGATCCATTGTTTTATAAATATTTATGTAAATAAAACCATAAATTTCATTTTATTGTTGGTCCTGACTCAGAAAATTCTGAATCAGGGCAAATAAATTGTAATCTAGTATATTACATAAAATTCAGCCACAGACTTTCATAAGATTTCTAATAGAGTGTTAGTTTGTTTGTGGTTGTGGTATTGACCCTGTCTTATATATATATATATATATATATATATATATATATATATATATATATATATATATATATATATATATATATATATATATATATATATATATATATATATATATATATATATATATATATATATATGTCCGAGATTTGAACTTTTCATTAGGTAAACTTCCTATAATACATGTATAGGAATCCCATATAAATAAAATTAAAAGTATTCTTTTGTGGAATTTAAATAGTGGATGATCCGTTGGTGCTTGTAGTTGTTGTTTAATTAGAGTAAATAAGTTACCTTAGTATATTGTTAACGTTGCTTGATACAATATGGCTGATTTGGTAATATTCAGATCTGCTGCTGTGCAGACTGCCAGAGACATGATCATGGAGGGTCAAGTCTTGATTGACTGTGTCACCTCAGAATGTGATAAGTTCATTGCTAGGGAAGAACATAGGTTAGCTGAAGAGAGGAGAATGCAGTTAGAAGATGCTAGGGAGATGAAGAAATTAGAGTTAGATAGAGAGGCTGAGATCAAAAGGCTCCAGTTTGAGGAGAGAAAATTAGAAGCAGAAGAAAAACGACTGCAAAGGGAAGCAGAAGAAAAGAGATTGGCTGCCGAGAGGGAAGCAGAAGATAAAAGATTACAAAGGGAGCATGAGTTGCGACTAAGGGAGTTAGAGTTGCAAGGCCATGCTCCTGACAATGGTCACAGCCCCTCTACCTCTGATGCTACTGTTAGTCAGGGAGCCTCTAACTCAGCTATGGGGTTTCACTTAGATTATTTTGTTAAAAGAGATGATGACATTGAATCATATTTAAGTAGATATGAAGTATTGGCTACAACGTATGGGCTAGTAAAAGAAAGATGGAGCTTGAAGTTATCCCAAGGTCTTAGGGGAACAGCTTATGAAGTTTTCTCAAAAATGAGCAGGGATGACCAAGACAATTATGACATGTTAAAGAAGGCTCTTTTGTTAAGATATAAAAAGAATGGTGAATTTTACAGGAAAAAGTTTAGAAATGCCTAGCTACTGTCTGGTGAGACCTATCACCAGTTCTCTGCACGTTTAGAGACGTACTTGGAGAAATGGACTGCTCTGGGGAAAACCCAAGATCTTAAAGAAATGATCCTTATTGAGCAAGTGAGAGAGTCCATGGCTCCAGATTTGAGAAAGTTTCTCATGGAACAGGGTGCAGAGAGGCTGAGTGAGTTACTTAATGTCGCTGAGAGGTATCAGGCAGCCCAGGCAGAGGTAGCTGGCGCCAAAAAGAAACATCTAGACAATTATAAGGCTTCACAAAACTCTAACAGATTTGACAACAAATATCAAGGTAATAAGGGTAATCAAAATTTTGATAGGTCACGCAATGATTATAAAAATAAAAACCCACAATTCGCTGACAGGAAAAATGAGGAAAGAAAACCTTTCATCAAGGTAGATTATATTGTAGATGGTGTAAGAAGGAAGGACATGACACCAAAGTATGTAACAGGAAACCTGCTGGATTTGCTGCTATGAAGTTGGGGAAAAAGGAAGTAAAGGTAAAACCTACTGGACAGCAGGAACCTTATCACCCCCAGTGTGTGAAGACGTGGTATGTAATGGGGTCACCATTAGGTGCCTTTACGATACCGGTTTGGATTTTGATTCTGTGGGGAGTGTGCACTTGGTGAACCCGGATCAGTATACCACAGAAACAGTGGAGATACAAGGGGCGACCAAGGACATACCACTTATGACACTTCCCATTGCCAGGATAACGGTGAAAACTCGCTATGTGGAAGGAATAATCAGAGCAGCAGTGTTAGACGCACCCATCTACCCTCTAATATTGGGGTGTCGTTATGTATTCTTGGGGGATCCCAAGAGACCTGTGGTCTTGGCAGCAGTCCAGACCCGTTCACAATCCAGACAGGAAGAAGATGAACCTATAAATACTCATCCAGAAGAGATGAGGAAGGCACAGGCTGAGGACAAGACACTCAAGCCTTGCTTTAAAAAATTACCTAAATGCCACACACCTCCAAGCAAAGGGGACTATTATATGAAGAACAAATTGTTGTATAGGAAGGCTGGAACTGAATCCAATGGTCACGGTCAGTTGGTACTTCCAAAGGAATATAGGGTAGAGGTAATAAGGAGCTTACATGTTGGAAAAGATGGGGAACACGAGAAAGTAGGTACCATCTGCCAAAAGGTTTCTAAAAAATATTATTGGCCAGATGTAAAGATAATTATTGAGAATTTTGTACAAGCCTGCGGCATATTTCATGAGGGAACACCCACAAGTGGGAAAAATGATCAGGACCTAGACACGCCACGGGGCAAACTTAGGCCTGAAAGGAAAAATAATCATAATAAAGTAGACAAAGTGAAATGGGAGCCCCCTTTTCACACACAGTCTTCGCTTGAATGTATTAAAATGGCAACTATGCGTCGAGTATAAAGAATTGATTTAACCCACAATAAGCCGACAATCCCTCAGTCGGAATTATGTGAACTGGGGAAAGATAAAAGAGAGAGAAGATCTCTCACAATGAAATTAAAGTGAGGAGAAAAACCCCGGAAAAGAATTTGTAGTGGACGATTTGTGAGTGATGATACAAGAAAAAAAGTCCTCACTATAAGGCTTCCAATGTCATGAAAAATAAGTCAGCAAAATTAAAGGTCCACATGTAACCTTGTTGAGGACATAGACCGATGAGAAGGGAGAAGAGACTGTTACCTCATCATATCAATATGTGAACGAACTGACCACTCGTTTAAAAACTAGCTGGAAACAGCGAAGGATAGGGAGCTTGCTGTAGGGGAGAAGGTGCTTCTTCTATTGCCGGCAGCAGCAATAAACTTCAGATCGGATGGCAACGTCCATATACAGTTTTGGAAAAGGTATCCAGAACAAACTATAAGATAGACAAGAAGGGAAAGGAAAAAGTCTATCATGTGAACCTTCTGAAGAAATATCTGGACAGGCAAATCCAGGATGGAACACACTTAATGGCCTTGTCTATCGCAACCGAAATGAAAAATGACCCGCTCACCTCATTTGAATATCCACTGAAGCCTAGTGAAACGTTTGCACAGGTGAAGATCAGTACTCACCTGACAAAAGGACAGAGGGAGTAGGTTCACATGGTCCTAGAGAAACATACAGACGTGTTAACGGATACGCCGGGGCACACAAATTTGTTAGAATATGATATGAAACTACTAGACCCAACACCCATCTGTATGAGGCTCTATTCTATTCCTTTCGCTAAGGAAAAAGCTTTGAAAGAGGAGATAGATTATTTGTTACAAGAAGGGATTATTTCTCACAATGAATCTCCTTACAGTTCTAGTGTGGTTTTGTTGCAAAAACCATCTGGGGAACATAGACTGTGCATAGATTACAGGAAACTGAATGCTGTCACAGAAGGTCAGGTGGATTCATTACTTGATATAAATCAACTTTTTACCAGGCTGAACAAGGCAAAATATTTTTCTAAGCTGGATCTTAGCAAAGGCTATTATCAAATTCCTGTAAAGCCTGAGGTTCGACCTTACTTAGCCTTTAGCACCTCGGAATACCATTATGAGTTCAACATGTTGCCGTTTGGGTTGAAAAATGCGCCGAGTGTGTTTTCAAGGATGATGCGAAAATTGTTGGATCCCCTAAAAAAATATATGCATTTCGAATTTCATGGATGATATTCTTATTGCTACTGAAACATTTGAGGAACATGTTAACTCTTTGAATATGCTGTTTGATAGACTCAGAGAGGCTAACTTGACTGCTAGACCAACAAAATGTTGTATTGGATGTAAAGAGTTGGAATTCCTTGGACATACCGTACATCAGGGTAGCATGACCCCTGACCCCAAGAATCTGGAGAAATTGAAAAGAGCACCGAGGCCACAAACAAAAAGAAGATGTGCGATCTTTTGTGTCGTTGTGTGGTTTCTACCAAAAGTACATTAAACACTTTAACTCTATATGTGCTCCTCTGGCGGATTTAACGCGTAAAGGACAACCTGACACAATTAATTGGTCAGCACAGTGTGAATTAGTATACCATCAGTTAAAAGAAAACCTCACAAGCAGGCCGGTATTGAAATTGCCTGACTTGAATCAAGAATGTGTCGTGAGAAGTGACGCAAGCAATGTGGGCTTAAAGGCTACATTATTGCAAAGGTCTTCCTCACAAGATGGGGAATTGTACCCAGTCGCTTATGCAAGCCGCAAGTTGAACAAAGCGGAAAAAAATTATTCAACAAGTGAAAAGGAATGTTTAGCGTTAATATGGGCTATAAAAAATTTCAGATCTATCTGTATGGTAGGACATTTGTGGTCCAAACAGATCATCAGCCTCTTGTATTCTTATCACAGGCAAAGCATGAAAATGCCAGATTATTAAGATTGTCATTACTATTACAGCCCTATTCATTTATGATTGAATATATTCCCGGCTCTCAGAACGTGGGTGCCGATTTTTTGAGTAGACATCCTTGTGATGAAAATCAGAAAAACGTGTAGGACTTCATTTGCGCTAAGTTATCTCACAGATCAAAACCTGCAGTGAATGCATGTTTTAGGAAGGGAGGTGTGTAGCGAATTCTGTGAGATAATCGCTAAATTCAGTAAGATTTTGGTCCTATGATAATAAATAATACCGGACCGTAAGTGTGAGCTTAAAGTCGTCTCTACGCCAGCATAGCGCCGCCTTTTGTGCAGAGGAAATGCTTATAAAATTGACCCCGCCTTAAAATCTAACACGCTTTCTTAGTTTCGGTTTTGAGACATTACAATTAACGATCTGCCAGAACTGTGACATCAACCTACCGTCTGAATTAACGTAATATTTTAACTTAAACGCTCAAATTAGTAGTAACTCGGACATTTTCCAGTAGCAAGAACGAAACGACTGTAATAATTAACGCCAATACTACCAACGCTTGGCAAAACCCCTCTTCGCTCTGCACGCGGGACTAATACTATAACCTCTCTGTTGGACAAATCAGAATATATAAACACGCAGACAGTTTTCAATTCTCGCCGAGTAGTGTATTTCTGACGTAACCCAGACAAGTTAGTTATTTGAATGGAAAAAAAATGAGAGAGGGAAGGGAAAAGATGGCCGACTTTTGGAAAAGTTGAAATTGACGATTAACAGTGACAAAACTGAAAATCTAAACGACAAATATTAGGGCCATAAAAATCATATATAAAGATAGCTTAGGATTGCCTGAGCAATAATATGTTGTAAAATATATGGTAGTCTAATTATTAGCCAAGATATTGAAATAATACTATATGTCTACGAACGCTAAGACTGTTGTTTTTGCTCATTTATCCATTACGTTAGTGGGGACGCTAGTTTAAAAAGAGGCATTAGATTGATTCAAATCCGATTGGATATTAGAAAAGTGTCACATAATGATGATGATATCAGTGTAATGTAGATGTCAGATGATGATGGTGTTGTCACTATAATACATACATCGAGCATATATCGTAATGATGATGAATTTTTTTTTTCGTACGCCCGCAAATACTCGAGGCGAAATCTCAGGTTATTATTTATGTCTAGCCTGACATTGATTTTACGTGAGTATCCCTTTTTCTTGTACAGAGACAGGTGTCTCTCGCCATTCAGGCAAATACTCTCCGATTTCGGAGGTACCCATTACAGCTGGGTCGCCTCAGGAGCCGCTAATCCCTGGTCGACGACACTCCTTTAAATGTCCTCGCCAGGTCTCGAGTTAATCCAGTCCAAATCCCGGTCGACATAAAATCCTCAAATGCCGTCACCCGGGTTTGATCCTGGATCACCCGGTCGCCAGAGTGGTGTGGTAACCACTACGCTAGCGCGGCTCCCCTTAATGATGATGATGATTTCACGGTAATACATTTATCAAGCATATATTGCATTGAGGATGATGATGATTACGCAGATGATGATGATGATTATGGTCAGTGGGTGTGTGTGTAAGCAAATGATAAAGTAAGAGAGGGTGTTTGCGTGAACAGTAAATGGCGTAGGCCTGTGTGTATGTTAAGTGCGAATAAAAAGTGGTCAGTCGGGTTTTACGTGAGTGTGTCTCGTGCGAGACTGTGGGTCAAAACACGGGAGAACAGTGCAGTGTGCGAGGTAGTCAGTGGTGGACTGAAAGGTCAACTGGAAGGTTGCTTGTAGAGCGGAAAAAGATGGCTAGATGTTATGGCTGACTCTTGTTGGTTAATTCTGAAGGAAGAATTATGAATTATTACCTTGGATATTTGGATTTCATATCATATTTGTGTTTCATGACATTTCCGTAATACAGTGTTCAGTTTGGGACTATATTTTGGTGTTGATTGGTTTATTCAGGAATGGATGTGTTAAGTATGGTGTAAGAAGATAGTAAGCACCTTGAGAATTAATTATTGCGATAGCATGCATCCCCACAGCATGTGTCATTTGGGGGCTCTTTGAGGGAAATTGTACCCGCCAGAAGAATTTAGCCAGCCGTGCCAAAAGTATTCAGCCATTTTACAATCCAGGGTTGCAAGTCATGAAATATCTACTAATATTCCTGAAAATTTTGCTCATGTAAGTTGGCGTGTTCACAGAACACCGAATTTCAAAGACTAGGCCGTGTTCAGCCTACTATCGATTTAAATTACTGGTTTCAAGCAACACGTAATATTCAAGACATTTGCATGTAAAAGTAAAATGTATTGCCACTAGTGTCAGTTATTAACGCGGGAGCCGCGCTAGCGTAGTGGTTACAACACCGCTCTGGCGACCGGGTGATACAGGATCAAACCCGGGCGACGGCATTTGAGGATTTTTCGTCGACCGGGATTTGGACTGGATTAACTCGAGACCTGGCGAGGACATTTGAAGGAGTGTCGTCGACCAGGGATGGCGGCTCCTGAGCCGACCCAGCTGCAATGGGTACCTCCGAAATCGGCGAGTATTTGCCTGAATGGCGAGGGACACCTGTCTCTGTACAAGAAATAAAGGTATACTCACGTAAAATCAATGTCAGGTTAGACATAAATAATAACCTGAGATTTCGCCTCGAGTATTAGCGGGCGAACGCAAAAAAAAAAAACCACTTGAGTTTGTGTCGAACGGAGTAAGCTACACTATGTTTCAAGAATTAGCTTGATTGACATTCATCAACGCTTGAGTGGTGGCTAGTTGCACAGCTGCACGCTGTTTTCGATGACTTATATACGTTTATATATCCATGGTTATCGTCTTGTTTTTGGTCCTTACTGACGTACCTCTCGCCATAGTGTCAGGACTACCATCAGTGATATGTACAACATATTTAAACATTGAAAATCGACCCGCTTGTCGTATCTTGTGAAGTATCATTGACAATTCTTAATTCAAGAAAATCTACGCTGCTTGCCACTTTCTTGTGCAGTATCAGAGAACATTCTTACTTCAAGAACGTCTACGCTGCTTGCCGCATCTTGTGCAGTATCTGGGAACATTCTTACTTCAAGAACATCTATGCTGCTTGAAGCATCTTTTGCAGTATCAAGGAACATTTATAGGACATATTTTTCAAGACATCTTTACGTTAGAGTCTACGACGCTTACTGCATCCTCTGCAGTGGAACGGATTATTTGAAAACTAAAACATTATTACAGCAAGATGACTCATCAGTACAGCTCACTGCCTCCTCCCTTGTGCATGGATACTTCTACAAAGTGAAGTCGACACCGCGTACTAAGCAAGGCACCACACAGTGACAGGCTGCTAAACAGATAAGTCATTTTTGTGCTATCATTGCTCTTGTTCGTGCATACCACACTGTTGGCATTCCTGTCTTTACCCCATCTGTTGCTTGTTGTTACTGTGCGTGACTTACGTGTTTGCTTAAATTATGTTTTAGATTCAATATTTATTCTTCTTTATAGAGGAACTGATGTTGAGTTAACCTATTAGGAATTTGTTAAAATTAATTTCTTAAGGGGCCACATCTGTGTTGGATCGGATTATATGGAGCACCCTGAGTGATTTCTTTGAACATAATATACATTAGTTGTGTTGGTTTAGTTTGTAGAAAGAGTTACAATCGTATAAAGACTCTTTCTTGTCCAGTTTACATGTTGTATTCTTCAGTTATTTTTCTTACTATCATTGTACATAAGTTATTTTTTTAGTCCCATTGTGGTTGGTTGTTTGTCAGGTTCGGTGTTGTAAATAAATCTATATTTTCTATTTATTTTTTTCTCTTCTTTTCTGTACGTTATTATCCCCCACCAGCCTGCTAGTTTTCGTTGTCCTTATTGAAGGGTCTGTTTTTTTCATCCATCAACTGTGTCATACTGTGTCATGAATATCACATATTCGCTGTATAGTTAGTAATTCGTATACATACTGCCGTTTGCTGAACAGCTTAACTTGTATAAATATAGTGTCATTTTTTTCCTGGTTTGGGTAACCTCAATTTAAGTCGAATACAAGATGGCAAGTCTTAGAGACTTTATTGATATGGGAAAACAGTTAAACAAAACAGGCCTTGAACTGGAAACATGGGCAATGGAACAGCTCAAAGAGGCAGAATATAAAGCGAAAACAGGACGAGGAACGAAAAGAAAGATATGATGAAAGACTGTTAAAGAAAATGGAATTTGAGGCAACTACCAAACAAAAGGAAGTTGAAGCAACTACCAAACAAAGGGAAGTTGAGGAAGCTACCAAACAAATGGAAATTGAAAAGGAAAAGGCCATTGCTTTAAAGAAATTAGAATTATATGCTTCTAATCATGAGTCCTCTGGTAGAGAGTCCTCGGAGAAGGAACCATTCCAGACATATAAATTAAAACTACCAAATTTTACGGACTCCTTTGACTTGATCGATGTGTACTTAGAATGCTTTGATAGAAAGATGATATCACTAAAGATAAAGAAAGAACGATGGAGTTCCATGTTATGCAACCTGCTCACTGGCCAGGCGTTGCAAACTTTATTTTTATTACCTGTAGATGACCGGCTCAACTATGATGTTGTGAAAGAAGCATTGCTTCGCAAATACCGTCTGAATTCACATGGTTATTCTATGCGTTTTAAAAACGAGAAACCCAGTAAAGATCAGGATTTTGACGACTTTATTGCTAACATAAAACTAGCATTTACACTCTGGATAGATCTATCTGGGATCAGTAAAGATTTTGAAGGCCTCAAAGATCTCATCTTGAGAGATAAAGTCCTCTCGGCCTGTAGTTCGGACTTAGTTGCGTTCTTTCAAGAACGTGACCCAAAGAATCTTGATACCATGTTAGAGCTAGGGAGGTAGTATATGACTGCCCATCCGGGGAGGTCAGTACATAAGGAGGTGCAACCGGAGAATTTTCCAGTATGTTCTGCAGGGGAAGTAAACAATGCACCATATCGTAGACCGCGATTTGATAATGTGAACAGACAATATGACAGGAGATCGAGATTTGATAGGACATTTAACCACGATTTCAAGCCGCGTTATTCCCATCCCAAGCGTTTTCCTCAGCGTAGATCAGATAGCTCTAAATGGGGGTGTCGTAGCTGCAGTTCCTGGCGCCACGCATCCTAATTTTGTGACAAATCAGGTCCAAGCCCTACTAACACACCACCATTCAGCCCAAAGTGAAGTCCTAGGAAGAACTACCGCCGTGAAGCTCACTGTTACATGTGTAATGCCACGGATCATTTCCAAAAAGAATGTCCGACCAGAACGACAGAACATGCAAATGCTACATCGGTATTGGAAACATTTAACAGTGAAGATTGTCTAGGTTGTAAGCCTTTATTCGAACCTAACGGCAAGCCGATAGTGATCTGTGGTCACGCTTTGCCTGTGTTGTCATCGATTGAGGAGGGTGGTACTTTGACTTTACACCAAGGTTTGGTGGCCGGTAAATTAGTAAGTGTGCTACGAGACACTGGATGTACGACGATTGGAGTGAGACGTTCATGCATTGACGAGACGTGTCTCGTCGGAAAAATTGCTAGATGCATTACCTTTGGAGGCAAAGTAGAGTACTACCCCCTAGCGGTGATTGAAATAGATACCCCTTTCATAGCAGGTAAAGTTCGCGCATGCGTCCTCGACTCACCCGTCGCAGATTTAATTATAGGCAATTTACCGAAAGTGCAGAACTGCACACAACAGGATATAGATGACTGGAATCAACAACACTCACTTGTCGCAAACGCAGTCACTACTAGGGCACAGAAAAAGGCTGAGGATCAACAGGCGGAAAAGGATCCGGTACTGTTGCTTGATAATGGGGCTGCTGACCCAAACAAAAATCCTGAAGCTCGTTGTGCGTCTTTTGTGAAACAGCAGCGTGCTGACTTGTCTCTTCGGCCTTTGTTCAATTTTGCTGACAGGGCTGATGTTAGACACACTAAATCAGCAAGATATTGGTTTCAATTGAAGAGTGAAGTGCTAACCAGATGTTTTGCCAAAGGTCATTCTCTGGTGCGGCAAATTGTCTTGCCCAGTTCACTTAGGACTGTGGTGCTTAAAACCGCACATGACTGCCCGTTCGCAGGACACATGGGAATAGCTAGAACCAAAAATAGGGTATTATCACAGTTCTATTGGTCAGGTTATAATAAAGACATTTGGGCATATTGTCGTTCGTGCGTGGTGTGCCAAAGTACTTTCCCAAAGGCAGGGTCCCAAAAGCACCGTTGCAGGTTACGCACATATCTAGTAGACCATTTAAGAAACTGGCAGTAGACATTGTAGGTCCCTTTCCCATAATGTCTAACAGAGGACATCGCTACATTCTTACTGTGGTAGATCTTTGTTCTAGATGGCCCGAGGCTGTCCCTATGAAAGTAATTACTTCCGCGGTCGTAATAGAAGCTCTCCAAATGATATTCAGTAGGTTCGGGATTCCGGATGAAATTATATCCGATAGAGGAACACAATTTACATCAGACGTGATGAAAGAGGTATGCAAAATGCTAAATATTAAACAGTCATTCACAACTCCTTATCATCCACAAACGAATGGCACGTGCGAGCGTTTCAATGGATCGTTGAAGCGTATGTTAGTAAAGGTGACGACAGAGTCACCCACAGAGTGGGACATATACTTACCAGCCGTGCTTTTTGTTTATAGAGAAGCACCGCAGGAAAGTACGGGGTTCTCGCCATTCGAACTTATATATGGAGCTAATCCTCGTGGCCCCATGAGTCTTTTGAAGGATTTGTTTATCGGTAAATACTCCAACGAGGAGGTCAAATCTTCATACGAATTAGCTGTCAGTCTGCGAGAGCGCATCGTGAGATCATGTCAGATTGCAAGCAACTCATTGAGTGGAGAAGGTGCTAGATATCGTGCTTATGCTAACCGTAATAGTAAACTATTGGCTCTTCAACCTGGGGATAAGGTGTGGCTCTTGCTCCCCACCAATAGAAATCATTTGCTTATCTCATGGCAGGGTCCATTTTCGGTAATTCAAGCAGGTACAGACGTAGATTATATGATTGAAGTGAAGGGGAAGGAAAAAATATTCCATGTCAACATGTTAAGACCCCACTATGAACGCCCTGATTCCCTCCAGCACATTGCGGAAGCCGTTCTAAGTGATACACAGGAAATTACTTGTTCTGCAGTGATAGCAGAAAAAGGCTGCAATGGGGAGGATATCCATCTCCAGTTGTCTCTTCTCCCCTTACAACAGTCAGAGTCATGAAAGAATGTAGAGATATGCAACTCCGTTCCTCTCGATCAACAACGGCAACTTCAAGCATTACTTCAGGACTATGCTGATGTGCTGACGGATAAACCAAGCAGGACGACTCTGATAAGTCACGACATCAAATTGTTAGATGAGCGCCCCATCAGGCTGAAACCATACCCGCTACCTCTCCATTATAAGGCGGCAGTGAAGAGAGAGATAGACGAAATGCTCCACTTGGGGATTATTGAACCTTCTGAGTACCCATATGCATTCCCGTTAGTGATTGTTAGGAAAAAAGACAACTCGTTACGTATCTGCATTGACTTTAGGCGCCTAAACGCTATTACAATCACAGACGCAGAACCTATACCAAATCAGGACGACCTGTTAGCACAAATGTCAAAAGCTCATTTCTTTAGTAAGTTCGACCTGACTAAAGGCTACTGGCAAGTGCCTCTGACGGAATCGGCAAAACCTCTGACAGCTTTTGTCACGCAAAAAGGTCTGTTCCAGTGGAACTATATGTGCTTTGGGCTTGTTAACGCCCCAGCGACATTTGTGCGTATGATGAGAAAGCTACTCGGCGATAGGCCTGATGTAGTCACTTACTTAGACGATATTTGCCTCTTTACTAATTCTTGGGAGCAGCATGTCCGTGGTCTGTCATCACTTCTAGCATGTCTTAGACTGCATAATCTAACAGCTAGACCCACAAAAGTCAAAATCGGGTTCCACGAACTTGGTTTTCTAGGATATAGAGTAGGTGGGGAAATGCTCAAATCAGAAGACACTACCGTAACGAAGATTATGAATCTCCAAGCTCCTACTAGCAAAAAACAAGTACGCAGTCTCTTGGGGTTGATTAATTTTTACCATAGATTCATCCCCAGTTCTCGTCATTGTCTGCCACTCTCTTCTCTTTAACGTGCAGAGGTATGCCTAACAGAGTGGTATGGACGGATGAGTGCGATGTTGCATTAAAAATGATAAAATGTTTTTTCTCCAAACAACCAATTTTGATGCTACCTGACGTACATCTTCCATTTGTCCTCAGGACAGATGCGTCCTCTGTGGGCATAGGAGGATGCCTAATGCAAGAACACCAAAACATTCTGCATCCGGTCTTATATACGAGTCGGAAATTATTACCACCAGAGACCAGATATGCTACCATCGAAAGAGAATGCCTCGCCATAGTGTGGTGTGTTGCGAAGCTTTCCAAGTATCTGATGGGAACTCATGTTTTTATTAACACAGATCATAAACCTTTAGCATATATGAAAACTGCAAAATCGCCAAACAGCCGGTTAACAAGATGGTACCTACTGTTACAACAATATGACTTTACTGTAATACCTCTTGAGGGAAAATCCAATGTGTTGACGGATGCTTCATCCCGGCTATAGCTGATAATATGTTCATAGATTGATTTTTCATGAAACAATTTTGGATGATACTATGTTATACTAATTTACCTGTAACTAGATGTAATCCACTCTTTTATTGTTCCAGACATTTGCCTTACTCTATGAGAAAACTGTGTTTTCTTCTGGAGAAGGAGGTAGATGTCACATGATGATTATGATATCAGTATATGTAGATGTCACATGATGATGATGTTGTCAATATAATACAGACATCGAGCATATATCGTAATGATGATGATGATTTCACGGTAATACAATTATCAAGCATATATTGCATTGAGGATGATGCTGATTACGCTGATGATGATGATGATTATAGTCAGTGGGTGTGTGTGTAAGCAAATGATAAAGTAAGAGAGGGTGTTTGCGTGAACAGTAAATGGCGTAGGCCTGTGTGTATGTTAAGTGCGAATGAAAAGTGGTCAGTCGGGTTTTACGTGAGTGTGTCTCGTGCGAGACTGTGGGTCAAAACACGGGAGAACAGTGCAGTGTGCGAGGTAGTCAGTGGTGGACTGAAAGGTCAACTGGAAGGGTGCTTGTAGAGCGGAAAAAGATGGCTAGATATTATGGCTGACTCTTGTTGGTTAATTCTGAAGGAAGAATTATGAATTATTACCTTGGATATTTGGATTTCATATCATATTTGTGTTTCATGACATTTCCGTAATACAGTGTTCAGGTTGGGACTATATTTTGGTGTTGATTGGTTTACTCAGGAATGGATGTGTTAAGTATGGTGTAAGAAGATAGTAAGCACCTTGAGAATTAATTATTGCGACAGCATGCATCCCTATAGCATGTGTCATAGAGTATAGGAAGGAGGGTATTGGTTGGGCAAAAAAGCTAACTATATTTGAAGACTCACTCCTAGAAGTTTGGAGTTTGGCTTTTGTTTTTTTTTAAATTTTGAATTTAAAAAGCTAGACCCTCGCTGATTGGGCCGGTCTGATAATATTGGCAAAAGCAAGCAAAGGCTTGTCGCCAGTTGATACAGAAGTTTTTGAAAGGAAGCTGCGTTGAGACCAGCAGTGCCTAGAGTGAAATAATAATTCTTGGCAGTCTGGACTGGGGCAAAGCTAAACTTATCTTAATGCTAATGCCAGTCAACGTATGTTTGTGATATTTCTTTGAATTGTGGTAAGAATGACTTTATTAACCTTATTATTACAACCAAATGTGGTGTATGAGATACTGCTTGATTGGGAAGGCGTTACGACTAAGTACAGAGGTCCCCAGCAGACTTATGCATGGCCTGTGAAGTTGCACACAAGCAGTAAAAATTGACATGAGTTGTATAACTTAAAATGATTTCCATAGTTACCAGTGGGAAGGCTAACCTACAATATTCTATGGGAGAGAATCATTGGTGCAGTGTCAGAGGCGTTGTACCCATTAGGGAAAAGAATAGGAGCACTGGTATGAGTTGTTATCTCAGAAGAAAATGGTTGACATGGGGTGGTCAGAGAGATCTGACCCTTTTCTTTTATTGAATTATGCCATGTAATGATTGTGGAAAAATATTGTAGACATGTTGTACAGAATCATAACCTTGTTTCAGGGTTTTTTGTTCTGGTGCTACTGTAGTACCAGGACCCTGGTGATTTTACTAGAGAGAGAGAGAGAGAAGTAAAACTTTTCTGGACCAAGCGGTCTACTATACTATTCTACACCAGGGACTGTATCAGTCTGGTCATTCGAGTGAACGAAAGGAAATTGTCAGCATCATATCTACCATCAACCGACAGATAAGTGCCTATGTATCGGTACTACAACGGTCATCCACTGACTTTATTAACAAAGACATAAAATCTTTGATTATTTAATAGCTTTTTCACAAGATACAAATATAAAGAGGGGGAATGATGCAAACACCCCACCCCAACCATTAGTTACCAGTGTCACCCAGTGTAGAGAAATACTTAAATATAATTTGATTATAATAGTCCTTTGTATGGACAGAAGATCCATTGTGTTATAAATATTTATGTAAATAAAACCATAAATTTCATTTTGTTGTTGGTCCTGACTCAGAAAATTCTGAATCAGGGCAAATAAATTGTAATCTAGTATATTACATAAAATTCAGCCACAGACTTCCATAACTTTTCTAATAGAGTGTTAGTTTGTTTGTGGTATATATATATATATATATATATATATATGAGCGCCAAACACGGCGCATAAGGCAGAAACCAGTGCTCTTCAGGTTGTTCGTTGCGACGCCACTCCTCTTAGCTCTTGCACATTATTTAGGCCCAACGTTCTTCCTTCTCTTATTATTGTTCTTCTGAGTGTTTCTTTTGGTCTTCCTTTTTTCCTCTTACCCTCAGGAACCCAAGTGAGCGCCTGTAGTGGTATTCTGTTGTTTTGCATTCGTAGGACATGACCGATATATGACCATCGTCTTTTCCTTATATAGTTGGAGACATATTTCTGCCTAGAGTCTTCTCTTATTTGTCGATTAGTCTTGAATTCTTTCCAACTGATGTTCATGAGTTTTCTAAGACATTTGTTCTCGAATGTATTCAGCTTTTTCTCCAATGATTTTGTTATTTTCCAACTCTCACAGCCGTATGTTAACACTGAGATAACATTTGAATTAAACAGACGAAGCTTGGTATGTATATTCAATGATCGTAATTTCCAAATGTTAGATAATCTATTGAAGGCGCTAGCTGCCAACGCAATTCTAGTATGGATTTCTCTTGTTGTGTCACCATCCTGAGTCATTTTACTGCCTAAATAATTGAAACTTTCAACTTTCTGTAGTTTTTCCCCGTTCAAGATGATATCAAAGGTCTCGTTAGAAAAGTTCATAACTTTAGTTTTAGAGGCATTTATTTGGAGACCTATTTTAACCGAGAGATGACACACATTATTTACTGCTTCTTGGGATTGTCTGGGTGTTGAACTTAAGATTGCTAAATCATCTGCGAAATCCGGGTTCCCCCAGGAATTTTCCATTTGTCCATTTTATACCTAATTGTTCATTGTGGGTATAGTTTCTCATAACCCAATCAATAGCTATTCCAAAAAGTAGTGGTGACATAATACAGCCTTGTTTCACCCCTGTTTCTACTGTAAACCATTCTGTATTCCCTTTATTTGTTCTAACACAACATCTTGCATTGTCATATAGCGCTTTGATTATATTCACATATTTTGTTGGAAAACCATAGATTGTAAGTATCTTCCACAATGATGGGCGGTGTAGACTATCAAAGGCTTTTTTGAAAATCGACGAAGGTGATAATAAGTGGCGATTGCATTTCCACTGATTCTTCTATAATTGTTCTTAGTGTGAATATTTGATCAATACATGATCGTTTCGGCCTGAAACCCGCTTGTTCTTCTCTGATCTTTTCGTTTATATATATGTGATATAATTTAAATGTATTTGTAGTAATACTTACACTACATTACACACTTTCATAACCCTAGACATTATACGTAGCTATCATACATTCTAGTCCAGAATAAGTCTGATTGAGGTCATAAGGTGGTAGCAGAAAGGTACCCTGTTAACTCAACCGAAAATTTGTTATAATCAGGGACTTTCACAGCTGACCTCATTCAGTACACTAGAAACATTGAAAGATAACCTCTATTAACTTCAAATCCACCACAGTCTCGTCTCCTGTGATTATGTTGATGAGAAAATTGCTATCTTGATCAGCCACAGTAATGAGGTCTCCTATCAGTGTCAATCTCGTTTCTTTCTGTTCAGGAGATTACATTTTGGGCACCATATGTTGACAAACACGGTGCATGTGCAGTTCATTGTAGAGAATACGATGGCAACTTCCAACTAATATTCCAACTTCTGGGGCTGTTTCCTCTACACTAAGTCTTCTGTCAACACGAACATCGTTCCGAACACGCTCACTATATATATATATATATATATATATATATTATATATATATATATATATAATATATATATATATATATATATATATATATATATATATATAATATATATATATATATATATATATATATATATATATATATATATATATATACTGTTCAAAAAAAGAAACGCAACACTATTGCAGTGGTAATTTACACCAAATTTCAAACTTGTACCAAAATTTTATTTTACGGAATTAATGTTTCAATCTTGGCATGAAGAAACTTTCAGACTTTAACAATGAAATGATGTTCATTAAATTTGGTTTGGACTTTTTTTCTTTGCGACTGAGACCTCCGTTTCAGTAAGGTGTATGGCCTCTATCAGAGAACGACTTCTCCTTGACATGGATCCGATTAGCCGTTGGATCTGTTGTTGTGGGATGGCTGCCAACTCTTCCTCCAGTGCAAGAGACAACTGTCGGAGATTGGCTGGAGCCACGTTTCGCTGGCGGAGTCGTCTGTCGAGTTCATCCCATAAGTGTTCTATGGGGTTCATGTCTGATGACATGGCTGGCCACGGAATGGTCTGGACGTTGTGTCAGCAAGGAACTGGGTCGTGCGTTGTGCTACATGAGGTCGAGTGTTATGCTGCTGAAAAATCGACCCTCGTGCAGCCAGAAGTGGAAGGACGTGAGGACGAAGAATTTCAGCGACGTATCGTTGGGCATTCAGGCGTCCTTCAATTTGCACCAGGTCATTTCTTCCCATGAAGTTGATCGCCCCACATCAGCACACCTCCACCACAATGTGGAGGCGCCTCATCAACGCTGTTATGGGCTTAGCGCTCATGGACTCTGCGGTAAACTCTTCTCCGTCTATCGTGTCGCTGGAGCACAAAAAATGATTCATCACTAAACCAAACCCGTCTCCAGTCATTCCCAACGGTCCATTGACGATGCTGGTTCGCCCACTGCAGTCGGTTCTGGCGATGCCGGTCCGTAAGAACAGGACCTCTGTAGGGTCTTCTAGCCCAAAGACCAGAGTCGTGCAGCCGGTTCCTGACCGTTTGATCTGAAATTCGACGAGCTGCTGACATTGACTGGACTGTGGAGGACGCATATGCAAGTCGATTCCTGAGGTGACGCAGCCGTATGAAGCGGTCTTCGGCAGGAGTTGTGACTCTGGGTCTTCTACTGCGCAGCCGGTCTGCCACTTAGCCAGTTTCTTGAAATCGCCTCTAAAGGCGACTAATGGTGCTTCTAACCCCATTAAATTGTCTGGCCACTACACTTTGTGACTGTCCAGTCTGTAAACGCCAAATGATGATGAGTCGTTGTTCTGTAGTGAGATGAGCCATACTTGGGCATTGAATTTTCAACTGAATTTATTCGAGGAGTGTCAATCTTTTATAAGCATTCAATAATATGGTCAGAGAGTTTTGTGCTCAGTAAGTTTCACGGGATTCTCATGAACCTGTCACGAGTTATTGTCAAAAATGTATTTTTGACCTTGACCTCTTTCATGACCTCAAGAATCATGAGGTGAGTACAATTCAGAGAACCACGAGAAGTTAATGACCAGGTGGACACAGTCGATAGGTTGACTGATGTCCAATCAGCGAATATCTTTTATAAAAGTAACACCAAAAATGTTGCGTTTCTTTTTTTGAACAGTATATATATATATATATATATATATATATATATATATATATATATATATATATATATATATATATATATATATATATATATATATATATATATATATATATATATATATATATATATATATATATATATATCTATATATATATATATATGTCGGCGTCTGTGGCCTAATGGATATGAACGCAGTTTCATATTCCAGATATACCAGGTTCGAAACCTGCTGCAGGCGGTTTGGTAGCAGATCGCTTTGTGTGGATTTTTAACAATGGTATAAGCGCCGTACCGTTCAGAAAGCAATGGCAAACTACTGAACGTAAAAATTGACTAGAAAAATCATAAACAGCCAATAAAAGCTGGGGTTGATTGCCACGTCCTGTAAAGGGTAAGCAACTAACTTTATATATATATACATACATACATACATACATACATACATACATACATATATATATATATATATATATATATATATATATATTCACATTGAAAGACTAACATAGAAGACATGTTTAAAACAGTTACAAAAATGACACCAACAAAACATCAGAATTAACACCACTGAAAACTGGAAAACCATGCAAATGATAGTTTCTTAAGCATAAAATAAGCAAGAATTGTACGAACATTGAAGAAGCATACATCTTGAATATGGATGTGACATTATCACTGAGAAAATAAAAATTGTGATAAGTAAACAGACGAGAAACCATCTGTAGAGTCGAACGCTGACAAATTGTTCCTGTGACATTGTAACGTGTACAATACCTGTGTTCTATGCAAATGAATGGAAACTGTTTGAATCACATAATTTTTCAACCCCTCGTCTATCGCTTTTATTTAGGCCATTCCCGGAAGAACTGCAAAATCGTGTCGACCCGTGACGAGAGCGGAGCAAGCCCCGGGTATCACGTCTAGTTCCTAAAATCAGTTTAATAGCGTAGTGGCGATATGTGTCAAGTATAAGATATAAAGCTGATAAGAACATATTTTTTTAAATTTTTATTTGTTTATTTATTTATTTTTTTAAATTTTTTTTTTGCATTCCTTTTCAATTTACACAGTCGTGTACATTTTACAAAGTGAAATACATGGAAAGTACATTTTAAAATTACATATAAACACTCGTGCGTATTAACACTTTCATTTGCACACTTACAAAAGTAAATATTAAGGGTTAAACATTTTAAATAGAGTAAAATGGAATGAATAAAGTAAACTAAATTCTAAAGATGAAAACAGGGTTATATTGGTTTATAGTTAATTTAATTTAATATTTGCTGACATGCATATGTATTCCCCAATAATGTGGGAAGGAAACCAAACACGTTATACATCATTGATACACTGATTATATGCATACAGTACTAATACATAAAAAAACCTTTCTTTCCATTTTAAACACATTCATACCTTGCTTTAATAATTCAAAAATCGTTAATGCTTATTTGTCTGTGTACAAACAGTAATTTTGAAACACGTGGGTTTTACTGCTATTTCAATGAAAACATTTGTCTAAAATACACGTCAATTCAAGAAAGCCCAAAGGGGATGTCTATGTGCTGAAGGAACGACAGTGTACAATCTGGCTGCCAGAACAAAGAACCCTTAAAGATACAAAAGGTATCGCCTCGATTAATGTGACACTTCGTTCTAGTCAAAAATATTTTGTTGGTTAGTGCCTAGGTGTAAGGTTGGCACTCAAGTTCTAGAGATAAACCCAGATTTTCTTCTTTAAAAAAATCAAGAAATACCTAGATTATTTTATGCCTCGAATACACGGGATAGACGATGCTTACACAATCGTTTAGTGCAACTTTAGCACAAATAAGCTGTGTGCTACCAATGATTATTCATTTCTTCATTTTTATTTTATTTTTTATAACCAAAAATTCATAATTATATAAAAATGATTTGATTAATACCCCAATATATGAACTCTTGAAAATGAAATATTTTAACAGTAACATACTTACAGTAGTTACGTTAACAACATTTTCCTCAAATCAAATACAAAATATTAGTTGTAACTTGTTACTGCTCAAAATTGTCACTTGTCAGCGATTCGGCATCCATGTCAACAACTTCTCCTTCCTCAAGATCATATGCATGAATTGACAACGTGGAATCTTGATTGTGGAGTTCCAAAATCTTTGCATATATCTGCCGACAACGTCCTTCCCTCACATCTTCAACCACGCTTTCACTAGGATTAAACTTATGACAAACTCCATCTTTGGCAACTGCTTGCTTGGCTAGTAGCTTTCTATTGGAAACTGTTTCACACAAAAACTTGCTGGTTTGTTAAGTTAATCTTCGAAAACACTCTTTCGGCTCATGCTGAGAAGTGAGGTAGTGCTATAAGCGTGCACATGAGGTCAGCCAAAACATCAAATTTCTTCTGGTTATTAGCATATGTTACATGTTGCAGTCTCAGCCAGAATGCGGGCGGATCCTCATCCACTAGATGTCCAAGATCATTTCGGTACGATGCCAATTCTTGCCATTGATTAGACAGACGATCGAGGCTCTTTTCTGAAACAACTGTTGGGAACTGCGCTGCTAATGGAATGCCAGATGGATTGTTGATCTCGAGAGCTTGCTTTGGATCATACATCTGCCAGAACACTGATTTGTCCAAGTGAGAGCCTGCGTCGTATTTGAGTACAAAGTTCAATCAGGTATGCCAATACATCCTTGCGAAACTGGACTTCTTTATCTTCTAACGGTTATCGGATTAACTGCGCTTCTCATCGACCACCCAGCTCAGTGTAATTCAGTTTCTTGTGCACCTGTACATCCGAAGGATCAAGGTCGGCAAGAGTGCGATGCTCATGCTGCAATCCTTCCTGCCTAATAAATATACTGAGAAGAAAACGATACTCTCTTGTTACACTCCTGTACACTTTGTGAAAACGGAAGTTCTCGTACTGGAATTAGATGTTGATGACGTTAATTTTAACCAGTATGTAGCCGACAAATAGAAGCATATGCTTCATGCCAATAGTGTGTTCATCGTCTGCAGGATTTGCCCCATGTCGTGCGTAAGTAGGTTTTAAAAGTTATGTAAGATCCCGCTTGAGCAAAGGAGATGGCGATAGTACGTGAGAAGTATAAGTGTAAGAAATAGAGTTTCACGAGTGAAAAGTTATGGAGAAGATCTGTCTCTGGACTGAATAGTTTCTCTAGTCCAGCCTATCTATACGACTATAGTTTATTATATGACAACCTTTCACCTCCTTATATTGAGAAATATAAGTTTACTAACCACAAACACACACACACAGCACTGTGACAACAAGTGACACAAACGTGAGGAACTATGGTAAATTTTGGGTATGGGTCTGACCAACACACAAAGTTTAGTTATTTTGTAGTTTATTATCATTTAAACTTTACAACATCTAATATCTAAAAGAGAAAGATCAAATACATCAGAATTACATGCATAGAAAAATAACAGAATACCTATGCCCTCCCCTCATTGAGAAGAAAAGAACCCAACAAGTTAATAACCCCAAAGGTCAAAGGTTAGCACAAGGTTACAGTAAAGGAAGTAAAGAAGGAAAACAGTTCCCACTAAACTTTATCCAATAAAATTAAACAATAGTCAAACAGAATGCATCTGCTACAGTGTTTCCTGTACTAAAGAAAATATTACACTTTCTGTCTTACGTGGCCACACACTCTCGCTTCTTAACTACTCATGATGACAACAATCTTTGGACGAAACAACAATCACTGAAATAGATATATCTGGTCCAGAGTATTTATCTTCCGAATTGGGCCCAGTCCCTCCACAAATACTTAGAATTTATAATGGACGCCTAATTCGGTGATTAATTCCTGGAAACACTATTGTCACTTTGAATAGTTAATGCCGAGACTCTCTGAGATCTGGTGTTCACGGTAAACTGTAGGAAAATATCTGATTGCTAAAACTGTTAGTTAGTGTTACTTTATTATGATGATTTGGTAAATCTTATCGGCTGGCTCTGGTGAGTGCCGATTCTGAAATATCGCAACTCTTCTGGATAAAAAAAATAAAATCCACTTTGGCTGCGACTATCAGGTCAGGATAATTTTTCACACCCCAGTGGGCTGATAAAAATTTAATAAATACTTCTGGAGTTTAGAGTCCAGTTACCACTTATGATTAAAATGTCAGTTAGTCTATGTGGCCGGTCCTGTTCGCAAACGAACTTAGACACGCGTAAGGCCCAAAGAGCACAACTTCAATCCAATCAGTAAAATGGAGAACAGGTCAACATGGACCACAATGTACCAAAGTATAGGCCAAATGAAGCCATCAAAAAACTGCTCGACGCCGTTGATCAGGTTATGCCAAAAATTCAGAATAAGGTCCCCACGAAGCTATTAACACATTTTATCCGCAATGGTTCTAGGTAGCGTGTTTAGACTCTCCCTGAAAAATTATGGGCGACAATGATAAATGATTGTGAGGAGACGCAGTTTATATATCATTCTGTTCTTAAGATCTCTAGAAGATGCTAATCTTCACGCTTAGATTCCTTGCAGAGAAATCAGAAACTCCGTTTTTACAGATAAAAGGTCTTGGGGCGCTTCTGTCGGCTGCTGCTAATCGACAACAAAAGCTTAACCAGTGTAGCGGGCTCCCGTCCGAGATGTTCGCTGTTTCTCGAGATCACAGAGTTATCTTTTCCCTGTAAGTACGAAACATCAAAGGATTTGCTCCCCTTATAGAGAGTCTTCAAAGTCGTTACGCTTCGCACATGGGAAACACGTGCGATCTGCCCTTTATCGTAATATTGACAGATCTGCTTGAGTGAGGAACTTGCGTAAGCGAACGTGATTCGCCTCTGCTATGAATGACAGGTTGCGAAAGATGGTAAACAAGCTCGTTTTTTATGGTCAAGTAAAAAGAGGCGTGGATTAAAAGTGAGTCAGACCGACAGAAAAATGCTAAACTTTGTTAGCAACTTCAGGACGCTAACAAGAAAGCAAAGGTGTCCGATACTGTAGTCTATATTTGCATTACGTCACACCCCGTACCGTCAACGTTGTCCACTAAAGCTTCGGCTTGGAAATACAAGTGCAGAGCATCCCATTACTCAAGGATCCTCTCAATGACTGCTTCACTGCAAATGCCAACGTGTTTCACACAGCTTCAACACTTTATGTTTCTGGGCCTGAACTACATCTTGTATTAACTGGAACTGGAAATTGTTTTTACTACTAAGTGAAAAATAGAAGTAGATATTCATTATTAAAATATTTCAAGATTGTAGGTGGTTGCTGGCAGCATTTGCATAAAGTGCAAACAAATGAAAAACACAGCCGAGAACAAAGGCATGTGGAATCTCTTTCTTCAGCTGTGCCTGTAAACTACTTGCAGTCCTCATCATAGTGACACAGTTGTCTGCAGCAAAACCAATGACGTTACTAAGCGGGATTGCGTGCGTGCTCAACAATTTCTTAACAGCTGTAAACATGCCAAGAACATCCCCATCCTCCACCTCAATGATGTATAACAGTGAATCATAAAATGCCTATATGCCAACTTTACGTGTAACATTGGGCAGAGCAACCTAACCTTTGAAGTGAAGACAGGAGTACGACAGGGATGCCCCTTATCAACCACTCCATTTTTAACAGTCATAGACTGGGTGATGCGCCAGACAACAGAGGGCAATCCAAGAAGAATAAGATGGACTACATTTTCTACATCGGAAGATCTGGAATATGCAGATGACATTGCACTGCTAGTGTTATGGCTGGTTTTGCTCTGGCAGTTGGTTAACCTTTTTACTGTCCTTACACAAATCTGTTCTTAATATAAAAAAAACAGTGTTCATTCTTTCTGGCCATGTCTTGAGTATGTTCTTATATTATTGTGACTTGGTTTCTGTTGAGCATACGTGCTTGACTAAAGTTGCGACAGCGGAGTTAAGACTATCCAAACTTCAATAATGGTAGATATTCGACAAGTCCATAGGTGGTTGGAGTCCACATAAATTACGTTTTATTTGACAGTATTCAATCCACGAGACATGATATGAATTAAGCATACATTAAGTTCAAGCATATACATAAACAGCGTCTCCTGTCCTTATTCCATTAATCGTCACAACGTCTGAATATTTACTCGCGATTCCGTATGTCGGTAATCCGGTAATGAATATCCAAAGTTGATCGATCTTTATAATCTGAATACTAATAATTATAATAATATACTACCTGCGACTATTCTGGTACTGAAGAATTAGTCATACATAAAAATGAGACGTTATATGTATCCATTTCAATTCGGCAGACCCTAGTGCCACATCACCTTGAAAACTTCTACACCATTACTATTATACACGGGAGTGTTGAAATTCGCGTCTCGCTAGGACGGAATATAAATTACAAAGGGTACACTTATAGTGTCGTCACGTGTTAGCATAACTACGCAACACGTCATCATAAAACTAAGCAATTCTATCCATTCGCGTTCAATTACCGTGAAGCGCGAACCCTAATATTTATTAATAGTATTTCAAACCCTTCAATGCGTAAACTTAAAAAGAGCTCACTATAAAAGTGGCTAACATCATAACACCTACCATTATATTCCCCTGACCGACGGGGGTTAAAAAAAATCTATTCTGTATATTTTTTTTTTTCAAAAATATTTAAAAAAATTATCGACATAGTACTCACGATGATTTTGTTAAATATTGTCGGAGATCGTAGTCAAATATAGTAACTGTCATAAAATACATTACAATATAATAAGTCAACAAAATAAATGTCAACTGTCAGCTAACCTACTAAATAATTATATATGTAACTAAACTTATGTTATAACTAATCAATGTGTGTTGTGTTAATCAACATTATGATCTAAAACTAATTAACTATTAACTAAATGTAATGTGAGAAGAACGTTATAGAATAAAATCTAATTAAATAAATGAAAGTATCGTGTCATTGTTACTAACATTCAAGAAAAGAAAAATGACGAATGTATAAAGAGATAGTGATAAGAAATTAGTATATTAGAATAGAATATGTGTGTGTAAAAGAAATCACATATGTAAGTCTAACTAACTTAATCTATCAATTCATAAAGAAGAAATGCGTATTATTACATATCATTAACGTAAGTAATTAATCAATAGATACCTTACTACAGTAGCTACATAAATTAACAGTGTGATACTGTGTGTGTTTGAAAATCTTTTCTCTTTCTTTATTCACAATAAATTATTAAAATAGTTAGTGTCAATTTCGATCAATTAGCCGTGCGAAATCCATCCACGTAAGTAATGTTCGTTTACCAATACTTCATGTAGCTATAGATGATCCCGAGTCCAAATGACAGTACTTGAATGTATGTATAAGTGTGTTCGATCCTGTTTTCAATCGTAATTTTGATAGAAGAATGTTTTAATTTCACTCGTATCTTGATAGAAGAATGTTGAAATCTCACCTGTATCTTGATAGAAGCATGCTTGAATTTCACTCGATCCATCTATGTGAACAAATTTGACGTCGTCATGCGACTATTTGAAAAGTACAATTGTTTTCTGAAAGTTTCAATAGTGATTTGCTTTCATTACTTTGATTCATGATCAATCACGTAAGTCTAGTAAATCCGAAATTCAATAATGAAATGTTCCACTGTCTGTGAACGACTCAATGTCTTTGCATAGTGTAAGTTGTAAGTTTGACATAACTTGTATAATGCTGAATAACTTCTAGTATCAACAGAGTTTCAGTTCTTTGAATTCTTAATTTTCTTCATTTAACGATGACGGATGTCTTGAAAGTGAGTCTGCCATACCGTTTTTCGGAAACTTGACTCGTCCCAAACGTAATCTGGATCAGACAGAATTGACAGCATACCTGAATGTACCAGTAGATTGTACCAATGTCACCAGAGATGAGAATTTTGATATCATCCCAAGACGTGTGATGTCACAGGGGACCTTGACATTTGGAATCGTAAATTCGTCATATTTTTCGAACTTGAAATCGTTTCAAACGTAACATTGGTTATGACGTAAACCAATATCGACGTAGAAATTGCCTGCATCTGACGAAATATAGAAAACCTGGTAAAATTGTTTAACCTCTGTGGTGAAGTGGGATGTTATAAATATGTATAGGGGACTTAGTGTACTGACTGAGATCAGCTGTGAAGGTATCTATATCTATTAAGAGTAGTGTATTATAGATAACCTTACTTGCTACCACATATCTATATATCTCAGTCAGAATTATTCTGGAATAGTGTGATGACTACGTTATGTGTCTAGGGTATGTGTATGATGAAGTGTAAGTCACAACAACAGACAGATAAACAATTTAATTTAATCCACTACTCTTGACAACACTGTGACACTCACATACATATAACACTCTATGAGAATATCTTAAGGAGTCACTGATAACTTTTCAAATAACAATATGTATTCACTGTTATCATAAAGGTATATGTGTCCTGATTCAAATACAAAGGAACCAGGAATCACAATCAATTTTAATTACAAGTATATGTACAGACTTTATCAATATGAATATTGTAGTGACATATATTATTAAAAATATCCTATGTGTATCAGTTGTGTAGTGGTAATATGAGGTAATACTGGTTTTGTTTTGTTCAAGCTCTGTTGGTATTTGTCATCATGACTTCAATAGTTTGTCTTAAGGAAACTAGTATTGGAGATGTTCTCAGTTCCTGATATTAAGACAATTAAATTCCCCTCTGAATGTTATTTTTACAAAGTCATTTCAAGATGAGGGGACATAATGTTGAGCTCAGCTGGCCAAATCAGCTTATCTTGCGTGATGGCGGCAGGGAAGGACTCCTCTGCTCGAATTCTCCCCTGGGCTCTGGAGACACCTCACTGATAGCTAAAAAGACCAAGGAGTATGCTGTCCGACTCTGGATTCAGCAAAGCTCTGACCAGGTGCTGCTCAGTACCATCAAGACCACGGTCCCTGAAAACAAGAAGGATGTACCTTCTACTTCATAACTAATTGATACTCTAGTTCTACACTGAGCACAATACAACACAAACATTGAGTTCAGAGCGTTAGGCCAACTGTCAGCTTCATCTGAAATACTTTATACCAGCATTACCCTCCTTAATGGTCACTACGCCTCTGCACTTCCAGCATTATTTCTGTCTAATCAATCATCCAGGTGTCAGTGTACTATTTGGCCATTCCATGCCGTTTTACTTCCCTCCGACACCCTCTGTTCAGGCTGGAGCATTATAGGCTTTATCTCCTGTTTGCCACTGAACTACACATATATATACAGGCATAAATTAACAATTTACATTCAATTTTCCTTAAAAGATACTGAATGGTTCAAGCTTACCACAATTTCATGGAAATAAACACAGATACGTTGATTAGCAATGAATTCTGGCACAATTACTGGCACAAATTCCCATCTGCTTATGTTCCAGGCTTTTATTTAACATAAATATGAGCTGGCTTCAACGCACTGTTGCTTTATCAAGATTATTTGCACTAGTGGTCTCGAACTAACGCTCCTAAGTGAGTATATCAGCGAGTCTAGCCAATGAGGCCACGTTTCGACAAGTGTTTGAAAAAATGTTACCTTTTCACGTCTCCCTAACAACCAAGATAGTATTTATAGCCCGACCAATCGTGGTTAGTCTTTCATTTGTTGCGCTCCAATCAATTTGGAGTTTACATGGTAGGCTAATTCTGTAACGTAAGATTTTTTTCAAACACGTTATAAAAAAATTTTATGAGCAGAAATGATTCCATGCTGTCAGGCATCCCCACTATTTTATTTTGGGTATAATTTATTAATTCCTGGACTATTTGCGTAACGTTTTACATATTCTTTGTCAGCAAGCCCTAAGGAACCCAAATATCCAAATTTAAAAGAGCTACGTGGCTGCGTTCAAAATATGTATTTTCTACCTCCTGTTTCGAAGATGTGCTGTCTGGGTACTGTTATGTTTTCAACCGTAAACCCATCTATTGTTATCTTTCCTAATAAGCGTTTTTTGTGATTTTAAAACCTAACTCTGGGAAGGGTAGTGAATTTATCACTGTCCGTCCGAAAAAGTTAGTGCTTGTAGCCTAACACGCGTGATAGTAGTAATTGTGTATCGCGCGACGCGTGTTGCATGCGTTCCTGATTTTCAGCCCTCCCTCTCTCTTTATCCTTTAGTCCATCTGTTCGTTCGTTTTGGTAACGCAGTATAATTAATGTTAGGATTAATTTAGATCATTACGCAGGGTGCCTCTCAATGTTTTTCCAAGAAATACAGCACACGTTTCATTGAAGAAAGCGGGTATAATACAGTAAGCTTTTACTATCAACGTGAAAGCGTTACAATTTGCAGACGAAGCAGAAAACAAGGGGAATTTCGAGTACCTTCTTTGTGACAGCACTGTTATTTACCATTGCTCTTTTCCTTTATTTATTATATGTATTTATTAGGCTTTATATTTACTTGATAATTTATATATGTGGATTAGAATATTCCACGACAACCTCACAATAGGAGGTTTAACAAAATTTTCCTACCAATTTAATGAAAGTGGTATTGCAAGTATCAGTCCACGTGAATTTTGTGGGCATTTCTTTCCTCAATAACGAAGACAAGACACTAGCTCATGCTGAATTAGCTGAACATGAGTAGAACAGTCATCGACATTACTGTCTAACTTAGGCATGCGAAAAATCAACGTGAAGACACAAATACAAAGTGTCATAGTAGACAAGCTAAAGAAATGTTATATAAAAGAAAAGTTCACACTAATCAACCTATGTAAGAATAGATGACTAGGAAAGAAAAGGAATGATGACTGACTATGTTGAGCCATCAAAGACATGAGATGATAACACCAAGTATCAATAGGCTAATATCTGCGCGAAGCAGAATTAGGTACCATCTGTAAATGGAGAGAATGGTGATGAAAACATACACCATTGTCATGCTCGACAACCATACGAGCATCCCTATTGTTAAAGAAGGTAAGAAACGCCTCACTATTCTGACCATTGAATGATGGCAGAAGAAGAACAAACTTAACGTTTGCTGTATAATTGAAGAAATTCCCAAGTGCCTGCCATGTCGTACCTTGTGGCAGATTACGCACTAGAATGGTGCGAGAAAATGCACATTGTCCAATATAGGTAGACTCATTGTCACGAAACTGTGAACAATGAAGATATGTATTTCTAGTCATATATGAAGAATTGACTTTTCCTTTTCCCATATACGTAGTATTTTTATTAGCTGATGTATCATCCTGATTAAACTTAGGATGATACCTATCAGTATGTAAGGTAGGAGGTTTCCTGTATGTCGCAGACATCTCCTGGTTGGGCAAAGCAAACACTTTGCCGTCAGACTTATTTATCTTAACTTTCTTATTGAAGTTAATCCTAACTCCAACATTATTTTTCAACACATTACTTATCTGAGTACAATCATTTCCCCTGTTGACAACGTTAACAGTTTTCTTAAGGTCAGTTTCCCTCTGATCATGTCGCCAAGATTTATTCATTGAATTGGCAGTATTTTGTCGAGGGAAGGAGTACTTGCCTCGAAATGATTTACTTATCTTCACTGGGTGTGTAGATACTTTATTATCACACTTAGTACTTGAGGCATGTCGTACAATAGAGTTATTATGTTTGTTGTTCAGCAATATCTTCTCGCTCAACACAACGTCCAGCAAACCATCAACTCTCTTTCTTACTTTCGTACCCTCTAAATTCTGGAGTGTAATTTCTTGTCTCGGTCTTTTATTTATTTTCTACAAGTTAGTAGTTATCTTCCACTCATTAATAAGTAAGGAATCAACTGCATTCAGCTTAGTTGAAAGTTCATTAATCTGCTGTTGCATTCTCTTTTCTAGTTCGGAATATGTATTCTTCTCCTTAAGGAGCAATGTATCGAGGTTAGCAAAATTATCATTAGTCAACTTTTCATGTTGACTTATAATTCCCCTGAATTCCTGATTCTGGAGTTCAATTTTTTCCACTTTATACTCCAACAGAATGTAAGAACTCTTCATATTTCGGATTATTAACACTTGTGTATCAACCTTTAATCTCAATGATGAAACTTCAGATTTCAGCTCCTGAATCTGAGCCATATGTGTACCATCTGCACTTAAAGCAGTATTACCCTTATTTAATTCAATATCAACACTTTTCTCGTCAAAATTCTCCACATCTCGTATCTCCTTATTTACATCCACTAAATCAGGTTGTATGTTATACTCCTCTAATGCAAATATATTTTTAGTTTCTTCTAAATCGTCAATACGTTTTACTTCAGCCTCCAATTCCTCATCACTAGGCATTTTATTCCCTAATGCCTTTAAATTTCTAATAGCCATCTGTCCCAAGGCATATGATTTTAACTTGTTACCTTCTATATAACATATTATTCGTCCCATCCTCACAAAATCCTCTAAATTAAGCATGATAAATATATATGTGACTCACTCACTTAGTCAACAATATGTATTAATCAACAATGTAATGTAATCAATTAACTATGTGTGCCCAGTGGCTAACGTAGTACTATTACTAGAACAATGTAATAAGTACCCTTCAATATGCCTATTGCATTCAAGGCAAGGTATAGATTTATAATATTTTATTAATATATTGCGACATCATGCCCTATGCAACATGGTAAAACAGTAGTGACTTGGACTACTTGTGCAAATTAATGCAATCATGCCATCAAGTCCCTGTTTTTTCCAAAATTAACCAAGATTAATCAAAATATTTATATCATTTTATTATCTAATTAATTTACACTATTATTATTATATTATCAATTTTTTTTAAATAAATAAATACAAGACAAAGAGTCAACTAAAGTTTTACAAGACACCAGCACATCACAATTGACAAATGCAAACGTAAAAATGATTATATGAAACAAGTAGAAAATCGGAAGTAGGGTCAAGGTAAAACCAAATCTAGGTTAAAACACGTACACTAAAAATGGTGACGTCACAATGGACTCATAGAGGAAACGTTACAAAACATGTTATAATTATAAAATAAAAGATAGTAAGATCAGGATGACAATTTAGGATACGAACAATGACGAAACTGAATAAAAATGAAAACTTATTACAGCAAAATACACCAAGTATAACGCAACGTTACAGCTAAAACACCTACTATCGAATTTTTTCAATGACAAGCAGAACGTTCCCCATTTAATTTGTTAGGGGTCTCCCGTACAAAATTGCAAAAATTCAATAATCCCTAAGAACAATCAGAATATCTGCGGTCTGCTGACGCTGACATAACAGTTATTCTGATTCCCTGCCAACCAAACCCGCTTACATAAATAACAAACAGACAATTAACGACGAATGGGACATATAACAATTAATTGCATATAAACATGCCTAAATAAAATCAAGTGGACTACTATTAGCTTTATGAACCGACAAAGGTTTCAAAGGTTTCTTATCTTTTTTCTGCTCAGTGATATTCATCGGTTAATGCTAGTATGCAGCAACAGCCAAATAGGTACGGTGAGCTGAAATTCATAGTTTGACGGGTTTTCTTCTTGATGTATTCCCTCTATCGAAACTGGTTGTAGGATATTAGGTTCGACATTCATGAGAACTGCTAACGGCTGCCATTGACTTTGACCGAAAGGGTGATGACGTAAATTTTTGACCTCTAGTCGTCATGCGCAATATGTACATAAAGTCACGTGAGCGCATATTAATTGTAAACAGTCTTGTTGTGATGAAACTTTTTATTCTAGATCTAACCTGATGAAGAAAAATTTTTTTTTCGTATCCCCAAGCTGCGCCGCCACTTTGTTATGGCTGATTTTGGTCTGGCAGTTGGTTAACCTTTTTACTGTCCTTACACAAATCTGTTCTTAATAAAAAAAAACAGTGTGCATTCTTTCTGGCCATGTCTTGAGTTTGTTCTTATATTATTGTGACTTGGTTTCTGTTGAGCAATCGTGCCTAACTAAAGGTTGCGAATGCGGAGTCAAGACTGTCCAAACTTCAATAATGGTAGATATTCGACAAGTCCATAGGTGATTCGAGTCCACATAAATTACGTTTTATTTGACAGTATTCAATCCGCGAGACATGATATGAATTAAGCATACATTAAGTTCAAGCATATACATAAACAGCGTCTCCTGTCCTTATTCCATTAATCGTCACAACGTCTGAATATTTACTCGCGATTCCGTATGTCGGTAATCCGGTAATGAATATCCAAAGTTGATCGATCTTTATAACCTGGATACTAATAATTATAATAATATACTCCCTGCGACTATTCTGGTACTGAAGAATTAGTCATACATAAAAATGAGAGGTTATATGTATCCATTTCAATTCGGCAGACTCTAGTGCCACATCACCTTGAAAACTTCTACACCATTACTATTATACACGGGAGTGTTGAAATTCGCGTCTCGCTAGGACGGAATATAAATTACAAAGGGTACACTTATAGTGTCGTCACGTGTTAGCATAACTACGCAACACGTCATCATAAAACTAAGCAATTCTAACCATTCGCGTTCAATTACCGTGAAGCACGAACCCTAATATTTATTAATAGTATTTCAAACTCTTCAATGCGTAAACTTAAAAAGAGCTCACTATAAAAGTGGCTAACATCATAACACCTACCGTAACAGCTAGCAGATTCACATCAACACATCCAGGAAAAAACGGATAGACTTAATAAGTATTGCCAGAAGGTGGGCTTGGGCATCAACCTAAAGAAGACAGAGGTCGTGACGCTCAATGTGAGCAACCCTGAGCCCATATCAGTAAGGAATAAGCAACAGGAACAGACAGATGCCTTCACATACCTAGGATGTATAGTAACACCAGACGGTGGAGCAAGCAGAGAAATCAACAACAGAATGAACAAAGCAAGATTAGCCTTTTTCAGTCTAAACAACATCTGGAAGTCATCTCAGTACAGCACAAGCACAAAATTAGGATTATATCAGAACTGTGTGCTTTCTGTGCTTCTCTATGGCGCGGAGAGCTAGAGAGTTACAGAGAAGGAAATGTCGAAATTGTCTTCTTTTCACACAACATGCCTAAGAAAAATTCTCCGAATCTTTTGGCCGAATACCATCACCAACTAAGATCTGCTTACTCGGAGCAAGCAAGAGGACATGTGTTAAAGTCAGTTTGTTTTTTAAGCTGGGATGTAAACTTTTATATAATATGGTCAAAAAGAGTTTACTGGTGGTAATACTTATTAGTACAGGTCAGATTTAGTTGTTATCTCCCTTGACTTGCCATTTGAGATTTCTCTAACAATTATCGAGAACGTTCCAGATTGTCCTCGTATGAGATCAACTCACGGCTCGCGGTTATCCGCGCATGCGTGATGGTTTGAGCGGGACCGGGAGACTGTGTCTCGTGACAATCGTTCCTGGGTGTTTGGCCGAGAAGGTGATCAGCCATGTTTCTCTGACTGTGTGAACAGGGAACATAGTTTTTGTCTGATGGAAATGTTAGAGAATTCCCCTGATATATTTCTGAAAAGCCAAGGATTGATGTCTATTTTTTATGTGACTTATTTCTGATGCTGTCAGTGAAGGTAAAAGTACATTTACGCTATTTTGTAGCCAAGAACTTATTATTATGATATTATAAGCCAAAGATTTATTGCTGACATGTATGTGGCTTAACCTGATGCGGTCAGAGGAATTTAAGAGAACATTCATATTATTGTTACCCCAGGGACGTATTTGGCGTACTCTTAGCATTATCAAAGAAGGTGAAGAGGACATATATGTATTATTGGAAGCTAGGAACGTATTCGGCTTATTAGCACTGCGCTACTCGCAGCTTGCTCAGAAGAGTCACTGAAATTGTTATTAGCACTGCGCTACTCGCAGCTTGCTCAGAGGAGTCACTGAGATGTTATTAACCCTGCGATGTCCGCAGCCTGCTCGGAAGAGTCATCGTTATATTGGAGGTAGTGAACCAATGTTATCCACGTGATGTGCCTAAACCTTGTCCTATTGACAGTATGTCTTTGATGTCAGCGTGTTCGTGTTGTAGTGTAATAAACAGTTCGAACTATACCAGTCGTTTCAACCTTCTTGACTTCTACGTGTGTTATGAGCGTGTGTGTGCTATGGATACTTGACCAAGAACCTATACGCATTCGCAGATATATATTTATAATAGTCGGCCATCAGTAAGCCCGACCATACTGACTTGTCCTTGTCAGTGCATGCACAATACCCACCATCATTCACCCTTCTACAGTGGTTAGAATCCTTCATACTATATACACACTTCACCAGTTAACAACAGTGCACCAAGAAGAGATCTGCAACAGTGGTTGACTAGCTTGATGGGGCTATCAACAATATAGTTCTACTACTTTCATTATCATCTGGAAGTACCCGGCGTTGCCCAGAAGTTTTCTACACGAGTTTGTTTAGAGTCAAGAATGCAGTGTTCCAGCCAACATCGGATGTCTGTACTTGGAGTTGTGTTAAAAGTCACTTCTGCTTGGAAGTTCCAGTATTAACCATCAACGAATTACGTTAGCTGTGTTTTCCTGTTTCATCATTGCTGCTATTCTGGAAGCTGGGATTTTTTTGTCATCTTAAAAGATAAGTGGCTATTTGTGTGTTTGTAAACTGTGCCTCTATATTGTGGTTTAATTAGATTTTCCTCAATATATATATATATATATAGGCTTTTTATATTCCGTGTTTTTATGTCATATATGTTTCATTTCAGCGGGTTTGGTTCGCGGGAATTTCAGATCTACTAATACCTCCTCGGACAATCAGTGGATCTGAAATCGTTCTATGGGGACTGTTTGTCTGAATTCGTGTTTGAATTCAGTCATTCTTATAATTGTTTAATTGTGCCGAGATGTCTCAATATTGTTTTTGTTATATTTATTTCTGTTCTTTAGTTTTTGTTTAATTTGTTTGTGATTGTCTGCCTCCTCTTTTCTATCTTTGAGTTATATTCGTGATACTCTGTTTTGTTATTTGTATTGTTAATTTTTCGCAGCTGTCATTACAAGCTTTGTAACATTTTGCTTTAGTTCTGCTTTATTGTTCTGTTGATTTCTGCGAACGTTATCATTTGTTATTTATATACTGTCTTTGTCTTTCTGGTTTATATTATTCATCGTTGTTATACACTGTCAATATTGTTATGCACAATAGGTATATAAGTAATTAATTATATTATTGATAAGTAATTATACAAGTTCTTAGGCAAAGACTTGTCACCCACTAAGTTGGGATAAATTGAGTTTCTCAAAAAATATATTTACACTGGTTATTGACCTAACATAATTAGACATAATGTCTACTTTGGATTATTTCATTGAAAAGGGGAGATCCCTTGGGATGACTCCCGAGGAAGTAAACGATTTTGCACTTGTTGAATATGCCAAGGCACAGAAGGCTGAAGAAAAGAGACAGCAAATGGAAGAGAAAAGAATTCAAATGCAAATGGAAGCTGATGAGAGAAAATTCCAAATGGAAATGGAAAAAACAAAAATTAAAGAGAGGCTGAAAATAAAAAATTAGACGCTGAAGAAAGAAAACAAAAATTAGAAGCTGAAGAAAGAAAACAGAAGTTAGAAGCTGAAGAGAAAAAAAATCTACAGCAAATTCAAATAGAGATAGAAAAGCAAAAATTAGAGATGGAAAAACAGAAAGCTGAAGAGAGAAAACAGAAGTTAGAAGCTGAAGAGAAAAAAATCAACAGCAAATGCAAATGGAGATAGAAAAGCAAAGATTAGAGATGGAAAAACAGAAACTTCAGATGCAAGCTGAAGAAAACCAAAGACTGCACGACAAAAAGTTATTGGCTATGGAGCTAGAGAAATTAAAGGTAGATAATGTGATTAATACACAAATTGCAACAGACACACAACCTACTTCTCATAATACAAATGTTCATTATGCTAAGCTAGGATTACCTCAATGTAAACCTACCTCTGACTACGTGATATTTTACCTAAATTGATTCGAACAAAAGTGAGAATCTCTGAAAATAGACAAATCACTTTATTGTTCACGATTTAGTGATCTACTTTCGGGTGAGGCAGCAAGTGTTCTAGGTAGGATGGAGGGGCCCGAAAAGAATAACTATGATGCTGTTAGAGCAGTCTTATTAACAAAAATACCAATTGGAGGAAGAAGGTTATCGCCTACGCTTTAGGTCTCTATGCCGGAGACAGGGAAAGATTTTTCAGATTGTATATCTGATATTAGGCTTACGCTTTCACGTTGGGTTGAACTTTCAAAAACTGAACACACATATGAAGCCCTTAAGGACTTTTTACTCCGAAACAAGGTTATGTCATCAGTGAGTAAATCATTTCTTTCCTTTCTACATGAGCGAAAGCCTCCTAATTTGAAAGAAATGGAACAATACTGTCGCCAATACGTTACGGCACATCCTAATGTAACGGATAGTAATTCTAAAGTCAAAGAAGGTTTACCCGTTGCTTCAGCAACACCATATGGTCCTAATTTTCGACGTAAATTTCAAAGACCTCACCGCAATTTTGATAGGAGGGATAATTGTAATTTTGCACAGAACCAAGGTGGTTCATCTTCGAGGAATCGGAGACAATATAGCGGTCCTGAACATTTTAATTCCAATAACTATAGGAACTTTGGAAGAGGTTACTATAATAGAGGTTATGAACCTTATAATAATTCTTCCCTGAGACAATAAAACCCATCAAATAGGAATTTTGATCAAAGGGGAAATGACAATCGCAACAATACTAACTGGAGTTCTAATCAGAACAATAGTTTCAATAGAGGAAATAATAATGCTTCCAATAGAAATAATAGCCGCGATAGATCGCAATACAACGGCAGATCGTCAAATAATGGATCATACCGTCAGGCTAACTCTGCTCAACAAGAGCCTCAGGATGTTAATAATCAAGGTAACAATAATAATAGTGTCGCTAATGCTTGTGCTTGTGTCGCTTTCGATTTTGAGAGGGCATCTCAATGCCCGGAATGCAAAACTCTATTCCAACCTACAGCTATAACTACCTGGAGTTGCGGTCATCCTCTACCCGCTCTTCCTGCCGCAGCTGCGCATGACGTAAGAGGGTCTCTTATTCTAATTAACGGTTTTGTGAATAATAGTCCAGTCTCAGTTCTTTTTGATTCTGGATGCACAGCTATTGGGGTTAAACAGTCTCTTATAGATCCTTCCTGTATCACTGGAAAAGAAGTGAAATGTGTAACATTTGGTGGAACTGTTGAAAAGTTTCCGACAGCTATCATCCACATAGCAACTCCCTTTTTTACGGGACATGTCCACGCATGTATACTCCCGAATCCCATTGCGGATCTTATCGTTGGACGTATACACGGAATTAAGGAGTGCACCCCGCAACAAATTGCTACCCGAAAGGAGCAAAACATTGGCTGCTTATGCAGTCACGACTAGAGCACAAGCTCAAAACCTTTTGCAGATTCCATCTGCAGAAAGTGATGAAGTACATGGTGATGATACTAACTGCGTAATTTCCCGAGAGTCCTTTATCAAACTCCAACGAAATGATATTTCTTTACAAAAATATTTTCTCCTAGTCAAGGATGATAATACAAACCATAACAAAAATCCTCAATACTGGTTCTCAATTAAGAACGGAATACAAGTACGAATGGTACGAGGTTCTACGTCGTCAATACATTCACAAATTCTGGTACCTAAAAATCTGAGAGTGCGGATTTTTCAACATGCCCATGACTCTCTGTGTGCAGGACACATGGCATTTTTCCGTACTAAATCCAGGGTTCTTACTTCCTTCTTTTGGCCAGGCGTAAATAAAGATATACGCGTTTATTGTCGCTCCTGCAAGATATGTCAGGAGGTAAAGTCGCGAGATCCACGCCATGCAGCACCTATCCAGGCTGCGGATATTCCTATCCGTCCTTTTCAAAAGATGGCAATCGACATTATTGGGCCTTTTAAAGTTAAATCTGCCAGGGGACACCAGTTTATCCTTACATGCATTGACAAATGTACACGTTGGCCAGAGGCTATACCTCTCAAGAGCATTTCTACTGCTGATATCGCAGATGCTACCTGGCTAATATTCTCACGTCTAGGATTTCCCAAAGAAATCTTATCAGATCATGGCACACAATTAGTATCAGAAACTATGTCTCAGGTCATGACAATGCTCCGCATTGAAATATCTTTAAGCAGTATCTATCACCCTATGTCTAATGGGTTAGTTGGGCGACTAAATAGAACGCTAAAGAATATGCTAGGAAAGATAACTGAGGACCATCCTCAGAATTGGGACAGGGTTTTACCCGCTGCCCTCTTCGCGTATAGAGAGGTCCCTAATGAGCAAACGGGGTTCTCTCCATTCGAGCTCGTCTTTGGCGCGCAACCGCGCGGTCCCATGTCGTTGCTCCACGACCTTATAACTGCTGATGATATCAGTGAGGACACTCAATCTTCCTACGAATATGCTATTGCCCTAAGGGAGAAAATTATCGAAGCATGTAGGTTAGCTACTGTAAAAGTCTGTTTGTTCGTGGTGTAAACTTTGGTAGAGTGGGCGTGTCGTTTTATCACCTGGACAGTCCAATGTTGCGGTGTTTATCTAGATCACCAGCGTGAGGCGCTGCCAGGGTGTAATGAATACATTCACACAAACAGCATACATGTTTTCAGGCGTGTAGTACTTGGAATATGATGTGGGATGATGTGGTAAGTGTGGGTGTAGACGAATGCGTTTAGGCTCTTGGACAGCTATACACTGAACCCACTCACCCACATGCAGAAGTCAGTGAAGGTAGGCATTACTGCTGACGTTTCACAATATTTTCTATACGACGTACGATAGTATGGACGACACAGTCAATGGCACAAGAATCATGGACATTATATGATGGTAATGGTAGTTAACACTTTGCATCAGCTCAGATCTATGGTGCCAACAATAATGGCCTGTCAATCTACGTTCTGCTTTCATATACTGAAGTTCAGGTACCCTGACAGAACCCGTCAGGTACAGCTTTTGCAAATATACCGCACGGGAAAGGCGGTTTCAATAGCCTAACAAAAGGCTGTGACTTCTTCTGGCATCACATGCCAAGCACTTCTTCTCATGAAGAATAAAGGCCGTAACAACGGGCCTCTATGGCGACAGCATCAGGCCGCAAGTAGCGGGCCTCAAATATAAGGTAACCTTAGTGTTTTATCTTTCCGTGTACATATTCCTGCCAATCCAACCGCTTGCATAGCAGGTTACTCAAGTAGATAACTTTCTCTGGGCTTCTAATGTTCAAAAGACAACTTGGTCTTGGTTCCCGTATCAAGCACCAATAATGGGGCTCTATATAACATATCAGCTGTGAGCTCTGTTCAACATGTCGCCTTAAGGTAATCAAATGTTCTTCTCTAACTTAGGCATACGAGAAGATCAAAAATGACTCTATTACCTTCAGAATCCTATAAAACACTAAACACAACCCTGCCATTCCTGGCATGCGGAATTAACTAGGGGAAGGAAAATGACATCTCAGTCATACAATGAACTTTTAAATCCCCGAAAAGATGGCAAGGAAAATTCTTCGGACCTCTGTCCGATCACAACGCTCAGGGTACACTGCTAAAACGGAAGTGTTCCGGTCTTTGCGCCAAAACCTGCGCATGTGCAAACAAGCACAGACCTGAGCGAAACTAACACAGAGACCAGGGCGTTTCCTCAAGCGAGAGGCAAAGCCGCTCCATATATGGTCATGTGAATAGTGACTTAAGAAGTGACAACAATTCAAGACCTTCCCCGCCACAGGTCAACATAAGACAAGGGGAAGATAACCACAAATCAAACCTGTCACTAATGTAAATCACCAGTTCTCTATCTTAGACCACCAAAAGAATTAAATAGGTTGATGTCTTTAACATATATGCCAAATAGACAGCAACCGATTACCGCACCCCCCGGGGAAAAAATGAAACTTTTTTTTTTTGAAATACATCACTGAGCAAGATGCAGCAAGCTCATAACGCATGAATGATGAGCCGATGAAATGATAAACATAAATATAACGACATAATGTCAGACCCAAACGACGCACAATAGCGCGTCTGGTGAGAACAACACTTATCTCACAAGAGAAGAGAAAATATTTATTCTCCAAATAAGACATATCCGTGGAGGTGCCACCAAAGTACCCAAAAGTGTAGGCAATGTTACAATGCAAACAATATTTACCTACAATATCCTCATGTGAAGCAATGGTGAAAGACAATATATATTGAGAAGTCATATCAACAGAAATCTCTCGAAGTATAATGCTATAAAATCATTATTATCTAATGGTTAAACATAAAAAAATTTATAAAGTCTTTTCACATCAATATGACTATACAGGTATACATTCTAACTAACAGGCGATAATCTCAGAAGCCTTGTCCGGAAGACGCTTGTAAGCAGCATCTGATTGATCAGCATGGAAATCATAATGCTTCAAGATAATTATGTGACGGCACTCCCGGACAAAGTACTGGTTTGCAGATAACAATACAAATAACACAATTTTTAGAATGTTATAATGTACCATAGTCACTATTACATTTCTACCTTATTAAGTGTGGCCGTAATATTTTTCGACCTTTATATCGTGATAAAACCTTCTCTGTTATACCAAGAACGGTAACAGAGAAAAAATCATACACTTCATAACACTGAATTTAAGTAAAGTGACATAAATGTTCTAGTAGCATGTTATTGTAAGGTACAGACGTAAATCTAGATATATATCAGGAGATCTATACATGAGAGTTAAGTAAATTCATGTGGGCATCTCGACAATATGTCTGCCATCACATTATCCGAACCACGGATAGCTCGTACCGTGAAATGAAAAGGTTGAAGAGCAATAGCATATCGAGTGGATCTTGAGCTCTTCAAATCCTTACTCTGCATAGCTGTGAGAGCTTTTTGGTCGGTTTCTACTATGAAATGCGCGCCGGGAAGGAATCTTTGAAGTTTAAGAATCGCCCAGACCATAGCCAATAATTCTTGGTCTAGAACGGAATAATTCCTTTCTGCCGCATTTAGCTTCCTAGAGACGTACATTACTAGACGCAGAGTATCTGAATACTCTTGCATCAGTGCCGCCCCGATCCCTGCTGATGAGGCGTCACTACGAAGGACAAATGTCTTATCAGCAGTAGGTAGTCTTAAGATAGGAGGAGATGAAAATAATGACTTAATAAGATCCAATGAAGATTGGCATTCTTGGGACCAGCGCACCACATTAGGAGACCTTTTCTTCAATAGGGTAGAGAGTGGTGCCGTAATAGAAGAAAGATTCTGAACGAATCTTCCGTAGAACTGTATTAGGCCTAAGAGACTATGGATCTGTTTCTTTGTCTTAGGAATAGTGATGTTGAGTATCTTAGAAGTGTTGTGGTCCTCTGTCTTCAAGAGACCATGTCCAACACGGTGACCAAGAAAAGAAATTTCACTAAATCCAACAAAGGCTTTAGAGGGTTTAGCTGTCAAATTATGCTCGCACAGAGTAGACTGCAGTTCAAATAACCCCAAATAGTGATCTTCCCAAGAATCAATAAAGAGACAGATATCGTCCAAGTATACAATAACATCTGAACGATGTGAGAGAATTCGACGCATCATGCGTATGAATGTAGCTGGGGCATTCATAAGGCCAAAAGGCATGAAGTTCCATTGGAACAAGCCCCTGGGTGTAGAGAAAGCAGTGAGTGGTTTGGCTCGATCAGTTAGAGGAACTTGCCAATAACCTTTAGACAAGTCGATTTTGGTAAAGAACGAGAGTTAGAAAGTCTAGTAAGTAGCTCATCCAATAGCGGCATAGGTTCAGCATCAAATTTGGTTACTTGATTTAGTTTACGGTAATCAACGCAAAGGCGTATGTTATTGTCTTTTTTCGAACAATAACCATAGACGACGGGTATGCTGAATTGGATTGTTCAATTATCCCTGACTATCATTTCATCCAATTCTTTCTCGACCTGTGTTTGGAAATGAATAGGAATAGGGTAAGGTCTGGCCCTGATAGGAGTATGGTCAGTAAGTATTATGTCATGCTTAATGATTGAAGTGTGTCCAGGAATGTCCGTGAGAGTATCCTGAAATGTTTGTAACGTGCAATAGACTTGTAGCTGTTCCCCAGTAGACAATTTAGGAGAAATAGTAACATTTTTCCACGATTCCGTAGAATGAAGTGGAATCATCCGAAGAGGAAGATTAACGTTCGAGAAAGTAGATTCTTCATCCTGTATAATTGACAGAGATGAGTAATAACCATGAGGGACTAGAGTGTCGTCCGTCGCTTGAAAGATAGGTTGCAAGTACTCTGGACGTTCAAAAATTTCCGTAAGCATATTTATATGGAAGGTTTTATGTTTTCCATCTATATCGACAACATAGTCGACATCAGAAATTTTAGAGACAATCATAAAATGACCTTTCCTTCCAATGAGAAGTCTATTTTCCCTGGTAGGAAGTAATACAAATGCTTTGTCACCAGGACAAAGTTGTCGTAGGCATCTTTTTTTTATTCGCAAATTACCTTGCCTTTTCTTTAGCAAATTCCGATGCACAAGTTGCTAATTTGCATCCTTCAATGATTTTCTTCCCGAGTGCAATGACATATTCATATGAGGATTGAGTTTCATCGCTAATATCATCGGCAGTGATGAGATCGTGTAATAAAGACATAGGGCCGCGTAGACGCGCGCCAAAGACAAGTTCGAAGGGAGAAAATCCTGTGTGTTCATTAGGGACTTCTCTATAGGCAAAGAGAGCCGCGGGTAAAACCCTGTCCCAATCTTGAGGATGATCCTCAGTTATCTTCCCAAGTAAATGTTTGAGGGTTCTATTGAGACGTTCGACTAACCCATTAGACATTGGATGATAGATGCTACTCAAAGACCTTTCAATATTAAGAGTAGATATCACTTGTGACATAGTGTCAGATATCAGTTGGGTGCCATGGTCTCATAAGATTTCCCTAGGAAATCCCAGACGGGAAAATATCATCCAAAGAGCGTCGGCAATGTCGGCGGTAGAAATGCTCTTAAGAGGTATGGCCTCTGGCCAACGAGTACACATGTCAACGCATGTAAGAATAAATTGGTGTCCTCTGGCTGATTTGATTTTAAAAGGACCAATGATACCTATCGCCATTTTTTGAAACGGACGAATAGGAAATGTTGAGGATTGTTTCGGGGTTTGCAAGCATGGGAATGTCCGCGGCATTCGCATGATTGCACCACGAACCACCTCAGCTGAATTAATACTGGAAATCGCGCAAATCCATGTATGACGCGCCAAACCTAGTAACCGCAGTCTATGTGTGGCCGTAGCGCCGTCCAGCAGTGTTTCAAAAGTGTGGCAGAGCCACTTATGGATTGTGTATAAAAATGTGGCATGGCCACTGATTAAGGATATGTATATTCAATGGTATACCCATTGTGAATTATAAATAGCGTAAATCCGTATAGATCATGCTGGGAAAGCAATCAAGTCAAATGTATAGGACCAGAGAGTCCAAAGTATAATTGTGAATATCGGAGGATACGTTCGCAAGTGAAGTTATATATATGGCAGTTAAAGAATGGCGAAGAAAGCCAAAGTATTGAATAAGTGGACATAGACGGAATATGTGAATATTAAATAAGGATATCACGAGCATTAATAAGTGATTGTAATTCCAAGAGACGGATTGGAAAGAGTTGGTTGCAGACTCTAAAACGCTATAGAATTAACGATTAACTCAGACGTGCAATGTCTGTAGGATGAACATTGAGTAGATCCTAGAACTATGTTTAATGCCAAGTATTAATTGTGTGAAAACGTTCTGTATTCATTTGGGAAAAAAGGACATGTATTAAATATTCAGTCGTCAATGGAACTTGTCTTAATTGCCTGAATTATTCAAGTTCAACCATGTGCTGTGACTGTTGATGTAACCCTTGCAAGGTCAGTCCAGACTATCACAATTATCTACAAGATTAATCATAAAACTAATACACACTGCTGGAGAATTAATATGAAGTAATGAACGACACTGGGCGCGGCGTTTCCACTGGTGACTCTGGATAACTTTGTGCTGATCGCATGGCCTCACGTGCCGGCGACGCATCTTTCAAATGTCTGCCCTATCAAATGTCGATGGTACGTGACATGCCTACCATGTTTGTAACGGGTAACGGGGAATCAGGGTTCGATTCCGGAGAGGGAGCATGAGAAACGGCTACCACATCCAAGGAAGGCAGCAGGCGCGCAACTTACCCACTCCCGGCACGGGGAGGTAGTGACGAAAAAAAAAACAATACGGGACTCTTTCGAGGCCCCGTAATTGGAATGAGTACACTTTAAACCCTTTAACGAGGATCTATTGGAGGGCAAGTCTGGTGCCAGCAGCCGCGGTAATTCCAGCTCCAATAGCGTATATTAAAGTTGTTGCAGTTAAAAAGCTCGTAGTTGGATCTCAGGCGCAGGCGGGCGGTCCGGCTCGCGCCGGTTCACTGCCCGTTGTCTCCTGCCCTACGGTCTGCCGGCTCTCGCCCGCGGGTGCTCTTCGCTGAGCGTCCCGGGTGGCGGCGCGTTTACTTTGAAAAAAATTAGAGTGTTCAAAGCAGGCCTCGGCTGCCTGAATAATGGTGCATGGAATAATGGAATAGGACCTCGGTTCTATTTTGTTGGTTTTCGGAACTGGAGGTAATGATTAACAGGGACAAACGGGGGCATTCGTATTGCGGCGTTAGAGGTGAAATTCTTGGATCGCCGCAAGACGAGCTACTGCGAAAGCATTTGTCAAGAATGTTTTTATTAATCAAGAACGAAAGTCAGAGGCGCGAAGACGATCAGATACCGTCGTAGTTCTGACCATAAACGATGCCGACTAGCGATCCGCAGGAGTTGCTTCGATGACTCTGCGGGCAGCTTCCGGGAAACCAAAGTGTTTGGGTTCCGGGAAAAGTATGGTTGCAAAGCTGAAACTTAAAGGAATTGACGAAAGGGCACCACCAGGAGTGGAGCCTGCGGCTTAATTTGACTCAACACGGGAAAACTCACCCGGTCCGGACACTATAAGGATTGACAGATTGATAGCTCTTTCTTGATTCGGTGGGTGGTGGTGCATGGCCGTTCTTAGTTGGTGGAGCGATTTGTCTGGTTAATTCCGATAACGAACGAGACTCTAGCCTATTAAATAGTTCGCCGGTCCCTTGATGCGCCGGCGCAACATCTTAGAGGGACGAGTGGCGTTTAGCCACACGAGATTGAGCAATAACAGGTCTGCGATGCCCTTAGATTGGCCGCAGGCGATCATTGTCCTATCAAGGCTGTGTGTGGTCCCGATTGCCGGGTCCTCCCAGCGCAGCGGAGGCAGCGAATGGGTGCTGTGCCTGTACCAGATTGCTCTTTTTTGCGGACCTTCGGTCCCGAGAGAATTTTGGCTGGACAGACGTCTCGGTAGAGAAGTGGTTTTATAGCGGCAGTACACACGAGGGCAAGTTCGGGGCACAGCAGATTGATCAACCGCTTGCTTGTCACATTGATTACGGAAACAACAATTAATATTCTGTTGTACCAATAAACGCCTTTAGGCGTAACGGAATAACGGATAATTTCTTGTTGCCCTAAGACGCCGCAAGGCGTAATGGCCACTGACTGCTTGGTCGGTCTTTGGCTAAGGATGGAAGAAAGAAGAAGAAAGAATGAACGACACTGAATTAAATAATAATAACTGAATCACACAATAACGGCTCTAAATCTGCAATTGAACTATAAGCCGAAATGGTAGAGATGAATATAATACCTAAAGAATTGTTGACGAGCAACCCAATAACTCACGTTCAAAGGGGCTGTATCTGGTAGGAATAACTAACAACAGATTCCCTTAATATCGGATATAACATATGGTGTCAGAAGACAGTCCCCTCCCCCGTAACAGGAATGTCCGCAGCCTGGATAGGTGCTACATGGCGAGGACCTTTCGACTTGACTTCTTGACATACTTTGCACGAGCGGCAATAAAGACGTTTGTCTCTATTTACGAATGGCCAAAAGAAAGCCGCAAGAACTCTCGACTTATTACGTGAAAATCCCATATGACCAGCGCATTGGGAGTCGTGAGCATGTTGCAGGATACGAACTCTCATACTTTTGGGTACATGAATTTGTAAGTGTATAGACGTGTCTGAGTGTTGTACCATACGCACTAGTACCCCATTCTTCATAGTGATCCAGGATTTGCGATTTGTGTTCTGATTTTGATCACCATCTTTAACCAGAAGGAAGAATTTTTTTAAAGAACTGTCCTCTTGTTGACTTTTTATAAAAGAGTCACGCGAAATTACCGAATGATTATCTTGCTCAAGTACTTCATCACCTTCGGTCGATGAAGACGGAAGCATATTCTGAGCCTGTGCTCTTGTGACAACTGCATTAGCATTTTCCATATTTTGTTCTTCCCAGGCAGCAATTTGCTGCGGGGTACAATCCTTAACCCCGTGTATACGCCAGACGATAAGATCCGCAATAGGATTCGGTAACAGACACGCGTGGACATTTCCCGTAAAGAAAGGTGTAGCTATGTGTATGATAGTAGTCGAATATTTTTCTACCATGCCACCAAATGTTACACATTTGATCTCTTTCCTAGTAGCACAGGAACTATCTATAAGAGATTGCTTAACCCCAATAGTAGTACATCCAGAATCAAAGAGAACTGAGACTGGATTTGTATTCACTAGACCTCTATGTAGGAGAAGAGATCCTCTCCCGTCATGCGCCGCTGCGGCATGAAAAACGGGTAGAGGATGGCCACAACTCAATGTAGATATTGTAGTAGGTTCAAACAAAGTAGAAAACTGAGGGCATTGAGATGCTCTCCCATAATCGAAGGCAGAACATGTGACAGCACTAGGGTTAGCTTTATTATCATTTGATTCATTACTAACTACATGTGGCTCTTGTTGAGCACAGTTAGCATGATGACATGATCTATTATTGTTGTGTTGCCCTCTACCCCGACTATTATGTCCTCTGGGATTATTGTTATTTGACTTTTTGCTTTGGTTTGCACCGCAGTTTTCACAATTGTAAATGGGATTTACTCTTTGATTATAATATCTACCAGACTGACCTTGCTGTTTCCCTGCAAAATTATGCTAGCTAGGATAGTTTTTATTGTGGCTACCCCTACAAAAGTTCCCAAAATTAGCGGAACCAGGGTTACGAGGGCTGTCAGATCGCCTCCAGTTCTTTGAAGACGAACCAATGTGGGATGAATCACCCTGATCCTGCCCGTAATTACGATAACTTTTCTTATCACAGTTGCGTTTATTACCTTGAAATTTACACTGAAAATTAGACCCATATGGTGTCGCAGAAGCCACGGGAAAACCCTCTTTAATCTTAGAATTACTAATCGTTTGCTGTGGGTGTGCAGTGACATATTGGCAACAGTATTTTTCCATGTCTTTTATGTCTTTAGGTTTGTGGTGAAGTGGGATGTTATAAATATTTATAGGGGACTTAGTGTACTGACTGAGATCAGCTGTGAAGGTATCTATATCTATTAAGAGTAGTGTATTATAGATAACCTTACTTGCTACCACATATCTCTATATCTCAGTCAGAATTATTCTGGAATAGTGTGATGCTACGTTATGTGTCTAGGGTATGTGTATGATGAAGTGTAAGTCACAACAACAGACAGATAAACAATTTAATTTAATCCACTACTCTTGACAACACTGTGACACTCACATACATATAACACTCTATGAGAATATCTTCAAGGAGGCACTGATAACTTTCAAATAACAATATGTATTCATTACTGGCATGAATGAATATGTGTCCTGATTCAACTACAAGGGAACCAGGAATCACAATCAATTTAAATTACAAGTTATGTACAGAATGTATTTAATATGAATATTGTAGTGACATATATTATTACAAATGTTCTATGTGTGTCAGTTGTGTAGTAGTAAAATGAGGTAATACTGGTTTTGTTTTGTTCAAGCTCTGTTGGTATTTGTCATCATGACTTCAATAGTTTGTCTTTAGGGATCAGTATTGGAGATGTTCACAGTTCCTGATTTTAAGACAAGTAAATTCCCCTCTGAATAGTATTTTTATAAAGTTATTTCAAGATGAGGGGACATAATGTTGAGCTCAGCTGGCCAACTCTGCTTATCTTTAGTGATGGCGGCAGGAAAGGACTCCTCTGCTCGAATTCTCCTCTGGGCTCAGGAGACACCTCACTGATAGCTAAAAAGACCAAGGAGTATGCTGTCCGACTCTGGATTCAGCAAATCTCTGACCAGGTGCTGCTCACTACCATCAAGACCACTGTCCCACAATTTCATGGAAATAAACACAGATACGTTGATTAGCAATGAATTCTGGCACAAACTGGCACAAATTCCGTTCTGCCTATGTTCCAGGCTTTTATTTTAGCAAAAATGTGAGCTGGCTTCAACGCACTGTCGCTTTATCAAGCTTATTTGAATTAGTGGTCTCGAACTAACGCTCCCAAGTGTGTATATCAGCGAGACTGGCCAATGAGCCACGTTTCGACAAGTGTTTGAAAAAATGTTACCTTTTCCCGTTTCCCCTAACAACCAAGATAGTATTTATAGCCCGACCAATCGTGGTTAGGCTTTCATTTGTTGCGCTCCAATCAATTTGGAGTTTACATGGTAGGCTATTTCTGTAACGTAAGGTTTTTTCAAACACGTTATAAAAAAAATTTTATGAGCAGAAATGATTTTATGCTGTCAGGCACCCCCAATATTTTATTTTGGGTATAATTTATTAATTCCTGGACTATTTGCGTAACGTTTTACATATTATTTGTCAGCAAACCCTAAGGAACCCAAAAATACTAATTTAAAGGAGCTACGTGGCTGCGTTCAAAATATGCAATTTCTTCTACCTCCTGTTTCGAAGATGAGCTGTCTGGGTACTGTTATGTTCTCAACCGTAAACCCATCTAATGTTATCTTTTCTAATAAGAGTCTGTTATGATTTATAAACCTAACTCTGGGAAAGGGTAGTGTATTTTATCACTGTCCGTCTGAAAAAAAATTAGTGCATGTAGACTTACACGCGTGATGGTAGTAATTGTGTATCGCGCGAAGCGTGTTTAGTGTTCGGCTTTCTGCCTCTCCCTTCTCTTTTTATCCTTTAGTCCATCTGTTCGTTCGTTTTGGTAACGCAGTATAATTAATGTTAGGATTAATTTAGGTCATTACGCAGTACGTCTCAATGTTTTTCTTAGAAATGCAGCACACGTTTCATTGAAGAAGGCGGGTAATAATACAGTAAGCTTTTATATCAACGTGAAAGCGTTACAATTTGCAGACGAAGCAGAAAACAAAGGGGATTTCGAGTACATTCTTTGTGACAGCACTGTCATTTTACCATTGCTCTTCTCTTTATTAATTTTATTTGTTAGGCTTCATATTTACCTAATAATTTATATATGTGGATTAGAATATTTCATGACACCTCCCCTCTTAAAACAGACATTATATGTCAGTCCTTTATTCTATATACACATAGAGAAATTTATTATTATTTCTGGGGTTTACGGTGATTCTCATCACACGGATGGCGGCTTAAAAAATCCGCTCCCAGATTGGTTTTTCCAGATATATATTCAATGCTAAAATTATATGGAGCCAGAAGCAAAGACCATCGGAGTAACCTAGAGTTCTCATGCTTAGCCTGTGCTAAAAACGATAAAGGTTTGTGGTCAGTTTGCAACTTAAATGCCTTCCCATATAGATAAATATTGAATTTCTTTATTGCCCATATTACTGCAAGACATTCTTTTTCGCTAGTTGAGTAGTTGATTTCAGCTTTATTCAACTTTCTGCTAGCATATGCCACTGGGCTTAATTCCCCATCCAATGCATCTGATTTCTGTAGTAAAGTTGCACCTAACCCAATATTACTTGCATCCGTCCTTACTATGAATTCTTGACTTAAGTCAGGTAATTTCAAAATGGGTTTACTTGTGAGCTTTTCCTTCAATTCTTGGTAAGTCATTTCACATTGTGGTGTCCATGTAATGCGATCTGGAAGTCCTTTACGTGTCAATTCAGTTAAAGGTGCACATATGGAATTAAAGTTTTTGATATACTTCTGGTAGAAACCACATAATGAGACAAAGGATCTCACGTCCTTCTTGGTTTGTGGTCTCGGGGCTTTCTGTAGTTTCTCTAAATTCTTTGGGTCAGGGGTCATGTTTCCCTGATAAACTGTGTGTCCCAAAAATTCCAATTCTTTACATCCAACGCAACATTTGGTTGGTCGGGCTGTTAAATTTGCCTCCCTAAGTCGATCAAACAGCATGTTCAGAGAGTCAATGTGTTCCTCAAATGTTTCTGTTGCTATAAGGATATCATCCATAAAATTTGTTATACAGGGATTATTCAGAGGATCCAATAATTTTCTCATCATTCTAGAGAAGACACTAGGCGCATTCTTCAATCCAAATGGCAATCTATTAAACTCATAGTGTCCTTCTGAGGTACTAAAAGCTAGGTATGGTCTAACCTCAGGCTTTACTGGAATCTGATAGTATCCTTTACTCAGATCCACTTTTGAGAAATATTTAGCTTTATTTAGTCTGGCAAACAGCTGATTTGTATCCGGCAATGGATCCACCTGTCCTTCTGTAATAGCATTCAGTCTCCTGTAATCTATACAGAGTCTATGTTCTCCAGAGGGCTTCCTTAAGAGTACAACACCGGAACTATACGAAGACTCACTGTGCGAAATAATTCCTTCCTTCAATAGATAGTCTATCTCTTCCTTCAAAGCTTTTTCCTTAGCAAACGGAATCGAATATGGTTTCATACAGACAGGTGTGGAGTCTATGAGTTTCATATCATATTCCAATAGGTTTGTATGCCCTGGTCGGTCTGTTAACACCTCTGCATGATTATTTAGAACCTGTTGCACTCTCTCTTTCTGAGTTTTCGTTAAATGTGTACTGATTTTCACCTGTGCTGCTGTCTCACAGGGGTGTAATGGATATTCAAATGATGAAAGTGGTTCCTTTTTCATCTCCATGGCGATGGACAAGGTCAACAAGTGTGTCTCTTCCTGATGTTCTCTTTCCAAATATTTCTTCAGGAGATTCACATGATAGATTTTTTCTTTCCCCTTCTTATCTATCTTATAATTTGTTCTAGACACCTTCTCTAGAACTGTATATGGACCCTGCCATCCAATTTGTAACTTATTCTGACTCCCGGGCAAAAGAAGCAGTACCTTCTCTCCCACAGCCAAATTTCTGTCTTTCGCCTTCCTGTTATAATAGGCAGCATGTTTCTTCCTGGCTTGTTTCAAATTTTCATTGGCAAGTTTCCAGCCAGTTTTTAACCGAGTGGTCAGCTCATTCACATATTGGTATGAAGATGTAATGTTTTCCTCTGCCTTTTCATCAGTCCACGTTCTTAACAAAGCTTCAAGTGGACCTTTTATTGGCCTTCCAAACAATAATGTTGCCGGGGCCATACCGGTTGAACTATGGGGTACCTCCCGATAAGCAAAGAGGGCGGCGTGCAGGTACTGGTCCCATGTATCTGGTTTTTCGTGTGCCAACTTTCTCAGGATCGACATCAATGTGCCGTTAAATCTTTCCACTTGGCCGTTCCCTTGGGGATGATACACACTACAATGGAAGTGTTTGGCCTGGAAGATCCTGAAAACTTCTTCAGTTAGTTTCCCCTTGAACTGAGAGCCATTATCAGTCAAGATTTGATTGGGAAAGCCTAACCTTGTGAAAATTGTGAGCAATGCCTCTGCCACATGTTTTGAATCAATCGATGACAGGGCTACTGCCTCTCCCCACATAGAACAAGTGTCCACCAGAGTCAGAATGTAGCTGTTCCTTCTCTTGGTTCGGGTGAGAGGTCCCACAAGATCCACGGCAACTCTCTCAAAGGGTGTTCCCACTATGGGCATTTCCCCCAGAGTTGCTGGTGCAGTCCAATGTTTAGGTGCTACTCGTTGGCACTCTGGACAGGATTTTACATATCGTTTGATATCTTCAGTTATTCCTGGCCAGAAATAGTGACAAGCTATTCGCTGTCCTGTTGCGCTGATTCCCATATGACCACTGAAGGGAATCGCATGCCCTAGTTCCAACACTTTAGTCCTATATGAAGTGGGAAGGACCAGCTGTCCGTGACCATTGGATTCAGATCCAGCCTTCCTATATATCAATTTGTTCTTCATATAAAACTCTCCCTTGCCTGGAGGTGTATGAGATTTGGGCAACTTCTTGAAACATGGCTTGAGTGTTTTGTCCTCAGCCTGTGCCTTCCTCATCTCATCTGGGTGAGTATTTATGGGATTATCCTCCTCCTTCTTTGTCTGTGATCTGGTCTGCACTGTTGCCAATATCACAGGTCTCTTGGGATTCCCCAAGAAGACATATCTACACCCCAATATTAGAGGGTAGATTGGCTCATTTATCACTGCTGCTTTTATGATTCCTTCCACATATCGCGTTTTCACTTTTATTCGGGCGACGGGAAGTGTCATGGTAGCTACATCCTTGGTTGCAGTTTGAATCTCCACTGTTTCTGTGGTGTATTGATCGGCCTGCACCAGGTGAGAACTCACAACGGAATCGTAATCTAAACCGGTATCATATAAACATCTTATAGTGACACCATTACAGATGACATCTTCACACACTGGGGGGTGGTATGGTTCCTGTAATTCTTCAGGTTTGCCCTTCTTTTCCTTTTTCCCCGATGTCATAGCAGCAAAATGAGGAGGTTTCCTTCTACAATGGTCAGTGTCATGATTGTTCATCTTACAATTTTTACACCACCTTTTTCCTTGGTTGAAAGATTTTCTTTCATCATATTTCCTTTCATCGAATTGTGGGAATTTATTTTTATTGTCATACCGTGGCCTATCAAATTGGTGCTTACCTTTATTTTGATCCTTAGGATCAAATTTATTAAAGTTCTGTGGTGCCCTAAAGTTATCCACCTGTTTCTTTTTATTACCTGTTACCTCTGCTTGAGCTGCTTGATACCTTTCAGCAACATTTAGCAACTCACCCAGCCTCTCTGCACCTTGTTCCATGAGAAACTTTCTCAGGTCTGGAGCCATGGACTCTCTTAATTGCTCTATAAGGACCATTTCCTTAAGATCTTGGGTTTTCCCCAGAGAAGTCCATTTCTCCAAGTATGTCTCTATTCGTGCAGAGAACTGGTGATAGGTTTCACCTGACAGTAGTTTAGCATTCCTAAATTTTTTTCTATAAAATTCTGCATTCTTTTCATACCTTAACAAAAGAGCCTGCTTTAGCATGTCATAATTTTCCTGATCACCTCTGCTCATTTTTGCAAAAACTTCATAAGCTGCCCCACGAAGTCCCTGAGATAACTTTAAGCTCCACCTTTCTCTCTCTAACCCATACGTGGTAGCTAATAGTTCATACCTATTTATATAGCTCTCAATATCATCGTCTTTCTCAACAAAATGATCTAAATGAAAATTCATAGCTGAGGTTGAGGCTCCCTGAGTAACCGTAGCATCAGAGGCAAAGGGACTGGCACCATTTTCAGGAGCATGGCCTTGAAACTCAAACTCCCTTAGTCGTAACTCATGTTCCCTTTGTAATCTTTTATCTTCTGCTTCCCTTTCTGCAGCTAATTTTCTTTCTTCTCTTTCTGCAGCTAATTTCTTCTCTTCTCTTTCTGCCTCCAATTTCTTAGCCTCAGCCTCAATCTGCAACCTCTTAGTCTCAGCCTCAGCTTGCAACCTCTTAGTCTCAGCCTCAGCTTCAAATTGTAACTTCTTAATTTCCCTTTCAGCCTCTAACCTTCTTTCGGCTTCAAACCTTCTTTCTTCGCGTTCAATAAATTTGTCACATTCCGTAGTAACATAGGCAACCATAACTTGCCCATCTAATCCTAACTCTTTTGCAGTCTGAACCGCAGCAGATCGAAATTTGGCCAGGTCCGCCATTGTCTATCAGGTAACTTAATACAATGTCTAACCAACAATTCAATCTCTAATGGACAACACAGGCACCGTGAGCTCAACCTTATTTAATTCCACCCAAGGATACCTTTTAATTCTTATATTCCCTGAAGTGAATTATCCCCAATATTTTTAATAGTTAAAGATTCAAAATCCCAAGAGCGAGACCCCAATATATGTGGTGAAGTGGGATGTTATAAATATTTATAGGGGACTTAGTGTACTGACTGAGATCAGCTGTGAAGGTATCTATATCTATTAAAAGTAGTGTATTATAGATAACCTTACTTGCTACCACATATCTATATATCTCAGTCAGAATTATTCTGGAATAGTGTGATGCTACGTTATGTGTCTAGGGTATGTGTATGATGAAGTGTAAGTCACAACAACAGACAGATAAACAATTTAATTTAATCCACTACTCTTGACAACACTGTGACACTCACATACATATAACACTCTATGAGAATATCTTAAAGGAGGCACTGATAACTTTCAAATAACAATATGTATTCATTACTGGCATGAATGAATATGTGTCCTGATTCAACTACAAGGGAACCAGGAATCACAATCAATTTAAATTACAAGTTATGTACAGAATGTATTTAATATGAATATTGTAGTGACATATATTATTACAAATGTTCTATGTGTGTCAGTTGTGTAGTAGTAAAATGAGGTAATACTGGTTTTGTTTTGTTCAAGCTCTGTTGGTATTTGTCATCATGACTTCAATAGTTTGTCTTTAGGGATAGTATTGGAGATGTTCACAGTTCCTGATTTTAAGACAAGTAAATTCCCCTCTGAATGTTATTTTTATAAAGTTATTTCAAGATGAGGGGACATAATGTTGAGCTCAGCTGGCCAACTCTGCTTATCTTGCGTGATGGCGGCAGGAAAGGACTCCTCTGCTCGAATTCTCCTCTGGGCTCAGGAGACACCTCACTGATAGCTAAAAAGACCAAGGAGTATGCTGTCCGACTCTGGATTCAGCAAATCTCTGACCAGGTGCTGCTCACTACCATCAAGACCACTGTCCCACAATTTCATGGAAATAAACACAGATACGTTGATTAGCAATGAATTCTGGCACAAACTGGCACAAATTCCGTTCTGCCTATGTTCCAGGCTTTTATTTTAGCAAAAATGTGAGCTGGCTTCAACGTACTGTCGCTTTATCAAGCTTATTTGAATTAGTGGTCTCGAACTAACGCTCCCAAGTGTGTATATCAGCGAGACTGGCCAATGAGCCACGTTTCGACAAGTGTTTGAAAAAATGTTACCTTTTCCCGTTTCCCCTAACAACCAAGATAGTATTTATAGCCCGACCAATCGTGGTTAGGCTTTCATTTGTTGCGCTCCAATCAATTTGGAGTTTACATGGTAGGCTATTTATGTAACGTAAGGTTTCTTCAAACACGTTATAAAAAAAATTTTATGAGCAGAAATGATTTTATGCTGTCAGGCACCCCCAATATTTTATTTTGGGTATAATTTATTAATTCCTGGACTATTTGCGTAACGTTTTACATATTATTTGTCAGCAAGCCCTAAGGAACCCAAAATACTAATTTAAAGGAGCTACGTGGCTGCGTTCAAAATATGCAATTTCTTCTACCTCCTGTTTAGAAGATGTGCTGTCTGGGTACTGTTATGTGTTCAAACGTAAACCCATCTAATGTTGTCTTTTCTAATAAGAGTTTGTTATGATTTATAAACCTAACTCTGGGAAAGGGTAGTGTATTTTATCACTGTCCGTCTGAAAAAAAATTAGTGCATGTAGACTTACACGCGTGATGGTAGTAATTGTGTATCGCGCGAAGCGGGTTTAGTGTTCGGCTTTCTGCCTCTCCCTTCTCTTTTTATCCCTTTAGTCCATCTGTTCGTTCGTTTTGGTAACGCAGTATAATTAATGTTAGGGTTAATTTAGGTCATTACGCAGTACGTCTCAATGCTTTTCCAAGAAATACAGCACACGTTTCATTGAAGAAGGCGGGTAATAATACAGTAAGCTTTACTATCAACGTGAAAGCGTTACAATTTGCAGACGAAGCAGAAAACAAAGGGGATTTCGAGTACATTCTTTGTGACAGCACTGTCATTTTACCATTGCTCTTCTCTTTATTAATTTTATTTGTTAGGCTTCATTTTACCTAATAATTTATATATGTGGATTAGAATATTTCATGACAAGGTTTACGTTCATGTATAAAGGCCAGAAAGGACTCATTAACTGATGACCTCACTTTGTCCCTAAGTAATAAGTCCATAAGTGCTTCATATGTGTGTTCAGTCTTAGACAACTCAATCCATCGAGTGAAAGTAAGACGTATCTTTGTAATAAAGTCTGAGAACTCTACCCCAGTTTCTGGTGACATAGTCTTAAAACGAAGACGATAATCATCTTCTTTAAGTTGATACCTCTTTAATAAAGTTGTTCTAACAACATCATAGTTAGTCTTGTCAGGTTCATCTATTGCCATTATAGTATTTAATGGTTCACCTGTAAGTATATCCAACAGTTGACCGACATACTTTTCCTTATCTACCTTATGCGATACGCATAAAAGTTCAAATCTATTAAGATAGAACGTTATATCGTCCTTTGCAGCATTGAAAGGAAGTAGTTTTACTTTATAAGTATTATGATCTGTCTTACTAGAAGTCGCTTGAGAACTACTCATATTCATCACTTTTGATTTCTCAATCTCCAAAGTCAAGAGTTTTTCCTCATGTTCCATTTTCTGTTTTTCTCTTCTCTCTTCAGAATCTCTTTGTAACCTTTTCTCTTCAAATTCCTGCTGATTTTTTCTCTCTTCAGCTTCTCTTTGTAACTTTTTCTCTCCAGCTTCTCTTTGTAACTTTTTCTCTTCAAATCTCTTTCCAATCTTTTCTCCTCAGCTTTTTGTTTTTTCTCTTCTGCTTTTTGCGCCTTGTCGTATTGAGTAAGTGCAAACTCCTTCAATTTCTCACCAGTTTCACCAAGGGTTATCCCTTGCTGGATAAAGAAATCCAATGTAGACATTATGTCCAATAATGTGCTATCAATACCTATGAAATAATAATACACTATATCCCAATCTCAGCGGGAGACAAGTCTTTGACAATGACTTTGTATAGTTACCCTGTTTATAATGTCACCATATCACTTCCGTATCTTATGTGCATCATATTAATAATAGTACATGATCAAGTATATATGTAGACTGTAATTGACAACAATATATAACACTAATTAAACAAAGACAAACATCTGGACAATCGAAAACATTTGCAGAGGTCAACTAAACTGAAAAGCAAAACCAAAGAAAATATTACAAAAAATTGTAATGATAACTGCGAAATATCACAATAATACAATGACAACACTGTGTATAAACATAAAGGGTGTATAGAAATAAACAATAGAAAAGAGAAGGCAGACAAATACAAACAAATCAAAACAAAACTGAAAAATGGAGAAAAATAACGAAAACGATACTAACACATCTCATCACAACTAACAAAAAATATCGCGCAAGCAACAAAAGTCGCATCAAATTTCCACAACTGGGAAATTCACGATAAGTTCCCTAAAGAACGCTTTCAATAGACCCTCGGTTAGGTGGGATATTCTATTTTAGTCACCGACCCAACCAAACCCGCAGAATTAAACACACTAATTTTAACATGTAACAAAAACAGCAAGCATATAATAGAATGTGTTGCAAGGAAGGCTCAGTTACACACAATATAACGGCACAGTTTCCAAAAACCAACTGCCACTTATCTTAAAGTACAATCGTGGCTCTTTTGTCAACACCGAAGTACAATATAAAAACAGCAATGATTGGAAGATCCACCGTCGATGGTTACCGAACGACGACAATATTTAGTGGTCTTCAAACGTACAGCTACTGTGACATTCTCGACAATCAGTTGCGACCGGAAGATCCAACGTTGATATGTCTGTAGACTGTAGCATGTAAACAAACAGCTGAATTGTTTACAATGAGAGCTTGACAGCAAACGACGTGACTTGATCGCTCAAATAAATGAACATCGTCTTTAGAACTGCAGTAGAACGCTTATTCGTAGGGTGCCACTCCACTTCTATAGCAGCTGTGGTCCATGTAGCAATATCATAAAGATGCTAACGTCAGTGTTTATGTGGGTCAGCAGCCGTTGACCTATTTACCACTGTCTTGTGTAGCTGAAAACCCTACGAATCTGTCCTACCAGATGTAAAAGTCTGTTTGTTCGTGATGTAAACTTTGGTAGAGTGGGCGTGTCGTTTTATCACCTGGACAGTCCAATGTTGCGGTGTATATCTAGGTCACCAGCGTGAGGCGCTGCCTGTGTGTAATGAATACATTCACACAAACAGCATACATGTTTTCAGGCGTGTAGTACTTGGAATATGATGTGGGATGATGTGGTAAGTGTGGGTGTAGACGAATGCGTTTAGGCTCTTCGACAGCTATACAATGAACTCACTCACCCACATGCAGAAGTCATTGAAGGTAGGTAATACTGCTGACGTTTCACAATATTTATTATACGACGTACGATAGTATGGACGACACAGTCAATGGCACAAGAATCATGGACATTATATGATGGTAATGGTAGTTAACACTTTGCATCAGCTCAGATCTATGGTGCCAACAATAATGGCCTGTCAATCTACGTTCTGTTTTCATATACTGAAGTTCTGGTACCCTGACAGAACCCGTCAGGTACAGCTTTTGCAAATATACCGCACGGGAAAGGCGTTTTCAATTGCCTAACAAAAGGCTGTGACTTCTTCTGGCATCACATTCCAGGCAAATCTTCTCATGAAGAATAAAGGCCGTAACAACGGGCCTCTATGGCGACAGCATCAGGCCGCAAGTAGCGGGCCTCAAATATAAGGTAACCTTAGTGTTTTATCTTTCCGTGTACATATTCCTGCCAATCCAACCGCTTGCATAGCGGGTTACTTAAGTAGATAACTTTCTCTGGGCTACTAATGTTCAAAAGACAACTTGGTCTTGGTTCCCGTATCAAGCACCAATAATAGGGCTCTATATAACATATCAGCTGTGAGCTCTGTTCAACATGTCGCCTTAAGGTAATCAAATGTACTTCTCTAACTTAGGCATACGAGAAGATCAAAAATGACTTTATTACCTTGTTTCAGAATCCTATAAAACACTAAACACAACACTGCCATTCCTGGCATACAGAATTAACTAGGGGAAGGAAAGATGACATCTCAGTCATACAATGAACTTCCAAATCCCCGAAAAGATGGCAAGGAAAAATCTTCGGACCTCTGTCCGATCACAACGCCCAGGGTACACTGCTAAAACGGAAGTCTCCCGGTCTTTGCGCCAAAACCTGCGCATATGCAAACAAGCACAGACCTGAGCGAAACTAACACAGAGACCAGGGAGTTTCCTCAAGCGAGAGGCAAAGCCGCTCCGTATATGGTCATGTGAATAGTGACTTAAGAAGTGACAACAATTCAAGACCTTCCCCGCCACAGGTCAACATAAGACAAGGGGAAGATAACCACAAATCACACCAGTCACTAATGTAAATCACCAGTTCTCTATCTTAGACCACCAAAAGAATTAAATAGGTTGATGTCTTTAACATATATGCCAAATAGACAGCAACAGCTACCTCCGCATCTGAGTCTGCTAAGCAGAAGGCAAGGAATTTCGCAAATAAATACAGGTGTCTACGACAACTTTATCCTGGTGACCAAACACTTGTATTACTTCCTAGTAGGAACAATCGACTGCTTATTTCATGGAAGGGTCCTTACACTATTGTTTCAAGAATTTCTGATGTCGACTATGTCGTCGATATAGAGGGGACACATAAAACATATCATATTAATATGCTGACGGAATTTCATGAGCGTCCAGGTTATCTACAACCTATTTTTCAAGCAACAGACGATCCTCCGGTCAGTCATAGGCATTATACATTGCTATCAGTTATTCAGGAGGAAGAGGCTACTTTCTCCGATGTGAATCTTCCTCTTCCTGTTATCCCATTGCATTCAACGGAATCATGGGAAAACGTAACTATCTCTTCGGAGTTATCTGCTGAAAAGCAACAGCAAGTCTCATCTCTGCTCCAAACTTTTCAGGACGTTCTTTCTGACATTCATGGACAAACATCAATTATTAAGCATGACATAATACTCACAGATTATAACCCTATCAGAGTCCGACCTTATCCTATCCCGTTACACTTTCAAACACAAGTCGAGAAAGAATTGGATGAAATGATACAGATGAAAATAATTGAACCATCTACTTCGGTATACTCCTCGTCTATGGTTATTGTTTTGAAGAAATACAATAACATACGTCTTTGCGTCGATTATCGTAAATTAAACCAAGTGACGAAATTCGATGCTGAACCTTTGCCCTTATTGGAAGATCTACTTATTAAGCTTTCTAATTCTCGGTTCTTTACCAAACTCGACTTGTCTAAAGGTTATTGGCAAGTTCCTCTTACTGAACGCGCCGAACCTCTTACTGCTTTCTCAACACCTAGGGGTTTGTTCCACTGGAACTTCATGCCTTTCGGCTTCATGAATGCCCCAGCTACTTTTGTACGCATGATGCGTCGTATACTGTCACATCGTCCGGATGTTATTGCATACTTGGACGATATTTGTCTTTTTAGTGATTCTTGGGAACATCACTTTCAAAGTCTGTCCGAACGTTTGTCTACTCTACGCTCTCATAATTTGACGGCCAAACCGTCCAAAGCCTATGTTGGATTTAGTGAGATTTCTTTTTTGGGTCACAAGGTTGGTCATGGTCTCCTGCGGACGGAGGACCATAACACTTCTAAAATTCTTAACATCACTACTCCTAAGACGAAGAAGCAAGTCCGTAGTCTCTTAGGTTTAATACAATTTTATGGAAGATTTATACCAGATCTATCCTCTATCACAGCACTTCTCTCAACCCTACTGAAGAAGGGGTCACCTAATATGGTACGCTTGTCCCCAGAATGCCAATCTTCATTCGATAACATTAAGACACTATTTTCATCTCATCCTATCTTAAGACTACCCACTGCAAATAAGACTTTAGTTCTTCGCAGCGACGCCTCATCCACAATGATTGGGACCGCATTGATGCAAGAGTATTCGGAAACTCTGCATCCGGGGATGTATGTTTCTAGGAAGCTGAATGCAGCAGAAAGGAATTACTCTGTACTAGACCGAGAATTGTTAGCTATGGTCTGGGCGATGATTAAACTTCAGAGATTCCTTCTTGGCGCGCATTTCATTGTAGAAACCGACCAAAAAGCCCTCACAGCCATACAGAGTAAGGACTTGAAGAGCTCAAGATCCACTCGATACGCTATTGCTCTTCAGCCTTTTCACTTTTCTGTACGAGCTATCCGTGGTTCGAATAATGTAATGGCAGACATACTGCCACATGATTCTACTTGACTCTCATGTCCTGAATTTTCTTATACATGTCGGGGTTTGTTATATACCCACGACACTGTTATACATTAACATTATGTTAGTACATTTGCTTGACGCTGTTTAATTCATAATTGTAAACTGGTTGTATTACTTTCTCTGTTACCGTCTCTAGTGTAACGGAGGAAGATTTGATTATCACCATATAAGGGCCGGAAGTTGACACGGCCACATTTGATAAGTAGAGATTTAAATTAAGTGTTATATATTTTAAAATCCTACTGTTATCAAACAGAGTTGTTTCATTTGTATTTTCTCACAGCGAGTCAGTGCTGTTATATGGAGAGTCTCAACAGTTTACCAGATATTTCAAGATTTGACGTCCCTGTTTACCATTTGGCATTTGACGCTACTTTAGATGTCTGTGGTGCCCTCTTGAGTACAGAATGTTCTGGGACTTCGGATGTCATCTCTTATATGCACTTGTCTGAGATAGTTAACATTATTGGACTTTAGTATACGATATTATGTTGAAAGATATTGTATTATGATATGGTATAACTTTTTTATGATAATGTGTTAGTGTCACTATACTGCTGTAGATTACTATTATGAAAGTATAATATTGTAATGACATCTCTATTTTCATAACTTATCATTGCGAGACATGTCGATATTGTATTTTTTTTAGTTATATGAAGTCGTAAGAGAATGTAATTTTTTTTTCTGGCATTTTAATGTTGTTCCTGTACCCAGCACTTTATTGTGCGATAGTGGCAGCTGGTACGTTGATAAAATATTTTCTCTAAGCTTGTGGGGTACTTTTCTCACCCGGCACTCCATTGTGCGTCAGTATAGACTTATATTATGGCGTTATATATTTTGATGCCCTTTAACAGCGCATCATTTATACATTATGAGTCTGTTGACTAGGTTATCATGCTCATCATATTATTTTGTTGTTGTTGTGTGTAAGTAAATTTAGATTATCATGTACGCTGCTTTATTACAATGGTATTCATTATTGCTATGCATTGTTTCATGTATTTGATTGCCATGTCAAATTTTTGTCTTATTTATTCTTAGAGCATTGCTTCCTGTCATCTCTACTCTTTCCTGTCGTATCCCATCTTGTCTTTGTTCACTCGTCAATTTTCTACTTTTTTCTTATGATATCATAGCGTATTATCGGCATTCCTCTTTGTTACTCTTACTCCTACTCCTCTTTTGTTTATGAGTATATATGTGGTATACTTAAGTGTAGATATTTGTATGCTACCGCCCTCATTTGTTTTATCTATTCGATGTTTAAAAAAAAGACGTTATCATTTTTTTCTCCGGGGGGGTGCGGTAGACTGTTAAAGTCAGGTTTTTTTTAAGCTAGGGATGTAAACTTTTATATACTATGGTCAAAGGGAGTTTACTGGTGGTAATACTTATTGGTACAGGTCAGATTTAGTTGTTATCTCCTTTGACTTGCCATTTGAGATTTCTCGAACAATTATCGAGAACCTTCCAGATTGTCCTCGTATGAGATCAACTCACGGCTCGTGGTTATCCGCGCATGCTTGATGGTTTGAGCGGGACCGGGAGACTGTGTCTCGTGACAGTCGTTCCTGGGCGTTTGGCCGAGAAGGTGATCAGCCATGTTTCTCTGACTGTGTGAACGGGGAACAGAGTTTTTGTGTGATGAAAATGTTAGAGAATTCCCCTGATATATTTCTGAAAAGCCAAGGATTGATGGCTAATATTTATGTGACTTATTTCTGATACTGTCAGTGAAGGTAAAAGTACATTTACTCTATTTTGTAACCAAGACCTTATTATTATGATATTATAAGCCAAAGATTTATGGCTGACATTTATGTGGCTTACTCCTGATGCGGTCAGAGGAGTTTAAGAGAACATTCATATTATTGTTACACCAGGGACGTATTTGGCGTACTCCTAGCATTATCAAAGAAGGTGAAGAGGACATATATGTATTATTGGAAGCTAGGAACGTATTCGGCTTATTAGCACTGCGCTAGTCGCAGCTTGCTCAGAGGAGTCACTGAAATTGTTATTAGCACTGCACTACTCGCAGCGTGCTCAGAGGAGTCACTGAAATTGTTATTAGCACTGCGCTACTCGCAGCTTGCTCAGAGGAGTCACTGAAATTGTTATTAGCACTGCGCTACTCGCAGCTTGCTCAGATGAGTCACGTAGATGTTATTAACCCTGCGATGTCCGCAGCCTGCTCGGAAGAGTCATCGTTATATTGGAGGTAGTGAACCAATGTTATCCACGTGATGTGCCTAAACATTGTCCTATTGACATTATGTCTTTGATGTCAGCTGGTTCGTGTTGTAGTGTAATGAACAGTTGGAACTGTACCAGTCGTTTCAACCTACTTGCTTTCTACGTGTGTTATGAGGGTGTGTGTGCTATGTATACTTGACCAAGAACCTATATGCATTCGCAGATATATATTTATAATAGTCTGCCATCAGGAAGCCCGACCATACTGACTTGTCCTTGTCAGTGCATGCACAATACCCACCATCATTCACCCTTCTACAGTGGTTAGAATCCTTCATACTACATACACACTTCACCAGTTAACAACAGTGCACCAAGCAGAGATTTGCAACACAATGCACACCATCATAGCTGGCGGACGCTGGAGCTGGGTTGGCAATGTCCTCAGAAGAGACCCCGATACCATCACAAGAACAGCTATGCTATGGACCCCTGAAGGAAAACGAAAGAGAGGCCGACCAAAAACAACTTGGCGGAGGACTGTGGAGGCTGAGATGCAAAGAATGAACCAGTGTTGGGCACTGTACGAAGGATGGCCGCCGACCGAGCAAAGTGGAATCAATTTGTTGTTGCCCTACAAGACGCCACCAGGCGTAATGGCCACTGACTGCTTTGACGGTCTACGGCTAAGGATCAAAGAAGAAAAAGAAAGAACATAAATACAGACAGACTCAAAGAAGAGAGGCAAACCTAAAGATAGAAGCTGACACAAAAATAGAGGTATACAAAAATAGAGGTATACAAAAATAGAGGTATACAAAAGTAGAGGTATACAAAAATAGGGGTATACAAAAATAGAGGTATAAAAAAAGGCAGATCCAATAAATAGAAGCAGACACACACAAAAACCGACGCAGATACAATAAATAGAAGAAAATATAAAAAATAGAGGCAGACCAAAAAAACAACAGAGACTGACACACAAATAGAGGTATATATAAAAAAAAAGAGAAAGACAGAGAAAAATAGAGGCAAACACGAACACTAGAACAAAAACCACTTGGAGAGTAGCTTTTGAAATATATATACAAGAAATATAAAGAAAACTTGATACACGTTGTAACTGTTGGGGCGTAAGGCAGTAAGGCGGAGAAGAAGATAAGTGAATGTGGAAGTCTGACCATCATGGTTTATATTTTTGACGAGGTCGTCATTCATATACTGTCTCTCACATGGTATATTCCACGTGTTGTATGATCTTCAGCTTTGGTCTTATGTGATCAATCAGCTCTAGTGATCTGAAAACTGTTGTACGTTTATGGAGCCTGATACAGGATGCTCTCATCCCCCAAATATTCTTCTATTAATCACATACTATAGACCACAACTGCAAATAAAAGCAAACTAAATGTAGAATAAACGTACAAGTACAGCAGAAAATGAACATAATAATATTCACTTATAGTGTCAGTTTATCCTTCAACTGAAAGAGGAAACGAGTCTGTTTTATCAACAAAATAATCAACGTGTAGCCGGGAGGAAAAGGATTGTTTAATTAGTAATGTTACTTGGCTGAATTTTGATTTATGCTCATATGGACATAACGTTATAATAACATAGATGGGCAAAAATAGAGACAAGGGTTTAATACCTTTATTTGACGGACGGTTATAAATAAATCGCTGGTAAGCGATATTTTCCACGTGACGTTAGTGCCAGTGAGTTGTTAGTGAGCGATAATTTTGTTTTTGATAGTTTGGACAAAGTTATAGTGGTAAATCGAAGTTTTAGATTAAGTCAATTGGTTCTGAATCTTCACAGAGTGAGAAATTGTCCGAAGAGATTTCACGCATCGAATGATATAGCCAAATGTATCTTGGTTGACCTGCGGTTGCAGAAGTTTACAATAATCATTTCGAACTTCACTCTCAATGTCTCTTGGTTGAATCACAGTGTTCTATTTTGTGTTATGACGAGACGTCAGCTATTTCATATTTGAGGACTGTGTATGTTCGTGAGATCAGGTACGTTGAACTTTCAGTTGTAGTTATGAACAATAGATAGACAGACAGTCCAGAATCAGAATTATGCCAGGCATAGACGTTTACCAAGATATACCAAGGCGATGTACAGGATCATCAAGAAAGAAGAAAATTAGCAGAGAATAAAATAGAAGAAATGACAAAAGTGAAAGTAACAACATTGGTTATCAACATGGGACCAAATCACCGCTATAGTGAATAATAGAAAGTACGTCAGACAGCAGATGTATTTTGAATGTTGCAAAATTTTGCCAGCATTTGTATTGGAAAGGCTGCATATTATCAAGTTTTCATACATTTTGTAAATAAAGTTCCATCATCTGAATTTTTAGAAGCCTTGCTGTCATCGTTTGAATCATTTCATGTTGAGTTAACAAGTTCAGGGTGAAGTCCTATGATACTAAAGATTACAAGTCAGCTGAAGGGCAGTAATTCGAAGCCTTTTTACGATCATAACTGAAGTAGCGAACAACAGACCAGTTATACAACGGCAACAAGCAGTTATTGTCAAACTTACTACATTTAACAGCATATGTAAATAATGCTTGAGCTTTGTCAATGTTGTGTTTTATTATAATAATATAATGATAATAATAATAATAATAATTGCCCCTTTAGTCATAACTGATTATGGGAATGTCCCGTAAGTGACAGCTCTCGCTGCTTTTTTCCCTTGTGTCCCTTTCGACGTTTCCTCTTCTTTTCTGCTTGCCATGAATGTTTCTTTTTGCCTAACCTGAGTTCGCGCTTCAGAGTTGTCTGTTAAAGATAGCTCCAACCTGGTAGTTGTGTATGGTCTTTCGGAACGTGACCTTCTTCCATGCGCTGTCTAAGCAGTGTATACATGCTTTGAAGGTCAGCACGTGACAAAACCTCGACATTTGCTTCTTTTTCCTTCCACGAATTAAGAAGGATGTGGCATAGAGACCGTCGATGTAAGGTATTAAGTATTTTTTCTTGCACAGCGTAGATTATCCATATATATATATATATATATATATATATATATATATATATATATATATATATATATATATATATATATATATATATATATATATATATATATATATATATAATATATATATATATAATATATATATATATATATATATATATATATATATATATATATATATATATATAACCTCTACACCTCACGGTAGAAGGGAACGACTAAGTAAAATATATATATATATATATATATATATATATATATATATATATATATATATATATATATACATATATATATATGTGTGTGTGTGTGTGTGTGTGTGTGTGTGTCTGTGCACAGGTAGGACAAAACCCACAGTAAGACTAATTAAATGGAGGCGGGGGTCGAAAAAGATATGAAGAAGCTTACAGGAGACATAAGGAGATACAAGGTATAGGGACGATATGGAAATATCTTGAACGGAATACAGGAGATTAGGGCTGAGCGTGTATTTGTTTCACTTGTGAGCTTCCCAGAAACAGATAAACACGATTCTAACAAGTGGAATCAAGACATGGACAATGAATAAATAATGTCAGACGCTCATTGAGAGCTAACAATGTGACGTTGTAGAGACCAACGTGTGCAATAGTACACATTAGATTTTTATTTTTGTTTACTATAAATATGCATTTGTCGGTGTAGACAAAAAGTCATTTTGAACACTCAAGAAGCGATACGCAGTTCCATTAGAGATCATTAAATGATAGGAAACACTTTACAGAGCGATAAAACAGCAAGACATCTGATCATCAGAAGTAGTCCCCCCGTCCGACAAGTGTTTCGGCCCGATATACTCCTTTACACTCTAAGGGGGTGGGCCCACTTGGGTCATGACTCCACGCGTCTAAGCCTCCTGTTGTCTTGTATCGAAAATGAACACATTTCAATTATGGTAGCAACTTTAAAATCCACAACTCCGCCAGCCGTGGAGGCAATTGTGAAAGTAGCAAAGAGAAGACAAATTATTACCAGTTTTACTGCAGCCCCTTAATTTATTTACTTAGACAAATTATTCCGTTCGTTCCGTCGTACATCACAACTAAGGACACACACCTGCGCGAAGCCGACGAGTCTAGCCACTGCGCGGTAGCCACTGAAATTCTGTGCCTGACACCCCTTATAATATACGCCGCCTGTTGCCCCTCAGTCACAGCCCTTTCACTAGTACACCAAAAAACTCAGCGTATTGTGGACTTATAAAAGTTTTGGTGTTTTCTGTACCGCAGCGTTTATTATCACGATTTCCATTGCCCATTGCGGTTGTTCCACAGCCAGCCTGATAACTTTTCGGCAGTTTCACTAAGCCTCTTCAGTGCCCTTGTTCTCGACTGTCCCCTCAGCCCCAACAGTTTCAATAAATCATACACTGATGCAGCCACATTAAATTAATAAAGAAAACACGAAGACTAACCTGTTGGCGTTCTTTTCGTAGTGTGAATAGCGATTGGACAGTTTTACCCAATACCTTTCGAAGAGATGCTCTTGGGAGGATTGACCGTTTAAAGCAAAGTGGCTTTGTCTTACTGTTGTTGTCTTGTGTTCCACGCATATGTTGGGTTTGAGCTAGTAATGGTACTATTATTTTCTCTATGTTACTTGTTTAATGTTATAGTGCGGGACGGTTGGGTGGTAATCTGACGACATGATTCATCTCGTTGCAAGACGGGCTTTCGTCGGACATACTATAGATCTGTCGCAGATTTACCTCAGTGGAAATCCGGCTGTTATCGGCTGTTAAGGGATAGAGAATTTGCCCGAATTCTTGCTCGGTCTAAGGTTCGATGTTGTTAATAAAGATGTGATAATTCAAGTATTTTGACTTGGTTCTCCTTACTTTTGATTTGGTTTACAATGTCAAATATTATGGTAACCACTCTTCGTATCTGAACCTTTCTCCTTTCAAATTATTCAAATACTGAATAATGTTAACAACTGCTGGGACGAACTTGTATTAACTGGAGAAACTTCTGGACTTAGACGATATTGCAAAATTTTAATAAACAGTAGGTACATATCCTTAACGTCGCAATTACGATAATGACATGTATGCTCTCTCTCCATTTTACATTCTTGGTTTCTCTTAGTTCGACTTTCTTACAGTATCATTCAGCTTCTCCATATACCTTTATATAATTTCATTCCTTATTTTGCACTATCATCGGGTATGTATCGTCCCGGTACAACAAAGGATCACATATATTTTTATCCATTAACATCGGGGGAATATGGCGTCCCTGTCGTGGTTGAGTAAAATGTACAGTGTTTGTCGAGTTGGACAATAGTAGTGAAATCGACAAGGGATAGTGGACTGACAGAGTTATAGATTACACACACAGAAAGGTGTAAATAGGAGATGGACTTGAGACAACCTGGAAGAAGATTTATCAAAATGATCTCTCTCTCCAAGCCACAACTCACTTTTACTGTCTAAGCACCTCCTGCTGTCACTCTTTTCTCTTATCAAGCATAGAGATTATAGTAAAGAGCTAAACAAGTTAATTATGGATGAAAGGGTCGTGAACAGCGCATTAATAAATGTGTAAACTTTATTAAATGAAGAAGCATGTATGAAAATAATGCATTTCATCACCAACAACATAATTTACATCAATAATCAAAATAATCATCAATAGTCATCAAAAACCACAATAATGCAAATACACACCCACAAACACACACACCACCAACACTCATAAAACCCGTAGAACACAGAGAAATGAATAAACTGAGTGGCAGTCCGTCCGCTTTCGTGGAACCAAATGCAATAGTCCAGAAAGTGTCTTACATGTAGATCCTTCAAGGTGAGGGAATAAGCCTACAAAACTTTCCTTGTTGGTACTATCATTGGTGACCTCTAGTTGCGCGAGGTGGGCTGGAAGACTCTATGTACCTCTGGTTTACCAAATGAATAAAACTGCGTGACAGCCTGTCCGCTTTCGTGGGACCAAATGAAATAGCTCCAATGTCTTTACGTAAAATATATACTCCATGGGTGATGGAATTAACCTGTAAATCCAATGTAGGCGCTAACTTTGGTGACCCCTAATTGCGTGAGGGGCTGGAAGACGCTGTTTATCTTCTGCTGACCAAATAAACAAACTGAGCGACAATCCGTCCGCTTTCGTCGGACCAAATGAAATAGCTCCAATGTCTTTACGTAAAATATATACTCCATGGGTGATGGAATTAACCTGTAAATCCAATGTAGGCGCTAACTTTGGTGACCCTAAATGCGTGAGGGGCTGGACTCTGTCTATCTTTGGTTGACCGCTCCTAAGTGCGAAGTTCTACATAAACCCAGAAATACACCAGACGAAGTTACTTGAGGACAAAGAGTTTCCAGGCGCTCTTATCCGGCGCTATTGCTTGCTTGGCTGTAAATCCTGTTTAAACTAGTTTGGCTGTGGTTTGGCTGAGTGCCCCGTTTAGGCACACAAAGTTGGATGATATCAGATTCTGCTATAGACATGCTGGGCGGTTTTGATATTCTGGAAGCCGCAATGCTCTGACTGGTAATCCAATAGGCGAGAAGAGAACTACTACTGCATTAGAGGATTTCAGATTTAGCGTTGGCTCGTTGCACTGCGTGAGCTTAACTTGGCGTTGACAAAAGGGGTTTTGATTCAGGAACGGGGTTACCGACTCGTGACGCTAGCGGTATTCAGAAACCCTCTAGATCGAAGAGAACATGACGTTCTTCGCCTGACTGGAGTCTGCTCTAGCGATTCGGTATCCCTAAAACTGAGACCCAAAAAACGGCCTTTACATCAAGCAATTAATAAATCACACTAACTTTATACAGAAAGTTTCGCTCCACTATGGGATTAAATTTATTGTAGTTATTGCTATGATAGTTTTAGGGCTGTCTTTAACCATGTCTCCTGTTCCTTCCACTCTATCAATTATCAGCATGCGCCTGCGTAGGCTTAATATCTTTTGCACACCCAGGTACCTGTCAGTAAATGTTCTGACAGCAAAATCTACTCCTCTTCTCCCAATCTCAACATACAGGAACCCTAACTCTGTAGTTATAGCTGCATGATTATGCTATCATCTTACAACATTAAATGAATTACATAAACAGATTACAGCATTTGACATTACACAAATAAATCATATGCCCCCTTGGGGAAATATATTAACATTCCACAAAATGAGTACATAGAAAATGCAATGTTCTTGCTATAATAATACAGTTGTGACTGTACATAAGATAGAATTATATCTATGGCGGGTGTCTGCTTTCTGTGAAAGTTATGACTAGATTCTAGCTACACAAGTAAGCATATAATGATTCTCCCTTGCCACTAAAAATATCTATCAAAAAGGAATAAGTGACTATCTCCTATAATTCAGTGTTAAGTGCCTGTCCACACCTCTGACATTATCTTACAGAAATGACAGTTAATTAGCCTATTCTTAACCCATGATAAACATCTGTAGACTGATTCTACGCCTAGTGAGTGTCTGTTATTGTAAGTTTATCATTTCCCATTATAAACCGTAACAGTTTAAGCACCACTTAACTAAGGCGGTAGACCGCGCTACATTATCACTGAATTAAATTACTAGGAGAAGTCCTCAGAAATGAATTCAAGTCACTTTCCTATCAGATATATAAAAAGCTAACATGAATATTTATATATTAATAAGACATGTCAACTCACCCCGAAAAATGACTAGAGATAGGCCTTAACATTTAGTTCTGTGTTAAAGTCTGCCTTATCTCATGATGGTCCATCTCGGGCAAGGAATATATTCACGAGTGTGTTAGTCTATTAACCCTTCTACTCTCATAGTTTACCAATAAACACCTGGCATAGCTTGTTTCTACAGATGTATCGGCGTGCAAAGTAACAAGGAGAAAGACAAATGCCATTCTAGAGACCACATCAGAGACAACAGCCGCCCGAAGATTCCTTCAGGTAGAGACATGCATAATATTATGGTCAGGGGCCACAACAAATCTCTCCTGAATTGAAGATCAAACTCGGTTACCGACCTCAGAAGATTGGTCCCTGCAAACGAGCCGTGTCTACACAGAAACCTTCTTCGCTCGAGAAATGTTTCTCAGGTCAAACGAACCACAGGTGCGTTTAGATAACATTACGTTATCGCTACACTGACCGTTGAAGGCCAGAACGTAAACAAACCGCGGGTGGGGTTTGAAAAGGTGAAAAAATAGGGCCACGAAGGTAGAAAAGAAATATAAATTGACAAGGAAACCAGAACATTAAGAGTATTAAAAAAATCGGACGTGATGGTAAAATAAATTAATAGTCACGTGACAGTCCCGGCACATCAAATGTTTACATCTATTAATCCATTGACCTCGGAGAATGCGGCGTTCCGGTATAACAAAAGTTCATATATATTTTAATCCATTGACCTCGGGAATGTGGCGTCCCGGTATAAGAAATGTTCATATGTATTTACTCGAGCACATTTCTTTCTAATGGGAATTATTGTCCCGCATTAACTTCATTTTTAAAAAATCCTGGCACTGTATGCTGCCTATAATTTAAAGCATTTATTGCTTACCATAATATCCTGCATATATTCCTTTAATAAATACCACAATGGCTGACACACAAGCCACATAGAAAAACACAGCTCGACGATATGACGTAACACATCCAACCCTCCTTTGTACGTCATTGCCTAGCTACTCATCACATAGTAACTGCATTCTTGTCTTTCTGGCATTCAGTGTTTTTTTTTTTCGTACGCCCGCTAATACTCGAGGCAAAATCTCAGGTTATTATTAATGTCAAACCTGACATTGATTTTACGTGAGTATCCCTTTTTTTCTTGTACAGAGACAGGTGTCCCTCGCCATTCAGGCAAATACTCACCGATTTCGGAGGTACCCATTAGAGCTGGGTCGGCTCAGGAGCCGCCAATCCCTGGTCGACGACACTTCTTCAAATGTCCTCGCCAGGTCTCGAGTTAATCCAGTCCAAATCCCGGTCGACGAAAAATCCTCAAATGCCGTCACATTTGATCCTGGATCACCCGGTCGCCAGAGCGGTGTTGTAACCACTACGCTAGCGCGGCTCCATTGCATTCAGTTGAAGTACGACATGTTGTGACAAAAACCCGGTGTTCTCGATAATAATTTGCCGCGATAAAAATCACACCAAGAAGTAACCTCAACATCGGTGGTGTAAATTTTTTCGAGTCCACTGTGTTTGTTCTCCTTCGACTCATATTTGTATAGCTGTTCAGCCTTGTTTTATGGTGTTTTTGTATACTATTTTGTGCGCTTTGGTTTATTGATGAGTTTTGTTCGTCCATGTTGGCCTAACCTTACAATCACTGAATTCTATAAAAATTTTGTGTTTATACCTTGTAGTGTCACTTGTCTTGTTGATCCTTTTTTTGCAGTAAGGTTGCTTCTGCAATACTTTTCTCTTTGGTTTATCTGTAGTTTTATATTTCTTACTACAAACGTTCTCATTCGTCATTGTACTTTGTCTATATCTATCTTATCCGTGTATGTATTTATAACATATTGTTCTTATTTTCATTCATTATTTCCCTTTTTATGCATGATCAATAGATATTAATATTAATGCTATAGTACAGGAGGGCGGCCTGCATGGAGGCCGTAAGGAGGCAGCCCCTCTACCATGCAAAGGCACAACAGGCCAATCATCTGTTTGCTTTAAACTTTTGATTATGAGAACTACAAGAGAGAAAACCGGACTGATTCTAAAGGCGACGAACTGGAACGGACTACGTACAGCGACTTATGGAACTTGGAACACAAGAAGTACAAATGGGAAAGAAGAGGAGCTGGTGGAAGAGATGAGGAAAGCAAAACTAGAATTCCTGGCTATAACGGAAACAAAGAAAAAAGGACAAGGAGTCATGGATCTCGATGGCAACACGCTGCTCTACAGTGGTGTACCCATTTCTGAAAGAGCTAAAGAGGGCGTGGGTTGCATTGTGGCCAAAAACGAAAAAGATTGTACCAAGGGATGGAACTTTGTCTCGGAGCGCATTATGGTTGTAAAACTAAAAGAAAGAGAAACCATAGTCAACCTGGTCATAGTGTATCGCCAAATGAGGATGAGAGAGCAGAAGTCAAGGAGGAATTCTTCGAGCTGCTTCAAAGGACAGTGGATGACTGCCTAGATAAAATTATCATGCACGGAGATTTAAGTGCCAGAGTTGAAAATGACCATGCTAGATGGGGTGGAGTTATCGAAAGATATGGAGAAGATGCGCTCAATGACAATGGAAACCGACTCCTTAGATTATGCAGTGAGCAGAATCTGATCATAACAAACACAAAGTTCCCCCATAAGCGCATACATGCATACACTAGATGTGAACCAACTAAGAATGAGAAGTCAGTGATCGACTATGCCATTGTTAGGAAGAGCTCATTCAAATATGTCCGGGATGCAAGAGTCTGGAGGGGGCCACAGACTGGAAGTAATCACTACTTTCTTACAATCAAAAGAACAACTGAAAGAGTTTCTCAGCCTAGCAACTGCCCAACATCACGCAAGAAACTAACTAAACGAACGGGAGAAATGAGCAATAAGACCTACACGCTGAGAGAGTCAGAAATTAAGACCAGATATCAGGGGCTTATTGCTGCAGCTGTGAACAACACAGAAGAACAAATATGATGACTTGGAAACCCTCTGGCTTAAATTCAAGGACATCATAAAGACAGCTGCTGCAGAAGCATGTGGTGAAGTCCGACTTGGGAACCAGAGAAAGAGGACACCTTGGTGGACAGAGGAAGTCAAAGAGAAAATAAGAGAGAAGAAAATGGCATGGAAACAATACTGAGGAGCTAAAAACACAACAGGACAAATGGAAAAATATAGAGAATATGTGACACTCAGAACAGAAGCAAAGAACAAGGTGCTAGAAGGAAAACATAAGTCCTAGGAAGAATTTGGAGAAAAGCTAGAAAAATATGCGAAAGAAAACTAAACCAGAAATTGTTCTATAAGACCCTAAAGAACACGGGGAAGGAAAAACAATGCCCTCTCAAATTTATAAAGGACAAGCATGGCAAATTGCTTACTGCCCCGAAGGAAGTAATGGAAAGATGGAAAGAATTTTTCTCAGAACCCCTGGAAGGTGAGCATTGTGAAGCTTCAGAAATGATAACCATTAGCACAGAAGAGACAACCAATGATGGTGAAGATGATATACAGATGGAAGAACTGAAGGCAGCACTAGAGAAAACCAAGATGGGCAAAGCAGCAGGGCATAATGGTATAACCCCAGAAATGGTTAAGTACATGGGAGCATCAGGCGACCTATTACTCTTAAAGGTCCTCCAGGCAGCGTGGTGCAACAAGACCATACCAAAGGATTGGGAAATTGCCATCATAACACTAATTTTCAAAAAGGGTGACAATCGACAATGTGGAAACCATAGAGGCATTTCCCTTCTCAGTGTCCATGGTAAAACCTACTCTAAATCCTAGAGCAGAGACTCCTGTGTTAAAATCACTCCGTTTAACACCCCGCTCAAATTCCCCTATTCAAAAATTTAGTAACGTAAAATTACACCCTATAAACCCCACTATTATATTTGAAAATTGCCAAGGGCAAGATCAAAACGTCTGCTAAGAATTGGACAATACTTGACTTTTCTACTACCATAGTTTGAAAAAGGTTACCCTTCCCCAAAACCATATACACCCCCGCCCTATTATTTAGCGAAGGTTGTAACTATAAATAACTACAATGTTTGAAATTTTGCACCAAGGCCATTGCCTATCCGAACAGTCCACGATTGGCACAAGATTTAAATTTTCAAAGACCAAGCGTATTGAGTCCCATTCCCCCAAAACACACACGCAGCCCGTGTTTCCCTTCCCAATATTTTATGACGAAAGCCGGAAAGTTGGCAGAAAAAAAACAACTTGTTACCTCGTCTTGAAAAAGGGAGAGAGGGGAAAAGGGGTGGGATTAAAATGACAAAGAATCAAGCCTAACTTATTCGTTTGAAACTGAAACTAAAACCAAACTTGTGCAGAGAGGAGGGTAAAGAGAGAAATTTAGATAACTTATAAAGAGGGTAATTGAAAAAAATGGTTTGAATTATAGCGATAATATTGTGTATAAAAATACCATACTATTCCCTATAATAAATTATCTTGCCTTATAGAAAAGTATTTTGTTCAGAATAAATATAGAGACAAATTACATAGATGAAAACGATGAAGAAGAGTTAGATGAAATCTAGATAGGATGATAGAGGCCAAAGGGCAGTTTAAGAATTACTTTTAAAAATTGAAATCGACCAATAATAACCGAGATATTGTAGAAAATAAAAATTGAAGACAGACAGACAAATACACTGAGGAACTGCTCAATTTTGATAGTCTTCGGAAGTTACATTTTCGGGACTCGTTTTGAAAAGTCAAATTTGCTTGACTTGTTTTGATTGGTTAATGATAGTTTAGGAAGGGGAGATAAAACTAACGCTTTGCCAGAGTAAGCTGCCACTTGAGACAAATATTTCAACACAGTAGATTAAGATCAGCTGCATATCATTTGTGACCAATGCCTTTGCGGTCTGGACCACAGCGATCTGCACCTGTGCCATTGATTGCCAGTTAATCTTACACTTGTGTGAAATATTTCATTGATTGCGGTACGATAAATAATTGTATTGATATCTTGTATTAATATGTAGAGGCAACCCAGATAGGGGGCCAACATTTTGTGTTGTGCGACATTGCCATGGGAAAAGAATTACGACATCCTAGCAAGCATGCCTAAGCAGACTTATCGAGAAACGAAATTAAATTGTGACTGAATATTGCCATAAAAAATCATTACGACTGTAAATCCAGAAAGCTACTGGCAGTCTTCTGCAGTGTCACAAGGTTCAATGACGCCTGAAAACATACTTAGAATGATTGCACAAAAGAATTAACAGGTTACCAGAAGAACACTGTATACCTATCTGATTTTATGGAAGAAAATCAATGTTTAAAGTGACAGGGGCGTTACAGCCATATGGAAGAAGAATGTACACACAGTACGGAGTGAAGTCAAATAAAACAGGAGCTAATGCAAATGTTTTGCACACGATACTGATAACAATTAATGATAGTTTTGATTAGGTGTGGAATTATTATAGCCAGCATGTAAAAAGTAAGGGAATGTCCTTCTTTTTCAGGGTTATATTGCCTGTTACCAGTTGGTGGCAGGAAACCTGTTGAAGACAGAATTTGAGGACAGTGAAGGCCTCAGCAAAGCTGTATGCTGCATTTGATAGCCTGAAGACAACTCTTATGCTGAATTTGTATGATCTACTGTAAAATACTTCAGATAGAAACATCAATTGAAGTCCCTTTAAATGGGCTCTGAAAACTCTTTTATTAAAAATTTCCACACTTGAACATTCATTATTGTGGGCGTGATGACAACAATAGTCCCTCCCACCATTGACTAACACGTTTAGACAATATTACATCAGTCTGTGTTCTACACCTACAGTGACACTTGTTTATTATCAAGTTATGGACAAAGATTCCTCCTTATTTATTTATTTTATGTAAATACAGTTCTCTTCATTTTTAACCATTTCTGCCCCAAAAGATTTTGAGGGACAGGAAATTGAAATTGTAACATAATTATATAAACTTAACAACAGTCTTACTTAATTCAATTTCATTGAGTTACAGTTGTGTTTGTTTTACGCACTTATCACTATACTTACATTACCCTAGACACGTAGCCATAAAACATATAACACTCTCCTAAAATATTTCCCAGAGTGAGATCTTAGGGAGATAGCGGATAGGTACCCTCAGAACACATCATCATCAACAATTAAACTCAGGGACTTACATAGCTTGACCTCACTCTGAGTACACTTAGTTTTGTAACATCAATAACCTCCCCGGCACACTCGCCACAACTCCGACGCCTAGCTGAGCCACAATTGGATGAGGTTCATTGTGGATCCCGAGCAAACCGAAGTACTCAAGACCTACTCTTCCCACTCAGACAGCTGAGTGAAAATGCCCTTGAGTATAAGAGTGAGATCCATCTTTATCTCATAGATCTGGAAAAGGCGTTTGACAGGGTCCCCTGGAGCAAACTTTGGGACTGTTTGGCAAGGAAGAACATTCCAGCACCTCTGATTCATGCTATACAGAGCTTCTACAAGTGATAGTCCCAACGCTCTAATTAGTAAAGTTGTACGACACGTGATGGTGGGTCAAGTAAGTGATAATACCAACACTCTAATTGGTAACTTTTTACGACATACTTGATAGTGGGTCAAGTAAGTAATAGTCTCAATACTGTAATTAGTAACGTTGTACTACATGCTTGATGTGCCTATTATTTAATACCATACGATGACAAACAGACGCCGACAATTTAATAGCTATTAACGACAGGCGATATTTATGTAAGTGCGTGTATGGATAATTGCAGAATAATTAACATTGGGCGCTGATCGTTGACCGTGGCAGGAGGGGAAGGGCTGCATAGCTCAAAACAAACCCGCACTCGCTAAGCGACGCGCAATAGAGTAGGCTAAAGACACCGTGTGCCTCTTAAATTTAATCAGGACTGACGGATTGGATAAGAGATCGTCTTGTCCCCGTCTGTGTGCATATATTTACATATATTCTGTGGTGGTTCATAATTGCATCGTTTTTACATGCAGAGGTTGCCAACCTAGTATGAATCTTTACTACCCTTAGCAAGTATAAGCATGTCAAATTCACCGCAAAAAATGTGTGTTTACAACTTACCCCAATATGGATGATTGATTTCTTGCTCAGTAGAATAGTCAGTAGACGCCATGCTATATTATGTAACAGTTTCTGGTAGGCTTCCTCCGCGACTAGCTGTAGTAGAGACGCCATGCTATACAAAGAACACAAAAGAGAATCCTGATTGTCACAACATGGTTACCATGGTTACCAGCTGTATACTGTCTGTGACTGTCACTACATGATTAACGTCTGTGGACTGTCTGTGATTGTCACACCATGGCTAACTGTTGTGGACTGTCTGTGATTGTCACAACATGGTTACCAGCCGTGGAATGCCTGTCCTCCGCTGGGAGCAGGTACATAATGTCAGTTATGTCATGAGCGTTGGTCAATAGAGTGTTGTGAACTTGACTACACAATACAGAGAAATCAGCAGGTCGGGGGAGAATGTAAGGGGGGTTCTGATTGGTGGAGAAGAAAGAGGAAGATCAGAGGTGGACAGGTGAAGGCAGGAAAGTACGGCCGTGTGGACTGGCAAAAGTGGATCATTATATTGTGATGGATGCCTTAAATTGTCCAGTGTGAGAGCGGATTTATTTGTGCTGATATTGTGTATTCACTCATCTGGGATTTTCATGAAGGTTATGCACGTCGCTGGCTGTATATTATTGTAACTTTGTGTTCATAGTTTTCGGAATACACTAAACAGAGATTGGAATATTACTCGAGTTTGTTATTACAGCTGTTCAAAGATGGACCACTCAACTTTTGTACGCCTTAGACGTACGAGTCTATATTTAGAGTTTTTTTTCTTTCCCTCACTCTCTTGTGCATTATCTAGAGGACTAAGACACATGTGTATTTTATTTAAAACATACTGTGACAATAATGATGATGTCGAGTTTATAACGTTTATTTAATCTGGCGTCCGTGAAGTCAGTGTTATCAATGAAACATCATATAATCAAACAGATTCTAAAAACATGCAAACACACTTAACTCAACCTGTGGAAAATAGAACTTGAAGATCTACTCATCAAATACAGAAACTATGAAGATTAGTAGATTGTCTGGTCCACTTAACATACATGTCAACAATATCAGGCTTAAGCAGGTTCCTGAGTTCAAATACCTGAGAAAGATTTTCTTGCTAAAATTAGAACACGTGACTGAGAAATTGAAACAAGATGTTAAAAAACCAGTGCAGTGACTTACTAAGTGTTACCACTAATCAAACATCTGAACATCAGTATGGAAACTTAACAACAGCTGATAACTAATATATTATTACCAACTCTTTGTTATCAGTGGCAAACATGGTCACTTACACACGCCCAAGAGAGGAAAACTACTTCCCGTGAGATGAGATATTTTGACAAGGACCATTGGTGTTGCCAGGAGAGACCGGGTCAGAGATGATGACTTCAGGGGAATTGTTGGAGCTGCATCCTACATCGGGAATATGGAGAAACGGAGGATTAAGTGGTTTGGCCATCTCGTGAAAATGGAGCCCGATAAACTATCACTACGCGCCTACAACAGCAGACAATCTGGTTTCAGCTGTCCGGGGCACAGATTGATGAACTACGTCACGGACATCCTACAACGATACAGCTTGCGGCTGCCAACGCCACACACTTGGCACAAACATCCACTCCTCACTAGGTTTCACGGCAATAGTGACAGGACAAAAAGTAAGTGAATTTATTATCTAAACGTTCATTATGGGTGAACTACATTTTATTGTAGACCGTGTAGAGTCTTAGGTCTGTGAGGATACAACAAACAATAAGACGCGTTCTTCTACCCGCATGTCTTAACGAGCCATTAAAGTGAAGCTTTAGAACGTGCTAGCAATCTCATAATGTACTGCACATTGCAACATAAACTACTGCTGCAAAAGCACATGCAATGCAATACTATGGGGTGACCAGATGAATGTAACAATGTCTCGTTGTTGGTTCTGTAGTTTGTGAGCATGACAGAGTACAGGAAGACAGACAAATGTAGGATAACCCCATTAGTTGTCTTCTAGAGTTGGTATTATGTATGTCATTTTCTCTTCACGTACACTGTATGGATTGTAGTATGTAGAGGGCTGTCAGTGTAGAGGGTTTAATTGAATATGTTATAACAGTGCGTGAGTTACGTGGGGGAAAATCGTGGACAATAAACAATCGAAGATACACGGTAAGTTAAAAGGGAACAAAAATTACGTTGTTTTACAGAACACTATCACAGATCACATGGATATCTAAAGAGTGAGATTATAAACTATTGGAAGGACCAGATGCCGGGCAGGAAAGAGTAGCAGTCTGGATCTACGGACAGGATCGAAGTAAACAAGGTAGATATTATAATGTTGTATCACATCCTGACTTAAGGTAAATATTTCCCCGCCTCTGTCAACTTTGACAAAGGTTGTTCAATTACCCTGCCTCGCTACTTCAGACTGGAAAATGTGACGTAACCGTACACAACCAACTGTCATCCTGCACAAATTGAAGTCAATGGATTTCAAACCAGGTCAGCGATCACAATAACAACAAGAAACCTGAGACATTGCACGCAAAGTACGAGAGAAGAGGTATGGATAAAAAAGAAAATGGTGGGAATGGCACACGAGATCAATGGATGCTAATTCCGGCTCTTATAGCTACAGTCATCATAGCGGATGTAACCGGAACATTAGGATAGTTTAAGACATCATTAGATTAGTTTAAAAGATCAATAGATTAATTTTAAAAATCATGCTTTATAAGACAACAAATGACACTGACCACTGTGTTCCTTTAACAGAGAGAACGTTAGCAACCAACGGAGTGACCACTGACGTCATAGCTATCTGAGTACGCGGCCTAAGAGTAGTGCCGCTTCCAATCAGAATTGAGAGATTTTCCAAACACTTCGAACATATTGCCGTGTCACGAGAGAGAAGTATTGGTTTAAAAGAAAGTTGAGACCTTAAGATGCAGCAATAGAGAATGCAGTCAGCGACTCATAGCTTGACTGCTTGCATCAGAGTCAGCGAACCAGAGCTGATTAAGACCCTACTCCACCTCCACGTGGTGGTCCTGGAAACAGTCTGCATCACTGCAGTCTGGCTGAGCGAGTGGGAACGCAGAGGGAAGGCAAACCCGGTCCCAAAAACTGCCGTGCTGAAGTCGGATGTGTCGACCGAAAGGTGCAGATATCACAGCTCCGACATAAACAGACACAACGCAACCAACGTCGTTTTCAGGACGAACGAGGAAGAAGAAGAAGAAGAAGAAGAAGAAGAAGAAGAAGAAAAGAAAGATATCCTGGACACAAAGTTGTATCAGGTGATACCAGAATAGTGGCAGATAAGAGACTGGTCTTATAAGGAATACCCCCTTCTCTGAAGAGAGTAAGGGTGTATGGACATCAAAGGTAAGATCAAGCTGTATAAGTTCCTAGTTATGATGATAGTGTATTATCCTAGGTTCCTAAATTATCCTCTCAAGATCCTCCTCTGTTTATAATGTTAGGCTCTGCTAGGGGTATTAAAGAAACTGTTAATCAACAAGAACTGTTGCTTAACTTAAATAATCCAAATAAATATGTTGGTAAAATTTACAATTTATTTTGTACAATTTTTCTTTTCTTTGTGAAAATTTTTCACTGAACTCAAAATTGATTAGGAAATAAAATTAATAAAATCATTTCTAAAATGTTCACAACTAACTACAGTCTGTAAATCTGTAAGTATAGTTCTTCTTTCTTGGCTGAACTCAATCTTGTTGTAGATTGTCTTTATTGTAGGATCAATAATAGTTCTTCACAGTTAATGAATTACAGTCAATCACTGACTATGAATTTGCCTATCTAGATGCACTGTCATCATTAAGTCTTAGTTTCTTTGTTTGTGGTAATTCTGTTGTACACTGGACAGCAGCCTTGTATGGCTACTTATCTTCACTTCTAGTTTTGGAGCCTGTCACACGTCTGTTCGGGAAAGAAATGGCCAGCTGTGTTTCCTCCAGGAAGTAGGTACCTGGTGGCTGTCCCTCTAGACTTAAAGGGCGCTTGCACCACTAGTTCCTTCAGTTGTGGATGGCTCTTTAAAGGTGTACGTTTGTTACAGGATGTAACCTGAAATACAATTGGTTATCCACTGTATTGTCTATCTCTATCTCTCTTTCGCAGATGTAGGGGATGAGAGACAGTTTCAGACAGTGTGCAGATAGACGCAAAGAGCATAATAAATCAGTAATAACACAATCTAGTTCACTGTGAATATAATCTTTCTCCAATTCCTTGGTCACAGCTATCTGCCCATGATTCGCCTCCATACAGTTATTAGGTCTTGTGTAAAATATTAAGTAATATCTTAAACACTACAGCAATGCAATTCCTCTCATCCTTTCCTTCGTTCCTGGTGTGTGTTCCAATTCTTCAAGAAATAATTCTTTAATAGCTTTTCTAAAACTATGAACACACTTTCCGCTGCCATTCTCAATTTAACTGAATATACACAGGCTTGGTTTGCCTCCAAAAATTACACAGTGGTTAATAACACAGTTACACTTCCTAACACACAATTTGATTAATTATATATATATATATATATATATATATATATATATATATATATATATATATATATATATATATATATATATATATATATATATATATATACGTTCTTTCTTACCCTCAAGTACATACAGTCGGACTGTTAATGGTCATACAACAGTCTGCTCTCAGATGCAGAAGGCAAAGGAAGTCTCACTGAAAGACTGGCGCTCTTACTGTAGTTTTGAAATTGTTGTTGCCTCCTTTCGAAAGATGGCAAGTCTTTATATAGGTCACGGCCGAACGTCGCGGAGGGCAATAATACTGAAGTGTGTTGCATTCTCAAATACAGGCACAATTTTGTCGAGATGTGCATGTATGGAAAATTAGGAATCTTAATATCTTCCTCATTCTTGGACCGATTTCCTTCATCTTAGACTTAACGTACGCCCTAGATTATTCTTTATCTTTCTAGATATTGTCTTTTCCTTTCATACCTCCATCTTTTCATAGGTGTAGCTTAAACATCAACATTTTTTACTTGCCTGATTTCTCGATGCATTCCACTCGAGATTTCTCCATTAGTATAATACTTTTCGTGGAAGTCTTTGCCTCTACTTATGAAGGAACCTTCCTGTTATAAAATTACTGACTTCTTTCATGCGGTACTTCGCTCATAATCCTATAATTAAATTCCATACCCAACTGGGTTACACATATTTGAGTCTGGCCATGTTGAATGCCTAATTTGTTTGCAAACAACATGAATAAGGAGACCATTTCATTGGTCCGTTTAGCCGATACTTTTATAAAGTATGGCGTGCCGTTTTGGTATAAATGACGTGTTGTGAATCAGAATTCACGACAATTTTGACAGAGTAAACAGACGCCAAAACCAAGCAGCACGTACTATAACAGGGACCCTAAAGTCCAAAAAAATCAACCATATAGAAAACAGTACAGGGCTACAGTCAATGGAGGACAGACGTGAAAGCAGAGTCCTACAACAAACGGACAAATTTAAGAATTGCAAAGAATGAATAGGCTATGAAGAGGCAGGCTTAAGCAAACTAACTTTGTAGCCCAAGCAAAAGAAAATATTAGCAACAATACCATACTAGCAAGCTCAGTTGCAAAGAAAATGCCAACAAGCACAACTATCCCACTGTGGAAAACAAGATGCTTTCCTGAGCTAAAATCTGATATTGCAGGCATTGAAAGTAAGGGAACACAGACAGAAACAAAAAATAAAGTGTATAGCAACCAAGTATATTGATAAAAAAATTCCCAGCAAAGCTTTGGACACATGGATATACTGATGGTTCAGCAAAAAATGCAGTTGAAAATGGGGGTGCCGGCATCCTCATAAAATTAAAGAATAGAATCCACGCTACCGCAATTGCCACTGGCAAATACTGCAATAACTTCAGTGCTAAAGCAGAAGCGCTGAAACAGACAGCGCAAACTCTTATTGAATACAAAGCACAGGCTGAAAAACAGATAGTAATCTTTACAGCTGATATCTCAGTAATAACAGCGCTGAAGAGCCACTATGCTAAAGGATTGAAAGATCTGATAATCTCCCTTGAAAGACTGGCTAAATGCTTCAACAAGTGCACAATCCAGTGGATACCAGCCCATTGTAAGATACCAGGAAATGAGGAGGCAGACAAACTTGCTAAGGAAGGAGTAGCCTTACAACAAAATGATATAGAGATTCATTACGCAATGGCAAAGACTACTAAAAAGGCTACATTCAAGTCCAAATGGGAAAGAGAGCACCCTGGCCATTTGAAAAATGACGCATATCATCAACTATCCAGGAAAGAACAGGTCATCATTTTTCGGCTACGAACTGGACACAACAGATCGAGATACCATCTATACCACAAATACAAAATGGGTACAACAGATCTATGCACCTGCGGTACCAGCGCGATGACAGTCGAACACCTGCTGCAGTACTGCCCAACCTACAGTAATGAACGGAGAAGCATATGGCAACAACCCACTTCTGTCAACGAAAAACTGTTTGGAGATGTCGGGAACCTTAAGTTGACTACTGCCTTTATTAGAGTCATAAATGTGGAAGTCTGAAGGCGAACGAGGAAGAAGACAAATTCACGACATGTCGAAACAGACGGAAACCAATTCAGTATTCCAAATTACTTCGTAGAGTGATCCTGTGTTAAAGTTAGGCATACTCAAGATATTCAAGACTGACTAAGAGAGATTATCTCTATTACAGACTAGTCAACTGATATTGACTAATAGATCATAAAGACCTTTTTGATCAGGTTAGTATTATCTGGACTTTGTATTTCAGCGAGCATTTTTCGTAAATACTTGTAGGAAGCTCCAGACGATCTAAGAACGACTGATTTAACAAAGAAACCTATGGAACCATGTACCATTGATTTGTACTAGGAAGTGACTTTGTCCACTTCAACAAAGAATAAAATTTCATTTTGGAGTTTAAATTGTTCACCCGGACTTTGTTAGTAAATAATATTGGAAGTGGATCTATAGGATAAATACTTAACATATTACAAGTACATGCGATTTAGGAATAAACCACATAATCGATCCTGGTTCAAATAACTACATATCAAGGAATCAACATCTCTGGCAGCTAGCCAGTAGCCTTATATCACTTGATCAGAATTAAAGTTAGGAATTATCCATAAAGCAACCCACGGTTACATGAAAAGTCTTTTATGGTGCCAGTGACCAGTGGTTTTTCCTACCACTCCAACAAACTAAGCGAACATGGCACAAGAGAATCTAGGCTTTGATGCATTGGCACAGCAATTTGCTTCAATGGGCCAGCTGACTCAAACCCCTGAGCAATTCGACCCCCTCCCCCACAACCGCTGCCTCCAATGGTACCGGCTGGAGACACCGCGCTGTTTGCGCTGAAACAAATAACGGATACACTCAATAACGTAGACCACTACGCCTAGTATCAGTCTTTGCGGACCATCATCCAACCTTTTACTCGTGATTCAAAACAGTTTAAGACATGGCTAATGCAGATGGACAAATTTGCAACCCTCATGGTTGTTGTAGAACACTGGAAAATTGATATGATGTTCATATTTTTCAGCGTTTTGGGTTAGTTACCAAATCGTGAATAACTGTTTACCGTGGCAACTAGTGATAGGACCACGAAAAATGAGTGTACATCTCGTCTAACGGCTGAATAGGCTAGAAACTTGTTTCAACATTTGACGGATAGATAGGTCTATCGACGAGGACAAGAGTGAAAACGGTGTGAACATTGTTTGAAATAGTGATTTTGATAGAGATGGGGCGCAAGCAGTTATAATTGTGAAAAAATTGCAAGTCCTCGGCCATCGGACAGAGGTTACATAGCAACAACCAATATTAGAGTTACAAATGGTGCTTATTGTAATAGTACATTCATTTATCTTTAAAATGACGTGTAATTCATAAAACTCTGTAAACAATTACGAAAGCTACAGCTTACTTTGTGCAAACACCTACAGGATGAAAATGGGGAAATAAGATTTATTCGGCCACAGTGTTTATTTATTTATTTTTTTTTTGAAATAATGTTTTGCCTCGTTTTGGCGAAGCGCGTCCCGTTCAACCTAGTCGGTTATATTAGGGCGCATGTCCAAATATAAAAGACCCTTAGGTCTGGTTTTGGCCACAGTGTGTTTATCAATTCGGTAGTTAATGTGTTAAAACAGACATTTAATTATAAGAGTGATCCAGTTCCAAGAAGAAGGAACTACTAACACTGTGTATTTTAAAACGTAATTGTGGTTGTTACACATTTCATCATTGTGTATAAAATCATCATCATCAATTTGAGTTTCACTCCATCTTGCTATTTTCCAAAAAGAGAAAAGCAGAATTGTTTTATATACAATAAATCAATCAATTATATTTATGTCTTGACTCTTTTACAGTTTTGTCTGCAGTTACTTCATTACTTTGTTATTTTCCCTAGATATAATATTATTGCATAGGATAGTTGTCGAGAGGAGACAATTCAGGATCTGGTGCTGAATAATTGCCACCTAGGCCACATTCTTTACAGTCTAACTATTTCCTATGACATCCATACACCAGTGCTCATTTCTGAGACTGGGGTATTACTTGTAAGACCAGACTCTTAGCTGGCAGCTTTACTACGTATCAATCTGATAGTCTTTTTATTCATTATCTTCTACATTAAGTCACTTCTCGTGACATCATACGAGGCTGCCAACCTCAGCATATAGTATGATGGTTTCATTAACAACAACTGCAAGAGCTTGTGACTGCTTCATGCGGCTACTTCATAGAGAACCAAAAGCAGAGGTAGTCTCAAGTTTCTTATGGAGCAGGGAGTTTTTTTTTTTTTTTCGTACGCCCGCTAATACTCGAGGCAAAATCTCAGGTTATTATTAATGTCTAACCTGACATTGATTTTACGTGAGTATCCCTTTTCTTGTACAGAGACAGGTGTCCCTCGCCATTCAGGCAGATACTCGCCGATTTCGGAGGTACCCATTAGAGCTGGGTCGGCTCAGGAGCCGCCAATCCCTGGTCGACGACACTCCTTCAAATGTCCTCGCCAGGTCTCGAGTTAATCCAGTCCAAATCCCGGTCGACGAAAAATCCTCAAATGCCGTCACCCGGGTTTGATCCTGGATCACCCGGTCGCCAGAGCGGTGTGGTAACCACTACGCTAGCGCGGCTCCCAGCAGGGAGTGAATGATGATAGAACTGTTGTATATTCTTATTATGTTCACCTATTCTTCTTCTCTTCTTCTTATGCGTTCGTCCTGAAAAGGACGTTGTTTGCTTTACAGCAAAGCTACGATATCTGAGTCTTTCGGCCCGACACATCCGACGTCGGCACGGCATATTTTAGGACCGGGTTGGCCCTCCCACTTCTATCCCTACTTTCTCAGCCAGACTGCAGTGATGCAGCCTGTTTTCAGGACCACCACTTGGAGGTGGAGTAGGGTCTTGGTCAGCTCTGGTTTGCTGACCCTGACGCAAGCAGTCAGCTATGGGTCGCTGACTTCATTCCACTTTCGACGCGTGTTAGGTCCCATATTCACCTATTCAACGAGTGCATATTTAAATGTAAACAATTTCAATGTAATTCCAATGCATGTTTTCCGCTCACTGTGATTAATATTAATGCTCAGATATGGTAAAGAGACCGATGGGATGGTGGAATGAAAAAGGGGGAACACCTGATTTTATGTCAGGAAACCCAACACTCAAGAGGGTTTTTGTTTCTCTCTGTTTTCATGATACTATCAGTGTACCAATTGGTGGTGCTATCTGTGGAACAAGTGAGTGGTAGGGGTGGCCTGCAGTCAAAGCTAGACACCTACAGCAGACGGGTCTTGACAGACATGGAACCATCTTCGCAATTACTCCACCATTCTACGAGGAACGTATTGACGTGTCCAGTGACGAGCGTGAACCAGTCCATAACCTGCAAGGAATAGTCATCGGCTGGAGCAGAAACCAATCCACACCTTACTGGCAGCAAAGTACCCATTCAAAGCTGCCAAGTGCACTCTGTACTAATGAATGTTTTTCAAATCAAACCATCTGTGAAGAAATTTTAAAGACTATCTAAATTCTCCCCATCCTTATTTATTTTACAATTGTTAACGATAATTGACTATTTAATTTTGTATCTGTAAATACACAAATTTATAGTTGATTTAGTCATTTTGAGTGAACTGCACCTGTATGTCTCAGTCATTTAAAATACTTATAACAGAGCTATTTAAGTAATATTTTATTGAGTTAAATCAGTTGGAGGCTCATCAGAACGAGCAAAATCTTAATTTATAGAAGGTCCGGTAAGATAAAAAGTGTACATGGCGTGGATCCTATCAGCCGTATTACGTGATTTATTTAAATTCCTATGAGGCTCCCCAAGAATTGAATGACCAGTTCACATCTCTATCAAGAGAAATCTTGAGCGAAAGGTAGACACCTTTGAAGACCCTCCGTAGATACTCTCAATTTTGGCCACTGTTGGACTATCACTACAGATCAAGGGGAGTAAATCCCGTGACAATAATTCAGTTTCTTACGACTCGTGTACAACAAGCAGGTAAACTCACGGAATAATCATTCACTTTCTTTATTCGCTATAAGTCCAGACTTTGATGTGAGGAACTGTTTTTTATTTTCCACCTTTATTACATCGACTTTCATGATATTGAAACCTAAACTATTTTTGTTGTCTCAGGGGACTTAAGTTTTAATACCAAGGGATGCAACGTGCCTTTGAAAGATAATCCGAACTGTTAGAGCATTGCGTTTTTAATATTTAAAATAATGTGAAATCTATTTACAATTTAAAAAAAAGTACAACATAAAGTTATTTATACTTTTATAGAATTTTTCTGAGATTGTCTTTATTGCAGAAATATAAATGTATATTTTATAAGGGATGAATAATTACACAGGCTGTCGCAAAAGACGTAAGGGTCTTTTATATTTGGACATGCGCCCTAATATAACCGACTAGGTTGAACGGAACGCGCCTCGCCAAAACGAGGCAAAAGTTTTACATTAAAAAATTAATGCACTGAAATACAAACATCCCCAAGTTCTATTTTTGTCCGACACATAGTGCTGCCTAAACTAAAGTTGTGAAGGACGTGTATGACAAGACCTCTGTGATCTCGACCGTGGCTATAAGTTCCTACCATCCCCTCCACCAAACAGTATTACAAGAGAAGCTTTCATTATATTGAGACTTGTAAGGAAATTAAAAGAAATTGAGTCGAACATAAAAATAACAATCTACAACTCACATATTAAGCAGCATTTTATGGATCTGAAATATAAAAAAACAACAAAAACGTAAATACAGCAGTGATTGAATAACTTGTAAACATACGTTGCCATCTTGTCATAAAACTCGCAATTGATATGTCGCACTACTCCCTGTTCGCATTTAGTACTTATGCTGGTCAAGTGTTTGTGAAAGTTTTTAAATAATTTCAGTTTTATCAATACTCTTCAAATTTCCAGAGAGCATAGACCGTCAGCAAACACATACCAAGTCCTCCTGTCACGTGCCATCAGCTCTAAGTTTTCCATCATCATCATGTTGTTGATCTGTCACCAGTTTTCTTCTCCATGTGTTGTTTTGGTCTATCTCTACTTCTCTTACATTGGGGATTCCAGAACATGGACAGCACAATAATAATGTCAACTGGTTTAGCCAGTAGGATGTCAATCCCTCTCTAGCGTGTTCTTCCCATTTCTTGATCCACGACACTTGTCTGGTTCTTGTTATCAGTTCCATATTGGTGATCTTGTCTGGTTCTTGTCATCAGTTCCATTTGGTGACCTTGTCTGGTTCTTGTCATCAGTTCCATATTGGTGACCTTGTCTGGTTCATGTCATCACTTCCATATCGGTAACCTTGTCATACCAGTTCAATCCTACTACTCTACACAAGTATCCTGTTATCTTAATCCTTTACAACTAATTTGGTGACGTTTATTCTGAAACTGAACTCAGACACCAATAGTGTTGTCGCATGAATGACCGCTGCATAAATATTGCAGCTAATAAGTGTGTGTAGCGTTTGGGGGAGCATACATTACTGAAAAATTTTAACGCTACACCACACTGCGACTAGAGTCATATAAAGAAGGCTCGCGCTATAATGCGAGAGATCACACTCTAAACAATCTTAGATACACCATATATAAAGAACAACTCTTACAAGGTCTGGCAATCTCAATATATATATATATACAAATATCAGCATACAAATACAACAGGCACACGGCGAATGTATTAAACCAAAATAACTGGCTAACAATACGTAAACGACATTATCGAAATACCCTGCTAAGTTCACAAAATCAATATGGCGCACAACTCGCGGCAGCTTCTATAGCAATTTGTTTGACATGATAAGGTGGGCAGCCATATGCACAACCTCATATTAGTCGCCTAGTACGACATAAAAAATCTGAAGATTCTACAGTTTCCAAAATTCTCAATCTAGATATCCCTCGAACGAAAAAACAAGTTCAGAGCCTTTTAGGTCTAATAAACAATTACAGAATATTTTTACCTAATTTTTCTGATATAACTGCAGTGTTGTCCGCGTTGTTGAAAAAAGACGCGGCAAAGAAAATGATCTGGTCCCATGTTTGTGATGACGCATTAAACATGATTAAGAATGCCTTTTCGAAATCGCCAATATTACGTTTGCCTGATATTCGAATACCATTTACTCTCAGGGTAGACGCTAGCGATGTCGGAATAGGAGGAACACTAATGCAAGAGTTTGAAAGCCACAAGCATCCTATCATGTATGTGAGTAGGAAGCTTACCGCCACAGAACAAAGGTATCCGATCGTTAGCAAGAGCTGCTCGCTATCGTTTGTTCCTTGGTGTTGAGGATTGTTTCGGGGTTTGCAAGCATCGGAATGACTGCAGCATTCGCATGATTGCACCACGAACCACCTCAGCTGAATTAATACTGGAAATCGCGCAAATCGATGTATGACGCGTCAAGCCTAGTAACCGCAGTCACCGTGTGGCCTGCGGGCCTGATGGCCGTGTTTCAAATGTGTTGCGTAGCCACTTATGGAAAGTGTAGAACCGTTTGTGTTCTGGCTTTTAAGCCGATATAAGGATATGTGTATAAAGACTGGGCAAGTCTATGTGTATCCGTAGCGCCGTCCAGCAAAGTTTCAAAAGTGTGGCAGAGCCACTTATGGATTGTGTATAAAATGTGTGGCATGGCCACTGATTAAGGATATGTATATTAAATGGTATAACCATTGTGAATTATAAATAGCGTAAATCCGTATAGATCATGCTTGGAAAGCAATCAAGTCAAATGTATAGGACCAGAAAGTCCAAAGTATAAACGCGAATATCGGAGGATACGTTCGCAAGTGAGGTATATATATGGCAGTTAAAGCCTGGCGAGGAAAGCCAAAGTATTGAATAAGTAGACATAGATGGTATATATGGATATTAAATAAGGATATCACGAGTATTAATAAGTGATAATAATTCCAAGAGACGGATTGGAAAGAGTTGGTTGCAGACTCTAAAACGCTATAGAATTAACGGTTAACTCAGACGTGCAATGTCTGTAGGATAAACATTGAGTAGATCCTAGAACTATGTTTAATGCCAAGTATTAATTGTGTGAAACGTTCTGTATTCATTTGGGAAAGAGGACATGTATTAAATATTCAGTCGTCAATGGAACTTGTCTTGATTGCCTGAATTATTCAAGTTCAACCATGTGCTGTGACTGTTGATGTAACCCTTGCAAGGTCAGTCCAGACTATCACATTTATCTACAAGATTAATCATAAAACTAATACACACTGCTGGAGAATTAATATGAAGTAATGAACGACACTGAATTAAATAATAATAATTGAATCACACAATAACGGCTCTAAATCTGCAACTGAACTTATAAGCCGGAGTGGTAGAAATGAATATAATACCTAAAGAATTATTGACGAGCAACCCAATAACTCACGTCCAACGGGGCTGTATCTGGTAGGGATAACTAACAACAGATTTCCTAACATATAATATCAGAAGACAGTCCACCCGTAACATCTGGTGTCAGTCCCGTAACATCTGGTGTCAGAAAGTGTAGAATTCATCTTCTCCGTTACCCAATTTGACGAACTAACGTTCAAGTGTCAGGCTCAAGTTGGGAACATTTCGGTTGAAACAACTTCAAGAACATTTCAGTTCGAAACGGTCAAAGTCACAGTGGAAATTGAATAGTTTGAATAATTTTATTCAAGACGCAAGTCAAATCTGGCAACTCAAGTACGCACAGAAATCTACGAATGTCAAGGTCGAGTCAAAATTCCTGCTAACGGTCACTTTCAGCGCTGAGGTAACTTGATCTTACTTCTTCAAATTGTTGATCCTGAACCGACCCAGAGAACAATGAAGAAAAGCCATACCCTTGCTGTACGTCCAGATCAAACGGGAAAATATTTCGACAGAAAGTCGTTCGATACTAAATGTGAACAAATTATCTTCAATCAACCGGACGTCTGCTGCTCAATGGTGACGACTCAAACAGCTGTGTGAATCTTGTTGTGGTTTTCATAAATCACAATGGCGGGATCTTATTAAGATAAGTTCTTGTTCAGATTAGAGCTCTTGACTAGAGTGTATTGTCCAGTTGGCTAGCTTTGGCCTTCAATTTTACTCCACTGTCACGTGTCTGTTTTATTTGCAGTTCTACTCATTATCATTATGTGTATAAAACCTATCTGTTTTATGTAAATTCGTGGGAAGGTTGGCTAGGGCTTATTCTGTACTCGGATATATTTCCGTGCGGAAAAATTCAAGTAAGAATAACGACTTTTAGGGCTAAATGATTGTATGTGCTGACTGAAGAACTAACTATTTTGTTAGGATATAAATTAACTGAAGCTTCAGTTCGCAATACAAACATATTTTTTGTGCTAGTTGTGACGTCACGTGCCTACGTCATTTTAATTTGCATAACATAGTTTCCGTATTTTTTACAATTTTATTCGTCTGTGATCTAAAATCTCTTGTCTCATTGTTAATTTAAGGACGACCTGTATCGTAAAATTTTTGTAATGTTATTTAAACATTTAATTTTCTCTTATTAATATGTCTAGTTCCTACTTAGTTTTTTTATATCTGTTTGATGGTGTCGTATAACTGAACATATCATTTCATTGTAGTTCATTTTCTTGTTCCATCTATTGTGCATTGTCACCTGTGCTTATCTCTGGCTTACATTGAATATCATAGTTACATTGGATTAACTGATATCACAGATTCATAATATATTTACTGACAAATAATATACTCACATAAGTTATTGAGAAACGTATCACCATGTCTACGTTAGAAAATTTTATTAAGATTGGACAGAGCTTAGGTAAATCAGGAGATGATCTTCAGATTTCTGCTGAGACTAGATTTGAAAATCATTTATCTCAACTCGAGAGAATTGAACAACGTGAACTTAGAAAGTTGGAATTAGCCCAAGAAAAAGAACTTATGAAAAAAGAAATGGCTCAACAAGATAAAGAGAGAGAATTACAAAAAGAACTTAAAGAAAAAGAAATGGCTCAAAAAGAAAAAGAAATGGCTCAAAAAGAAAAAGAAATGGCTCAACAAGAAAAAGAGAGAGAATTAGAAAAGGAAAAAATGTAGTTAAGGAAAAGGAACTTCGTCAATTAGACCAGGCTCATAAACATGCTATGGAGCTTGAATCTTTAAGACTAAATTCTGAGAAAGAACAGGCTTTGGAATTGGCTAAGGTACAATCAGATCAGTCTAAGACTTCAGCTAATTCAAATGTATTTTACCCTAAATTGAATATACCACATTTCGATCAGTCTAGAGATTGTGTGGATTCCTTTTTATCCAGATTTATTATGAAGGTTACAGGTTGATATATACCTAAGGAAAGATGGTGTAGTCTCTTGGTTGATTTTTTGACCGGGGACTCACTCAAAATTTTCATGAATCTGGATCAGAAAAGCAGAAACGATTTTAATGTCGTAAAAGAAGTACTTCTGAGACGGTTCCAGTTAACTGAATCTGGATTCCGAGATCGTTTCCATACAGCTAAGCTAAGTAAGGATGCTGACTTTGGGGAATTTATTGCTTCCATTAAACATTTTTTCAATAGATGGATAGATTTGTCAGGTATTACCAAATCATATGAAGGGTTGATGGATCTCATGCTACGGGATAAAGTGCTATCCTCGTGTAGTCATGAATTAGAATCCTTCCTACAGGAGAGACACCCTAACTCTATTGAAGAATACGAAAAACTCGGTAGACAATTTGTCACGGCACATCCAAACAAGGATGTACATAGATGTAACTGTCTTTTTCTCTTGTTGAGGTGATCACTGGCCCAAGACAGTATACTTGTTGTTAGATGTGTAGTGCGAGCGTATGATGAATTGGGTGTGGGTGCGAATGAAGGCGCGAATGTGTTTAGGCTCGTATAGATGTAGATCCTGCAACCCATACTCTCACATGCAGTAATCAAGGATGCTTTGACACTGCAGGCATGTTTCAAGACATTTATTGACGGGAACACACATAGTATCAACTGGAACAGTCAGTGTAACAAGGTCATGCTGACCTGACATCGATAGGTATACATTTGGCATTCAAAAAGGTAAACATCAGAATAGACGTGCATGGTCAATAGCAAAGTTCTTCAATAATGACAGTTCGTAGCGTCGCCCTTGGCGTCTCTGACTAAACGCGTCAGATGCCTTAGTCACTTTGACACATAGGTGCAACTTGGCATTCCCCGCCAATTGCACATTATCAGGCTGTAGTATAATAGCCGAAAGCACAGGCCTCGTTCTGACGTCGGCCGTGTACTTCTGTTAAATAGGTTATCATCAACCCTGCAGTAATACTTATTGTAGATAGAAGTTCCGCCAATCTGCGGCTCCCACAATATATCTTCGTCACTGGATTTCTGGACAATATAAGACTAACAGTCTTGGATGGCTACCTCGAGCACAAATATATAAGTTCTGAAATGGCGGATCAGTGAGCTGCTGTTCACCCTAGGTAATCCTTTCACATGTTCTGCCACCGAAAAGCGTAATAATGCATAAAGGTCGGTATTACCTGGAAAATGAATCCTCAGAACTAAACAAGGAATTCTGTCGTCATCCCGACGCACAGAGATTCACTGGGGAAAACTGCCATAGCAGTTACTTCGAAGATTCTCCCCGAAAAACAATGGACTCTTGGTCCCTTCAGAAAAACAGGACCTTCCCGGCTTGCCGGAAGTATATCTCACTCCCGCTTAAAAAACCTTCCCATAGGCCTACGCCGAACTGTCAACCTCTGACCCTAAAGGTAAAACACAATGAATGAATAAACAAGGGAAGACAACCCCTAATCAACCTGACATCGCAGGTAAAGACACAATTATACTTATGATACAAACATAAGCAAATAACTTGACAGATGACTCCGTCGAAAATGACAGCAACATTACTACCACCCCCCTGTAAAAAAAAAATGAAATTTTTTTTTTTTTAATATGTCCATGAGCAAGATAGCACCAGTATCACTTCTGTGCTCATGCAAAAACTGAACCTAATATCAGGTACAATATAAGAGGATACAAATCATCTCTCAACATAGGAGAAAATATTTCCTTTAAGCCAAACAAACTAAGGGATACCATCCAAGAAACCTAAGTTGCTGGCAATACCAATCATATATCAAACATTACTAAATAATATAATCATAGCAATATACAAATGTCAATGCTATTTTAGCAACATATCACTGATGGATGGACAAAATGAAATTTGTTAAATTATCTAAACATCATCCAAATACATTTGTATTACAACATATTATGATATTAAGGACAGACCTAAGTCTGAAAATATATCAGGAAAAACTAGGACACAAGATTTAACTGGAATCATGTGGGCATCTAGACAATATGTCCGCCATCACATTATCCGAACCACGGATAGCTCGCACCGTGAAATGGAAAGGCTGAAGAGCAATAGCATAACGAGTAGATCTCGAGCTCTTCAAATCCTTACTTTGCATAGCCGTAAGAGCTTTTTGGTCGGTTTCCATAAAGAAATGCGCGCCCAGAAGGAACCTTTGTAGCTTAAGAATGGACCAAACCATAGCCAACAATTCACGGTCCAAAACCGAGTAATTCCTTTCTGCCGCATTCAGCTTCCTAGAAATATACATTACAGGATGCAGAGTTCCTGAATATTCCTGCATTAGTGCCGCTCCAATCCCAGTGGAAGAGGCATCACTACGAAGGACAAAAGTCTTATCAATCGTCGGTAGTCTTAAGATAGGATGAGATGAGAACAAATTCTTAACCTGATCCAATGAAGATTGGCATTCTTGGGACCAACGCACCATATTAGGAGAACCTTTTTTCAATAACGTTGAAAGTGGTGCCATAATGGAGGACAGATTCTCAATGAATCTTCCATAGAATTGTATCAATCCCAAGAGACTACGCACTTGCTTTTTTGTCTTCGGAACCGAGATATTTAATATCTTTGAAATGTTTTGGTCCTCTGTCTTCAACAGACCATGACCAACTCGATGACCTAGGAAGGAAATTTCACTAAACCCAACAAAAGCTTTAGAGGGTTTAGCAGTCAAACTATGCTCACGTAGAGTAGATAGCAATTCCTTTAGACCCACATAGTGTTCTTCCCAAGTATCGCTGAAAAGACAGATGTCGTCTAAATATGCAATGACATCTGCACGATCTGATAGAATTCGTCGCATCATGCGCACGAAAGTCGCTGGGGCGTTCATAAGCCCGAAAGGCATAAAATTCCATTGAAACAGACCCCTAGGTGTCGAAAAAGCAGTGAGAGGTTTGGCGTGTTCCGTCAGTGGGACTTGCCAATAACCTTTCGACAAGTCTAGTTTAGTAAAGAATTTAGCTTTAGAAAGTCTAATAAGTAGATCATCTAATAACGGCATAGGTTCAGCATCGAACTTCGTAACTTGATTTAATTTGCGATAATCAACGCAAAGACGTATGTTATTGTCTTTCTTTCGAACAATAACTATCGACGAAGAATAAGCTGAAGTGGATGGTTCAATTATTTGTAGTTGAATCATTTCATCCAATTCTTTCTCGACTTGTGCTTGAAAATGAATAGGTATTGGGTATGGTCTTACTCTGATCGGATTACGATCAGTAAGTATGATGTCATGTTCTATGACATCTGTGTGTCCAGGAATGTCGGTAAGGACATCCTGATATGATTGTAACGTAGAGGATACTTGACGCTGTTCCTCAAAAGACAAGTTGGAAGAGACTGTAACGTCTCTCCACGATTCCGTTGAAGTAAGTGGAATCGCAGGAAGAGGTAAGTTCACGTCAGAAAAAATAGTTTCCTCATCCTGTATAACGGACAGGGATGAGATGTGACCATGTTGGACTGGAGAGTCGTCCGTCGCCTGGAAAATAGGCTGTAAATAGTCTGGACGTTCAATAAACTCTGTTAGCATATTTATATGGAAGGTTTTATGCCTTCCATCCACATCGACTATATTGTCGACATCAGAAATTTTCGAGACTATAGTGTATGGACCCTTCCAAGAAATGAGAAGTCTATTCTCTCTTGAGGGCAGTAAGACATATGCTTTGTCTCCAGGACAAAGTTGACGTAGGCGTCTTTTCTTATTAGCAAATCGCCTAGCTTTTTCTTTCGCAAATTCGGAAGATGAAGTTGCTAACCTGCACGATTCGATAATCTTTTCTCTAAGAGCTATAACATATTCATATGACGATTGTGTATCATCGTCAATATTATCGGAAGTTATCAAATCGTGTAACAAGGACATTGGCCCGCGCGGTTGCGCGCCAAAGACAAGTTCGAAAGGAGAAAACCCTGTATGCTCGTTGGGAACCTCTCTATAGGCAAAGAGGACTGCAGGTAAAACCCTGTCCCAATCTTCAGGATGATCCTCCGTTATCTTGCCAAGTAAGTTCTTTAGTGTCCTGTTAAGACGTTCTACCAATCCATTGGACATTGGATGATAAATACTACTGAGAGACCTTTTAATGTCTAGCGTAGCCATTACCTGAGACATAACGTCCGAAATTAACTGAGTGCCGTGATCCGACAGTATTTCTCCGGGGAATCCCAGACGAGAAAATACGAGCCAAAGAGCATCAGCGATATCGACAGTTGATATGCTCTTCAGAGGAATAGCCTCTGGCCAACGCGTGCACATGTCCACGCAAGTGAGGATAAATTGGTGTCCTCTGGCTGACTTAATTTTGAACGGACCAATGATGTCTATAGCCATTTTCTGAAACGGCCGAATCGGAATATCTGCAGCCTGAATAGGAGCAGCATGTCTCGGACCCCTAGACTTGACCTCTTGACAAATTTTGCAAGATCGGCAATAAATTCGGATGTCTTTATTCACGAATGGCCAAAAGAATGACGCAAGGACTCTAGTTTTAGTTCTGGAAAACCCCATGTGTCCAGCACACTGAGAATCGTGTGCATGCCGAAGAATTAAGGCTCTCATACACTTAGGCACAAGAATTTGCGAGTGCATAGACTTGTCCGAGTGTTGTACCATTCGTACCAATATACCATTCTTCATAGTGATATACGATTTGTGATTCGTATTTTGATTGGGATCCCCTTTCTTTGCAAGAAGGAAGTATTTCTTCAAAGAAGGATCCTCTTCTTGACGTTTAACAAACGAGTCATGGGAAATCACCAAGTGCTCGTCTTGGCTATCAACTTCATTACTATTATCAGATGAAGTTGGGGGATTAAGAGCTTGAGCTCTTGTCACCACTGCATTGACCGTTTGAATGTTTTTTTCTTCCCAACTAGAAATTTGTTGCGGGGTGCATTCCTTAACCCCATGAATACGACCGATTATAAGATCCGCAATAGGATTAGGAAGAAGACATGCATGGACATCTCCTGTGAAGAAAGGAGTGTCAATCCTAATAATAGCAGTAGGATAGCTTTCCATAGTACCACCAAATGTAACACATTTGATTGTTTTTCCAGTGGCACAGCAAGGATCTATCAGAGACTCCCTAACCCCGACGGTAGTACATCCCGAATCGAAAAGTACTGAGACTAGCCTATCATTTATTAGACCTTTATGTAAGATGAGAGATCCTCTCCCATCATGCGCAACTGTAGCAGGTAGAGCAGGAAGAGGGTGACCACAACTTAGCGTAGATACAGTCGATGAGTCAAACAATGTTAAGCATTGGGGGCATTCAGTTGCTCTCCCAAAATCGAAAGCACAACCAGTGATAGCCCTAGAGTTACCACTATCATTTACTGTATTACAGGCTCCATCAAACTCTTGTTGTGCAGAGTTTGCCTGTTGGTAAGGTCTTTTCTTGTTAAACCTAGGTCTGCCTCGATTATCATTTCCCCTGTAATTATTTCGACTATCATTTCCCCTGTAATTGTTATCATATTGCCTATTGTAATCATCATTCCGGTTTGAATCCCGGTTTCTAAATTCACCATCGTCATAATCTTGACGTCGAGAATGATTACCTCGAAAATTTGAATAGTTATTATTTGGATAGCCTTTGCGAAAGTGTCTCAAATTATTACCACTAAAATTACGAGAACTACCATCTTGTCTCCACTGCATAGACGAAGAACCATCATGTGTTGGATTACTCCGCTTCTGAGTGTAATTTTGATTACTTCCCCTATTCCAATTTTGTTGAGCACCCTGAAATTTTTTTTTGAAATTAGGGCCATATGGTGTTGCCGAAGCAGCTGGCAACCCTTCTTTCACTTTAGAATTGCTAACTGTAGCATGGGGATGTGCTGTGGCATACTGACAACAGTATTCCTCCATTTCTTTTAAGTTTTTAGGCTTACGCTCATGAAGGAATGCAAGAAAAGAATCATTAACAGATGACAAAACCTTATCTCGCAATAATAAGTCCATTAGACCTTCATATGTTTTCTCAATCTGAGACAACTCAACCCATCGTGTAAATGTACGACGTATCTTTGTAACAAAATCAGAGAAATCTACTCCATTTTCTGGCAACATTGTCCTAAAACGAAGACGATAGTCTTCTTGTTTTAGTTGGTATTTTTTTAGCAATGCTGCCCTGACAACATCATAATTAGTCCTCTCATGTTCGTCTATTGTCATAAGAGTAGTCACTGTGTCACCTGTAAAAAATGGCATCAGTTGTTCAACATATTTTTCCTTTTTTATGTTATGCGTATCGCACAAAAATTGGAATCTATCTAGATAATCTGCTACGTCATCCTTTAAAGGATTGAAATGAGGCAATTTAATCCTACTAACAAACTCCTTTGTCGTACTCGAAGTTGTTTGCTGAGCACCCGTACTCGCCAATTTCAATTTCTCTAACTCCAAAATTGCGAGTTTTTCATCAAGTTCCATCTTCTGTTTTCTTTCCTCATGTTCCATTTTTCTAATTTCAGCCTCAGCTTTCCTCTCCTCTGCAGCAGCTTGAGCTTTCCTCTCCTCTGCAGCAGCTTGAGCTTTCCTCTCCTCTGCAGCAGCTTGAGCTTTCCTCTCCTCTGCAGCAGCTTCTTTGTCTAATCTCTTTTGTTCAGCTTCCTTGTCTAATCTCTTTTGTTCAGCCTCTTTGTCTAATCTCTTTTGTTCAGATTCTTTGTCTAATCTCTTTTGTTCAGATTCAAATCTCCTTTCCTCCACCTGCATCTGCAATTTCTTTTGTTCAGCAGCAATATCAGCTTTTCTGTCTAGTCTTTTTTGTTCCGCCGCAGCTTTTCTCTCTTCTGCAGCAGCTCTTCTCTCTTCAGCAGCTAATGCTTTGTCATACTGAGCAACAGCCCATTGTTCTAACTGTTGACCAGTCTTATCAAGGGCTCTCCCTTGTGTAATAAAGTACTCTAATGTAGACATCTTGTCTACTGAGATTAGTAACTTGCAGAAGTAAATATATTAAATTATCCCACTTTAATGGGAGACAAGTCTGAAATGATAGACTTGTATACTCACTTCACTTTATTTCACTCTCTTAGTCTTAGACAAAGACTTTGTATGGTCCTCTTGTTTATAATGTAACCAAAAAATCACTTGAGTACCTGTGGAAAAAAAATTCCTTATATCCCACTCACTATGGGCACAAGTCTTTTTTATAAAGAACTTGAATATGTATTTCACCTTGTCTCAATCTTTGTAGATAACAAGTCTTTTATCAAAGAACTTGTATAAATATCTTATATAATAATATTTTATTAACAAACTCTATATGAAGAGTCTACCTTATCAATAATATCAATACATGACCAAGTATATGTATGTAGACTGTGCATGACAGTAATGTAGTACAAACAAAAAAAATACAAAGACAAAGATACAAAACAATACAAATGGCAACACTGTTTTAACCAAAAATGTGTAGAGAAATACACAAAAGAAAGGAGAGACCTACAGAATACAAACAAAACAAATCGAAAATCAAAACTGAAAAACAGACAAAATATTACAAAAACAACGTTAAGTACAATTACATCACAGCTAACATCAATAGCGACCAATTGTCACTAGCAAATTTCCAAATTAAGAAAATTTGCACCTACAGAACGCTTACAGTAAGCCTCGATCAAGTGGCATATTTACCGTAAGACCCACCAACCGAAAACCCGCAGAAAAATACACAAAAACAGTAGAAGTAACATAAACATATAGCAATCAATTTCAATGTGTTGCAGAACAAGTTCAGTCACAGCTGAAACTAAAATAAATTTCTTGCTCCTTGCGAACACAGAAACCAAATGTCAAACGCGCACTGAACGTCAAATCCACTGTATAAAGTGGTATTCACGAACCAAAGTTACTATGACCTTCTCGAATTAGGACTTGCACATTGAATGTTTACAATTTCCACGTACTGTTTACAAACACTTGACCTCGAACAATGTAGCTTGAATGCTCTGACCTAGAAAAGTCTGTTGTTGAATGAAACGTGTAACAACCAGCAGTACTGTTTACAATAGGAACCCGCCTTCTATGCAGTTATGGTCCACGTAGCAAATGCCTAGATGTTAACTTCAGTACTTGTCTTGTTATGGTTTATGTAGCATTATAATATAAATGCTCGTACTGTTTATCTGGGTCAACCGTTGATGACCTATTTCTGTCCTGTTGTAGCCAAAACTTGCAAGTGTAGAATTAGCGCTGTGTGTTACGGCTGTCCCGTGTGTAGCTTAGACCCACAGATCAGAAGTGTAATGTGTACTTGTCCTTCTTGTAACTTTCTCGACAAAACTGGAGACATCATACATGTAACAGCCAACCAGGAATGTAAATTTCTGGATCCATAAATGTCAACAATAATGTCAAATGCTCGCTCTGTTCTTTTTAAACCCACAGATCTGGTCCATCAGAAATGTAAGTTTCTAGGCCACATTGGCGACAAGAAATGTATCATAAGAGCCCACGTAACTGGTCCACCAGAAATGTAACTGTCTTTTTCTTGTTGAGGTGATCACTGGCCCAAGACAGTATACATGTTGTTAGATGTGTAGTGCGAGCGTATGATGAATTGAGTGTGGGTGCGAATGAAGGCGCGAATGTGTTTAGGCTCGTATAGATGTAGATCCTGCAACCCATACTCTCACATGCAGTAATCAAGGATGCTTGGACACTGCAGGCATGTTTCAAGACATTTATTGACGGGAACACACATAGTATCAACAGGAACAGTCAGTGTAACAAGGTCATGCTGACCGACATCGATAGGTATACATTTGGCATTCAAAAAGGTAAACATCAGAATAGACGTGCATGGTCAATAGCAAAGTTCTTCAATAATGACAGTTCGTAGCGTCGCCCTTGGCATCTCTGACTAAACGCGTCAGATGCCTTAGTCACTTTGACACATAGGTGCAACTTGGCATTCCCCGCCAATTGCACATTATCAGGCTGTAGTATAATAGCCGAAAGCACAGGCCTCGTTCTGACGTCGGCTGTGTACTTCTGTTAAATAGGTTATCATCAACCCTGCAGTAATGCTTATTGTAGACATAAATCCCGCCAATCTGCGGTTCCCACAATATATCTTCGTCACTGGATTTCTGGACAATATAAGACTAACAGTCTTGGATGGCTACCTCGAGCACAAATATATAAGTTCTGAAATATATAGGATCAGTGAGCTGCTGTTCACCCTAGGTAATCCTTTACATGTTCTGCCACCGAAAAGCGTAATAATGCATAAAGGTCGGTATTACCTGGAAAATGAATCCTCAGAACATAACAAGGAATTCTGTCGTCATCCCGACGCACAGAGATTCACTGGGGAAAACTGCCATAGCAGTTACTTCGAAGATTCTCCCCGAAAAAACAATGGACTCTTGGTCCCTTCAGAAAAACAGGACCTTCCCGGCTTGCCGGAAGTATATCTCTCTCCCCGCTTAAAAAACCTTCCCATAGGCCTACGCCCGAACTGTCAACCTTTAACCCTAAAGGTCAAAACACAATGAATGAATAAACAAGGGAAGACAACCCCTAATCAACCTGACATCGCAGGTAAAGACACAATTATACTTATGATAAAACATAGGCAAATAACTCGACAGATGACTCCGTCGAAAATGACAGCAACAATAGATCTTTTCCTCGAAATCCAATGCCTGCGTGCTCAGCACTCCACGATTATAGATCTCATGATCACCGACCTAGATCGAAGAGCGTTGACGGACGATATCGTACACATTTTCCTCAAGAATATCGGGGGTCTTACAACTTCCCTCGTTATCGCTCTCCTTCAAGATTCTACCGTCGGAGTTATCGAGGTTATTCACCTCATGATCGTGGATGCCACAAAGGTAGGGTCGTGATGATTATCACAAACAGTATCATAGAGATTACAATGATCATAGATCATCGTACAATAAGAGTGATGATAACGATGAGTCAACAGATTTTTATTATGATAAGAGGAAGGCATTCAAAAAGAAAACAGGTCTATCTAGATCTTCTTCGAAGAACAATGACAAATTTAGTCATGCTAATGCATGTACTAGCAAAAGAGATCATGATAGCGATGAGAACAAACATGCTAATTCATGTAATATGTTAGATGACTCTTGTTGTGTTTGTCAATCACATCTGATATCAGATAGGAAAAAGACACTTCTTTGCGGACACACTATGTCTTCAATGTCTGCTTGTGAGAATTTAGTACGTCTCACATACCATAAGGGATTTTTATATGGAAAAGAAGTAAGAGTTTTGAGGGACAGCGGATGTTCCACGGTCGGAATACAGCACTCGCTTATCGAGCCCTCTGCATTCACGGGAAAAACTGTGAAATACGTTACATTTGGTGGGAATGTGGAGAAATTCCCAGTAGCACGTGTCTATATCGACACATCTTTTTACACAAGTACTGTTTATGCCTGCGGCTTAAGAGCTCCCGTGGCTGAAATAATCTTAGGTAACATACCTGGAGTTAGAGATTGCACTCCAGATGAGGTCGCAAGATGGGTTGAATTTCACCCACTGGTGGCAAATGCTGTTGTCACCACAGCACAATAGTTGGCTACAGATATGGCCACCCTCCTACACCTGTATTAGAGACAATTATGTCTCCGGGCGTCGTTGCTGAATCCCCAGCGGCGTTCGCAGTAAAACAAAAAAATGATTCAAGTTTACAGCGTTTATTTGCGCTTGCAGAGAAAAAGGTTATTAAACATACGAGATCAGCACAACATTGGCTTCAACTTAAGAAATCCATACTAACAAGATACTATGATGATGGTATTTCTATTATTCATCAGGTGGTGGTTCCAAAAGAAAATAGACCATTGGTGTTACAGACAGGGCATGACTCTCCCATGGCAGGTCACATGGGCATTAAAAGAACATTATTTAGAGTCACGTCACAATTTTATTGGCCTGGCGTCAATAGGGACACAAAATTGTATTGCAGGTCATGTACGACATGTCAGAGCATATCACGTAAGGGCAGATTCCATACGGCACCCTTACAAATCACTGACGTACCAGAAAGACCATTTAAAAAGATAGCAATAGATATTATTGATCCTTTATCAATTCCATCTAATAACGGGTTCCGATATATCTTAACCTGTATAGATCTTTGTACACGGTGGCCTGAGGCCATACTTCTGAAAACCATTACTACTGCGTCGGTATCTGATGCATTATTTTCAAATTTTTTGTCGTATTAGTTTTCCGGAAGAAATCTTGTCAGACAGAGGTTCACAATTCACCTCAAACATTATGAAGGAGGCAGAGTCGATGCTATCCATTCACCATTCGTTTTCCAGTGCATACCATGCACCAACGAACGGGGTTTGTGAGCGCTACAATGGGGCGCTCAAAAAGATTCTTCATAAGATCACTGAGGAATGTCCTCGTGACTGGGACCGGCTCCTTTGTGCAGCCTTATTTGCATATCGAGAGGTCCCCCCCCCCCCCCACGAAAGTGTGGGCTTTAGTCCGTTCGAGCTCGTTTATGGTTCTAATCCGCGTGGCCCAATGATGATTTTAAGGAATTTGTTGGTCAGATCATCAGTAGATGAATCCACTCGTACTAGTTATGAGCTACTTAGTGAACTTCGACAAAGAATCATTGATGCGTGCACCTATGCATCTGATAGCATCAAATCAGCTACACAAAAATCTAGATTATTCCATAATGAAAATAGAACGTTACGATATTTTAATCCTGGGGGAAAAGTTTGGTTACTACTTCCTCATCATGACAATAAACTTTTGGTTTCATGGCAGGGTCCACTTGTGATCATTAAACGGGTCACGAATGTTGATTACGCTATAAACATAAGAGGGAATATTAAAACTTTCCATGTCAATATGCTGAAATTGGCAGTTGAAAGACCACAAGAGTTAATTTCCATTATTAACTCTGTTTCTCAGTCTTCAGCTCATATTTCTTCTTTCGCATTAGTGAATGAGGAAGATACTACATCTTCGATTCCTCTACAGTTTTCTTTACCATCTTTACAATCTTCCGAATCTTGGAAGGATGTCACAATTTCTTTGACCTTGTCATCTACACAACAAAGTCAAATTCAAGAAATTCTTCTTTCTTTTAATGATGTACTTACTGACCTTCCAGGTCGAACATCTCTGATTTCTCATGACATCATTCTGACAGACTATCATCCTATTAAATTAAGACCTTACCCTATTTCTCTACATCATAAAGATAGGGTTGAGAAGGAACTGAAGGATATGATAAGATTGGGAGTTATATCTCCATCAGAGTCACCTTATGCTTTTCCTATGGTAATTGTGAAAAAGAGGGATGGTTCGCTCTGTATTTGTATTGATTTCAGACGTCTTAACAGTATCACAATTAATGACGCTGAACCAATGCATTTGTTGGACGACCTACTTTCTCAAGTTTCACAAGCTACTTACTTTAGTAAATTAGATCTGTCGAAAGGATATTGGCAGATACCTCTTACAGAACATGCCAAGCCTTTCACCGTCTTTACAACTCCATTTGGATTGTTCCAATGGAATTACATGTGCTTCGGCCTTGTAAACGCGCCTGCGACATTTGTGCGCATGATGCGCCGCCTTCTGGGCGATAGAAAAGATGTCATCACATACATTAATGACATCTGTCTATTTCACGACTCATGGGAAGACCACATTACTGGTTTGTCTTCTCTACTTCTTACACTACGACAAAATGGTTTGACTATAAGACCTTCTAAGGTCCAGATAGGTTGTCGGGAGATTACATTTCTGGGTCACCGCATAGGTAACCACAGATTACATCCTGATGACAATACAGTCAAGCGCATACTAGATATTGCTACCCCATCATCGAAGAAGCAAGTGAGAAGCTTGTTGGGGTTAATTAATTATTACCATAAATTTATACCACACTTCTCACAGATTTCTGCTCCTTTGTCCGGATTGCTGGCCAAAGGTAGTCTAAAAAAATTTTTATGGACACCGCAGTGCGAAGAAGCTCTGATTAAGATAAAGAATTTATTTAAGAATCCTCCTATTCTATTATTACCAAATTTACATGTGCCATTTGTGATTCAAACAGATGCTTCAAGTTGCGGAATCGCAGGATGTTTGCTTTAATGCTATAAAGAAATTCTACATCCATGCTTGTTTGTATCACCCAAGCTTACACCTGCTGAACAAAAATATGCAACAGGCGAGCGCGAGCTTTTGGCTATGGTCTGGAGCCTGGAGAAACTGTCTAAATATCTGATCGGGAAGAAGTTTTATATTCAGACAGACCACAGCCCACTTACTTTCATCACTGCCAGAACAATGCGTAATGCGAGAATACACAGATGGTTCCTATTACTACAGGAGTTCGCATTTACAATCATACCAATTTCTGGAACCGATAATAATCTCGCGGACTTGTTATCTAGAAATTTTTCTTCACAGGATTGAATATGACTATGTCTTCTGGGCGTGACCAAAGTTGACTATATGTATATGATTTTGTAATTATCATTTCTAATTATGAGTGTTAATTTAATTATAACATACTTAATGATGGATAACATTCATAGATTAAAGTCGGGTACATCTTCGCCACCACTCTCACACGTGCCACGAGTGTCACGTTTGGGAGCGAGGGGGATGATGTTGAGGATTGTTTCGGGGTTTGCAAGCATGTGAATGACTGCAGCATTCGCATGATTGCACCACGAACCACCTCAGCTGAATTAATACTGGAAATCGCGCGAATCGATGTATGACGCGTCAAGCCTAGTAACGGCAGTCCTCGTGTGGCCTGCGGGCCTGATGGCCGTGTCTAAAATGTACTGCGTAGCCACTTATGAAAAGTGTAGAACCGTTTGTGTTCTGGCTTTTAAGCCGATATAAGGATATGTGTATAAAGACTGGGCAAGTCTATGTGTAGCCGTAGCGCCGTCCAGCAGTGTTTCAAAAGTGTGGCAGAGCCACTTTTGGATTGTGTATAAAATGTGTGGCATGGCCACTGATTAAGGATATGTATATTAAATGTTATAACCATTGTGAATTATAAAAAGCGTAAATCCGTATAGATCATGCTGGGAAAGCAATCAAGTCAAATGTATAGGACCAGAGAGTCCAAAGTATAATCGCGAATATCGGAGGATACGTTCGCAAGTGAAGTTATATATATGGCAGTTAAAGCCTGGCGAGGAAAGCCAAAGTATTGAATAAGTAGACATAGACGGAATATATGGATATTAAATATGGATATCACGAGTATTAATAAGTGATAATAATTCCAAGAGACGGATTGGAAAGAGTTGGTTGCAGATTCCAAAACGCTATAGAATTAACGGTTAACTCAGACGTGCAATGTTTGTAGGATGAACATTGAGTAGTTCCTAGAACTATGTTTAATGCCAAGTATTAATTGTGTGAAACGTTCTGTATTCATTTGGGAAAGAGGACATGTATTAAATATTCAGTCGTCAATGGAACTTGTCTTAATTGCCTGAATTATTCAAGTTCAACCATGTGCTGTGACTGTTGATGTAACCCTTGCAAGGTCAGTCCAGACTATCACATTTATTTACAAGATTAATCATAAAACTAATACACACTGCTGGAGAATTAATATGAAGTAATGAACGACACTGAATTAAATAATAATAATTGAATCACACAATAACGGCTCTAAATCTGCAATTGAACTATAAGCCGGAATGGTAGAGATGAATATAATACCTAAAGAATTATTGACGAGCAACCCAATAACTCACGTCCAACGGGGCTGTATCTGGTAGGGATAACTAACAACAGATTTCCTAACATATAATATCAGAAGACAGTCCACCCCTAACATCTGGTGTCAGTCCCGTAACATCTGGTGTCAGAAAGTGTAGAATTCATCTTCTCCGTTACCCAATTTGACGAACTAACGTTCAAGTGTCAGGCTCAAGTTGGGAACATTTCGGTTGAAACAATTTCAAGAACATTTCAGTTCGAAACGGTCAAAGTCACAGTGGAAATTGAATAGTTCGAATAATTTTATTCAAGACGCAAGTCAAATCTGGCAACTCAAGTACGCACAGAAATCTACGAATGTCAAGGTCGAGTCAAAAGTCCTGCTAACGGTCACTTTCAGCGCTGAGGTAACTTGATCTTACCTCTTCAAATCGTTGATCCTGAACCGAACCAGAGAACAGTGAAGACCAGCCATACCCTTGCTGTACGTCCAGATCACACGGGAAATTTTTCGACAGAAATTCGTTCGATACTAAATGTGAACGTATTATCTTCAATCAACCGGACGTCTGCTGCTCAATGGTGACGACTCAAACAGCTGTGTGAATCTTGTTGTGGTTTTCATAAATAGCAATGGCGGGATCTTATTAAGATAAGTTCTTGTCTAGATTAGAGCTCTTGACTAGAGTGTGTTGTCCAGTTGGCTAGCTTTGGCCTTCAATTTTACTCCACTGTCACGTGCCTGTTTTATTTGCAGTTCTACTCATTATCATTATGTGTATAAAACCTATCTGTTTTATGTAAATTCGTGGGAAGGTTGGCTAGGGCTTATTCTGTACTCGGATATATTTCCTTGCGGAAAAATTCAAGTAAGAATAACGACTTTTAGGGCTAAATGATTGTATGTGCTGACTGAAGAACTAACTATTTTGTTAGGATATAAATTAACTGAAGCTTCAGTTCGCAATACAAACATATTTTTTGTGCTAGTTGTGACGTCACGTGCCTACGTCATTTTAATTTGCATAACCTAGTTTCCGTATTGTTTACAATTTTATTCGTCTGTAATCTAAAATCTCTTGTCTCATTGTTAATTTAAGGACGACTTGTATCGTAAAATTTTTGTAAATTTATTTAAACATTTCATTTTCTATTATTAATATGTCTAGTTCCTACTTAGTTTCTTTATATCTGTTTAATGGTGTCGTATAACTGAACATATCATTTCATTGTAGTTCATTTTCTTGTTCCATCTATTGTCTATTGTCACCTGTGCTTATCTCTGGCTTACATTGAATATCATAGTTACATTGGATTAACTGATATCACAGATTCATAATATATTTACTGACAAATAATATACTCACATAAGTTATTGAGAAACGTATCACCATGTCTACGTTAGAAGATGTTATCAAGATTGGACAGAGCTTAGGTAAATCAGGAGATGATCTTCGGATTTATGCCGAGACTAGATTTGAAAAGCATTTATCTCAACTTGAGAGAATTGAACAACATGAACTTAGAAAGTTGGAATTAGCCCAAGAAAAAGAACTTAAGGAAAAAGAAATGGCTCAACAAGATAAAGAGAGAGAATTACAAAAAGAACTTAAAGAAAAAGAAATGGCTCAAAAAGAAAAAGAAATGGCTCAAAAAGAAAAAGAAATGGCTCAACAAGAAAAAGAGAGAGAATTAGAAAAGGAAAAAATGGAATTAAAGAAAATGGAACTTCGTCAATTAGACCAGGCTCATAAACATGCTATGGAACTTGAATCTTTAAGACTAAATTCTGAGAAAGAACAGGCTTTGGGATTGGCTAAGGTACAATCAGATCAGTCTAAGACTTTAGCTAATTCAAATGTATTTTACCCTAAATTGAATATACCACATTTCGATCAGTCTAGAGATTGTGTGGATTCCTTTTTATCCAGATTTATTATGAAGGTTACAGGTTTAAATATACCTAAGGAAAGATGGTGTAGTCTCTTGGTTGATTTTTTGACCGGGGACTCACTCAAAATTTTCATGAATCTGGATGAGAAAAGCAGAAACGATTTTGATGTCGTAAAAGAAGTACTTCTGAGACGGTTCCAGTTAACTGAATCTGGATTCCGAGATCGTTTCCATACGGCTAAGCCAAGTAAGGATGCTGACTTTGGGGAATTTATTGCTTCCATTAAACATTTTTTCAATAGATGGATAGATTTGTCAGGTATTACCAAATCATATGAAGGGTTGATGGATCTCATGCTACGGGATAAAGTGCTATCCTCGTGTAGTCATGAATTAGAATCCTTCCTACAAAAGAGACACCCTAACTCCATTGAAGAATACGAAAAACTCGGTAGACAATTTGTCACGGCACATCCAAACAAGGATGTACATAGATCTTTTCTTCGAGATCCAATGCCTGCGTGCTCAGCACTCCACGATCATAGATCTTATGATCACCGACCTAGATCGAAGAGCATTGACGGACGATATCGTACAAATTTTCGTCAAGAATATCGGGGGTCTTACAACTTCCCTCGTTATCGCTCTCCTTCAAGATTCTACCGTCGGAGTTATCGAGGTTATTCACCTCATGATCGTGGATGCCACAAAGGTAGGGGTCGTGATGATTATCACAAACAGTATCATAGAGATTACAATGATCATAGATCATCGTACAATAAGAGTGATGATAACGATGAGTCAACAGATTTTTATTATGATAAGAGGAAGGCATTCAAAAAGAAAACAGGTCTATCTAGATCTTCTTCGAAGAACAATGACAAATTTAGTCATGCTAATGCATGTACTAGCAAAAGAGATCATGATAGCGATGAGAACAAACATGCTAATTCATGTAATATGTTAGATGACTCTTGTTGTGTTTGTCAATCACATCTGATATCAGATAGGAAAAATACACGTCTTTGCGGACACACTATGTCTTCAATGTCTGCTTGTGAGAATTTAGTAAGTCTTACATACCATAAGGGATTTTTATATGGAAAAGAAGTAAGAGTTTTGAGGGACAGCGGATGTTCCACGGTCGGAAAACAGCACTCGCTTATCGAGCCCTCTGCATTCACGGGTAAAACTGTGAAATACGTTACATTTGGTGGGAATGTGGAGAAATTCCCAGTAGCACGTGTCTATATCGACACACCTTTTTACACAAGTACTGTTTATGCCTGCGGCTTAAGAGCTCCCGTGGCTGAAATAATCTTTGGTAACATACCTGGAGTTAGAGATTGCACTCCAGATGAGGTCGCAAGATGGGTTGAATCTCACTCACTGGTGGCAAATGCTGTTGTCACCACAGCACAACAGTTGGCTACAGATATGGCCACCCTCCTACTCCTGTATTAGAGACAATTATGTCTCCGGGCGTCATTGCTGAATCACCAGCGGCGTTCGCAGTAAAACAACAAAATGATCCAAGTTTACAGCGTTTATTTGCGCTTGCAGAGAAAAAGGTTATTAAACATACGAGATCAGCACAACATTGGTTTCAACTTAAGAAATCCATACTAACAAGATACTATGATGATGGTATTTCTATTATTCATCAGGTGGTGGTTCCAAAAGAATATAGACCATTGATGTTACAGACAGGGCATGACTCTCCCATGGCAGGTCACATGGGCATTAAAAGAACATTATTTAGAGTCACGTCACAATTTTATTGGCCTGGCGTCAATAGGGACACAAAATTGTATTGCAGGTCATGTACGACATGTCAGAGCATATCACGTAAGGGCAGATTCCATACGGCACCCTTACAAATCACTGAGGTACCAGAAAGACCATTAACAAAGATAGCAATAGATATTATTGGTCCTTTATCAATTCCATCTAATAACGGGTTCCGATATATCTTATACTGTATAGATCTTTGTACACGGTGGCCTGAGGCCATACCTCTGAAAACCATTACTACTGCGTCGGTATCTGATGCATTATTTCATTTTTTGTCGATTGGTTTTCGGAAGAAATCTTGTCAGACAGAGGTTCACAATTCACCTCAAACACATAAGAAGGTGGAAGAGTCGATGCTATCCATTCACCATTCGTTTTCCAGTGCAAATGCCCAAACAAAGGGGTTTGTGAGCGCTACAATGGGGGCGCTCAAAAAGATTCTTCATAAGATCACTGAGGAATGTCCTCGTGACTGGGACCGGCTCCTTTGCAGCCTTATTTGCATATCGAGAAGTCCTCCACAAAAGCGCGCTTTATCCGTTCGAGCTCGTTTATGGCTCTAATCCGCGTGGCCCAATGATGATTTTAAGGAATTTTTTGGTCGGACCATCAGTAGATGATCCACTCGTACGAGTTATGAGCTAGTTACTGAACTTCGACAAAGAGTCATTGATGCGTGCACCTATGCATCTGATAGCATCAAATCAGCTACACAAAAATCTAGATTATTCCATAATCAAAATAGAACGTTACGATATTTTAATACGGGGAAAAGTCTGGTTTCTACTTCCTCATGATGACAATAAACTTTTGGTTTCATGGCAGGGTCCACTTGTGATCATTAAACGGGTCACGGATGTTGATTACGCTATAAACATAAGAGGGAAAATTAAAACTTTCCATGTCAATATGCTGAAATTGGCAGTGGAAAGACCACAAGAGTTAATTCCCATTATTAACTCTGTTTCTCAGTCTTCAGCTCATATTTCTTCTATTCTTGCATTAGTGAATGAGGAAGATACTACATCGTCGATTCCTCTACAGTTTTCTTTACCATCTTTACAATCTTCCGAATCTTGGAAGGATGTCACAATTTCTTCGACTTTGTCATCTACACAACAAAGTCAAGTTCAAGAAATTCTTTTTTCTTTTAATGATGTACTTACTGACCTTCCAGGTCGAACATATCTGATTTCTCATAACATCATTCTGACAGACAATCATCCTATTAAATTAAGACCTTAACCTATTTCTCTACATCACAAA